>CM045760.1:52232157-52561937 GCA_025200525.1 Camellia lanceoleosa
GCAAAAAATCAACATAATCACAACGAAACACACCATTTCTAACCTCTTAAAAGAATGACAAATAAATTGAGACAAGTAATGTACTTTCCATCATTTAGCCTATCAAAGAACCACATGGACACATAATAACTCTATTGAGTGCAATAACAAAAAAACACATTTTCTACATGCTCATATGGTGTTTAGAACAAAAGTGCACTCCTCATGAACCCGGAACCAATCTAGCATCCCTACAACTCCAAAGCTTCCACTTCTCGAAAATGCAAGTACCACAAAACTTTGATAGTTAAGTATAACCAAGGATCAAAATTTACATTTCACTATGCTGTTTCAGTTATAGCTTAAGAAACAAAAGACAAAATAAAAATATTCAAAGCATTTTTGAATACATAGAGAGGGGAAAAAAAAAGGTATAAAATGTTTGGAAACAAAAATTAAAACTTTATATAAATGTTTTATACAAGCTTAATTAAATAATTGAACAAGTTTGAGAGATCCACACATCTCATTTTATAAATGACAATAACAAATACAACAACTTGGACATAAAGTTCAATGTGAAACATGAATCATTAAATTGCTGTCAAACAAATCACTCCTATCAAGCAACAAATGTATAGCGGATTCTAAATCATAAACATGTTCCAAATCCAATCAAATAAAACTCACAAACTAATAAAAACAATAATAACGATATGAAACCTTATAAACAAATTGTTTAAATTAGTTGGGGGGAAAGAGGTTCATAAGAAATGTTATATTCCAAAGTAGTAATGGGATTTTTTGATAAATAAAAATAAAAAGAAGATAACAGTGATAATATTTGTTGAAAAAATGCACGCACAAGAAATAAAATACAAGTGATAGCATTTATCGGTGGTTTGTGTTGTGTGTGGGTCGCAATGATTCATGTCTATATCCATGCTTCTTAATTTCCTATATATATCTACACATGTACAAATCTCCCTAATCTCCCTAAAAGTCGACCAAAATCATGTAAAAAGAAAGGAAAAAGTCTCACTCTAGCAAAACAAGCAAAACAAACAAAACAAGCAAGGAGATTCTTGTTACAATTCACACATGAACAACCTACCTACATGTGAATTGTCAGAAGCATCTGCACTTCACTACCAAGGATAAAAGTGAGTCATCTATAAAATCCTATCCACCACAAATTATTTTCATCATGTGTAGCACCAATCTATCAAAGAATTTACCCCTCCACCACAATTGTGAAAATTTCTTCATAATATGCGGAAAACTTTTTCTTTAGAAGATTGAACATCATATCTTCAAATCATTGAAAACAATAATATCGAGTTTTCATTTCTTTGGTCTTTAATTGCATTCTTTAGATCCTTCAATACCTTGTTGAAGATTTTATCCCTCTCTCACCATGGGGTTTGATCGTCCCATCACATTTCACGTTAGTTTCCATGTTAAAAGAAGACTTTTGTAAAAGCAAACTAAGACAATCTTTTAATTTGCTCGACACCAAAATTGATTTAACTTGGTCGGACTCTACAACTACAATAAAGATGGACCCAAATAATACTCAAATCAGATCAAGGCTAAAAATATGTAACAACTAGTTTTTCAGAAAGGATTCTTGAAAAATCCCGCAGCAGACTCAAATCTATCAAGCTTTTTGGAGAAACTTGGAAACCAAATCCTAAGAACTAGCAAAAGTATAGGTTACAGTGCACCAAAAATCCAAAAATTTCAATTGCTGGAAACCAAACTCTAGAAGTGAGCAAAGTAAAAGCTGCAACAAAATACCCAAAAATCTAGATATTCAATTTCTCAAAAAAATTCCTATTAAAGTGTGATTACAGGCCTATATATAAATAGCTATGATCGTTACTAATGAACTATCTTGAAATAGAAAAAAATTCAAAAAATAATAAAGAAGATGACAAATGGCAAACATGCAGCCACTTAAAAACAAGCTAGTGACACATGGCTTTCATGCGGAACAATCAAATGGCAACCGATTACATGACACCTTACACACAACCACCTATGAACAGGTGTCCTACAAGCAATGATGCAATCACTACATCAAGAAGTAGGTGACAAACTGCTTACAAGCAACCCTCAATGATAAGATGCTCACAAATAAGTTACAAGCAATCTCTCCTCCCAAGGATGTTACCATAAAACTAAAAGAAACTAACAAATATACCTAATTATACAAACTTAATTAGTTAATAAAAAAAAATTATATAAAATAAAAAGAAAGAAAACCAGCACATTGAGATCACTTTTTCTTTACTCTTTAGAAAGTACAGTAGATCACTTCTCCCAACAAAAAATCACTTAAGACTAATCTCTAATATAACCCTTACTAAATAATGCGCATCTATTGCTGCAATTTAAATTCAATATGTTCCCTAGGATTCATATGATAACACAAGAAGTTAGGCAACTACGCATCCTGTCATAGGTTATGCAATGCTGCAATCTGAAGAACTCTATCCCTTAAGTATACTTCTTTTCTATCTTCATAGACTCTCCATTTGTCATAAAACTCTCCTTGGGTGGTGTGCCTAAGAGGAAGTCCTATGTTTTGAACTCTTATCCTTCTTGGTGCCTTTAAATTACATTCTAAACATCAACTAAAAAGAAAAATCCAAATGTTCCATAGTTTGTAGAGACTAACAAGCTAAGGCTACTCTGTCATTAACTAAAAACACCAATATCCATTTAAAACTATTTAATATGGAAAATCTATGAAAGGAGCTTGCTAACATTTCCTTAACCTCTCAGGTAAACAATTTAATTCACCACAAACTCATTACCACTATTACAAGAAACATCATTTACAACACACTTTAGTCATTAGTCAACTAAAACATACCTCATGTCCCAGACATTTTCATAAGAGCATAATTAGGGCATCTCCAACCCTTGCCCAAATCTTGGCTCAAACTTAAATTTGAGTAAAAAGCCACTAAAACCCTCCACTACTTTACTCAAACCTTACCAATTTGAGTTTACTCAAATTTTGACTCAAATCAAGGAGACCCACTTTCATTTGACTCCAAATTTATATCCAATCAAAACTTGGCACGTCTGTGCTTTTACCCAAATTTTCCAAATTCTCATTCACTCCAACACCCAGCATCCACTCACAACTTCAAACTTGAAAATTTTCCCTCCAATTTGAGTTTATCCATTGGAATGCTTCATATCAAATGAAGCTTGCACTCAAACTTACACAAGAGCAGAAGTATAAGGATTGGAGATGGCCTTAGAAATCAATAATACCAAATGAACCAATCAAAACAGTAACAAGTAAACCCAAACGAAGCCCCAGGTGGCATATAAAGAACATTAACAGCTAAATGAACAGAACCCAGATGAAAGAAGATCAAAATGGGATCATTAACAGTGATAGCAAGAAACCAGACAAAACCCACATGAAATTAGACTAAAATCAATAAGAAATTCAAAGGGATTCTATGAGACTGAGCTCCTTGGTGAAATCCAGACAAAACCCACATAAATTTGGATTAAAATCAACAAGAAATTAAAAGGGTTTCAATGACAGACCTCTTTGGTGGAAAGCTCAGATGAGTAGGGAAGAACAAAGTTGACAGTGAGCTTGGTGGGGATCGAAGATGGGGTCGGAGGACGAGGGTCATGAAGGCGAGAGGGTCTTCGGGGTTCGATGTTAGATCACTTTCTCCACGCCTCCACGAAAGTCTGTCGGCCGTCGAAGCTGCCGGTAAATCGGTGGAGAAGAGCCGAGCCTGTGGCTCCGCCGCGAGAGGCGAAGGTGGATCTGGAGAAATGCGAGTGGTGATTTGGCGGAACATGGTGGGGTTTGGGATCGCTCGGCTCGCAAGGTCGGAGAGAATGCAGATGAATTGGGGGAGAGGAGTCTCTCTCTTTCTCTGAATTAACTCTGGTGTGTATGTCCTCTCTCTCTCTCCTCTCGTTTTGGTTTCTGTGTGTAGAGTGGCTGCAAGATTGAGGGTCTGTCACAGGGTTGGGATTGGGCACTTGGCTCTTCCCCAGTGGGGGTTTCCTTTGGTGATTACTGATTAGGTCTGCATATGCTTGTTTGGTTTCGTTTTTTTGAAAATAATTTTCGGAAATTTTTATTTTTTTATTTTTTGTGTTTTTTTGTTTTTAATGAATTTTTTTAATATTTTAAGTAATTTTTTTAATTTTTAAATATACCTAACATAAATATACTTAAAAAGTAAAAAAATTGTGAAATTTTTTTTTTAAAAATTCACTAAATATCAAAAATATAAAAAAAAAATACGAGTATTAAGTATAATTTTGTATTTTTATGAATTTATTAATATTTTAAAATATTTTTTCACAAATTTTTACTTTTTAGATACATCTATGTAAGGTACATCCAAAAAACTAAAAAAAAATATTTAAAATTTTAAAAATATTCACTAAAAACAAAAAAATACGAAAAATTAAAAACTTAATTTTCAAAAAACTTAATCCAAAAAACTCAAACCAAACACACTGAACATTCATTTGCTACCTAATTGTCACTATAAGCATTGAAAATTATCCATAAATCTAATTTGAATTGTTTTAGGATGTAGGTTAAAAGTTAACTTTTTAATTTTTTTTATATTTTTTTTTTATAAAAGATGTGTAAAAATATAGGAAAGTGATATGATCTAAATAAATATTTTGGAAAGATGGTTGAAAGTTGGTTTTTGATTTTTAACCAAACTTTTGGCTTTTTTTGAAAAGTGATTTGGGAAGTTGGTAAAAAATTATTTTTAAATTTTTTTATTAATATTTGTTTATGATGTCACATTATAATAAAATAACTAAACTACCTCCACTCAATGTAGAAAATTTATATTTTCACCCATATAAATATAAAAAAACATAAATTATATATAATTGTAATTTTATATGTGTTTTTTTTAACTTGCCAATGACTCCTTGCTAAAAAAGCCAACCTAGCTTTTAACAAACAAGCTACAAATGTAGCTTTTACTACGCCTCGCTTGGGGAACGTACTATTTTACTAATTTTTAATTTTTGACTAAAAATATTAGGTTAAAAACCAGTGTGTTTGGGGTGTTTTTAGTTTTTTACGAAAAGATATGCAAAAAGTAGAGATAAAATGAATGTTTTAACTGTTTTGTATAAATTATAGATTTTTTGATTTTTTTAGTAACTTTTTTATTTTTAAGATAACACAGCTATTTACCAAACGAGGCATAAGTTGTCAAAAGAGCACAAAATATATTAAAAGTCAAAAAATGACTTTAACTTGTTATCCAAAAGAGGCCTTTTGTGGAGGATATAAGTTATTAGGTTTAATGGATATTTTTTGTTAGTGGGAAATCCATTCTTTGTAAACTATTGTATGGAAGTTCATTTATTATTTTAAAGCGACATTTTATTTTTAATTTTATCCTTTAATCTATCTATTTAATTTTGTTAAAATATTTGTTTAATTTTTTAACTACCAGTTTAATTTTTTAACTATATGTTTAAATAATTTTTATCCTTTAATTTCTTTCCTTATCTGCTCAAATATTTGTTCAAATTTTATTATCTATTACATATTTGTTCAATTTTTTACATATATGTTCAACAACAACAACAACATCTATCTCGTGTGAAATGCCATCTATTCAAAATCTATTTGTGTAAAATGTTATCTGCTGAAATTCTTGTCCCAACAAGTCCACATACAAATAACCCATTATTTATGTGAAATGACATCCGCTCATTCTCAAACACACACCAACATAAAGATGATCCATTATCTATGCAAAATGAATCTATCAAAAATTTAAAAAACATATCCCAAAAAAAAAAGACCCAAAAAAAGATCCATTATCTATATAGAGAATAAGGGAAACGATCATAAAAGATCTGGTAGTCTAGTTCCAAATATGGAAGGAATGGTGGTCTGGTTCTAGATTTGATGGGAAGAGAGAGAGAGAGAGAGAATGAATATGATAGGTGATTTTCAACTACACATACATATATATATATACAACTTTTTTTTATTTATTGATCAATTAGAAATTACTAGATTTCAGTAAAAACATCAGAGTATACACCTAGTGGAAAGCAATTGTTCATAAGTAAAGAATAAAATAACATAATTAAGAGTTTATATTGTATAATAGAATTTTCCAATATGTCAAATACAAATCAATGAAATTCATCCGAGGCACCAAACAAATAATAGAAATTCTCAATCCCTAGACAACCCTATACCACCTAATGATTGGATCGAGATGCCAATGAGTACACTAACAATTCTAATAGGATGGCAATCAACTCAACTCGACGATGACCTCAATTCGACCTCGACCAATTGAGTGGTTATTTTCCAAAAAATACCCCCGACAGGGCAGGGATGGTATTCAAAACTTAATCCCCGATGATATCGGGGCCGGGAACGGGGATCCATATCCAAGCCCCGGACCGGCCCAGCCCTGTTTAGCCCCCCGAGGTAAAATTACCATTATGTCCCTGGGTATATATATGCGTATGGTTGTTGAGGGTTTGTCACACTGACTCAATCTCTCATACGACTCACACACATAACGCTCTCTCTCTCTCTCTCTCCTCTCCCTCGCCGCTGTGTTGTTTAGGGTTTGGTCTCACTCTCTCTCTTTCTCTCATCGGTGCTCCTCCTCACCGCGATCCTCCTCACCACCGATTTTCCTCACCACGCTTAGGATTTTGCCTCTTTCTCTCTCTCTCTCACATACACGACAGGGCTGCTGCTCTCTCACCGCCACTCCTTCCTTACCGCCAATCCTCCCGCACCACCGCTCCTCCCTTGCTGCTCTCTCTGTTTAGGTATCTTTCTTCTCTAGGATTTTGATCTAGGGTTTACATACATATATATATATATGAGTGTATACATTTGCGATCTAGGGATTTTATTTCACTGTTTCTTCAATCCCTATTTTTTTTTTCTCTCTCTAAATTTATTTATTATATATATATATATATATGTGTGTGTGTGTGTGTGTCAAAAAGTGCAAATTTATTATGAATTTGAAAACAAAAAAAGAAATGAAGCAAAAATTTTACAGTGGGATTGTGTTTATCTGCTTACAAAATAGATCATTAATATATCTGCTTATTATTGATTTGATTGTGTTTATCTGCTTAAAAACAGATCACTAATTTATAACTATTTATTATTGATCTGCATATCTATTTATAAAATAATCTTTCCTTTTATATGAACTGTGTTTATTTTTTATTAATTATTGATCTGCTTATTTTAAAGAATGTCACCGATTGTTGTATTATATGGTCTCGATTGTTGTTCTGATTGGGAATTGGTGTTCGATTGGTGGAGTTCGATGAAGGCGGTTTGGGCGGTTTGAGAGTAAAATTACAAACCTAATGGCGGGTTAGCAGATTAGCATTGACAAATTACGGCTTTGGGCAGCTTTTTGGACAGATTGGCAAATTAAAGAATATTCTAACTAATTATTACACATTTGCATAATATATAATATTAATTTGTATAATATTTTATAGATATATAACACAAAGTAATTTTACATAATATGTTTCATATATATAACTACTAATTTGTAAGAAATTTTATATCTTAAATCTCTTTCACACTCATTTTACATTGATATTTCATTGGAAGTTAAAAAATATATATGTATTTACTATAACAGAAAGCGTAGCTTGTAGAAAATCAAGATTTAATTATTCTTGAAAAAATAAATTAATTAATTAATTTTATTCAGAGTTTATCTAAAATATATAATAGTGTAAAAGTTAGTTTTAAATTAACCAAATTCAATCACTAACAAAGATATTATTAAGAATAATAATTTTGTGGGCATTTAATATTTATTATTTATAAATTATTTTAATTAGGATTCAACATGATAAATATTTTTACTAAATACCTTAGTTAAAAATCTTAGTGTATCAATTTTAAGTGACTCACACAAATACACAAATATAAAAAAAAAGGGTATGGCCTCGTCGCTTTGGGATCGGATCGACTGCACATTGTCCGTGGGGCCCACCACGGTCCCGCTTTTGATAATCTGAATCGTCAACGTGTAGAACTGTCGAGTACTATATGGTTGTAAAAATCACGCTGATCGGATATCGATAGCTATGTGATCAAATCAGTTTCGTATTAAAAATTGATGGTGAATAAATTAACGGTTGACAAAAAAACTATTTTGATCACATAGCTATTGATATCCGATCAACGTGATTTTTTACAAGCATATATTACTCGACGAGTTCTACACATTGAACGGTTCAGATTATCAAAACGGGACCCGTGGTGGGCTCCCACGGCTTAATACATGGCGTCGATCACTGACCGATGTAAGCCATACCCTAAAAAAAATAAAAATAGCAGATTTTCTGTCACGCCCTCAAAAATAACCCATAACATACACAATAATAAGATGCATTACTCAAGTAAATAAACCACAATTCATTCATCAGAGTATTACTAAAATAAGACATTACATGTAATATCAAAATAAATGCCTTACGCCACAACTTGCAAGCCAACACTTGGACACAAAATTATGAGTTCTAACTCAAATACAAATAAAGCCCTAGGCTTGAATGTTTACATGTAAGTCAAATAAAACAAATAACTTAAAACAAGGCTTCAAAATCCAGTCTTTTCCAAGCTAAGTCTTTGGAGGTAGCGAATCACCCCGACTAAAATGATGTTCCTTTAAAGGTGAGCCACAAAAGAGAAATATTGTCACGCCCAACCCGGCCCCTAGAAGTTCGGTGACGAGACCGCCAAGAATCTTAGATTACCAAAGGCCTTCTGTATTAAACATGAATAAAAGGGGCTCATGGGCGATATAAATAACTAAGAGTCCAAGAGTCAGGCATTAATATGAACAAGTAAGACATGCCAAAATGAGTTAATTACTCCACAATCAGACATTACATAACATGTGATCAACAAAACATATTCCAATATCATATACAACACATAGGCCTAAGCCAATCGATGCAAGACAAAACGACATTGTGGTCCTACCCATTTCTTCCGTGCTAGCCTCTTCAACAGGCTTCAAAAACCGGTAGGCTTCAAACGGCGGTTCGCCGAGACTCCGCCTAGGTTTGACTTCCGATGCTCACCTATAATACATAAATAAAACAATGAGCTAAAGCTCAGAGTAACATAACAAGAAACGGTTTAGTGAACGAATTCCAACATTTTCATATACAATATACAATAAAATAAATACTATTAATGGCATATTCCACGTAACCTTTTCATACCGGTCCAGACACCGGCCATACCGAGATCTCGTAACTTTCGGTCTATGGATGCCATACTAGATTCGCAAACTAGGACATTCGCTCACGTAAAACATATCATTTGAAACCATAGCATAATAATCATTTTGAACATACTTTCATAATAACATAACATTTATCGCAACGCTTATTTACAGTGGGTTTCAATCTGGGTTGTGTCTTCAAATCTTGACCGCAACATCAACATTAATACATTCTCAATACACATTAATATCATATATTTCTTTTTACATTCTTTTCATGTTCATTCCTTTCATATTCATTTCATACATTCCATTCATTCTTTACTTCCTATCATACTCATTTCATAATCATAAGATGCAATAATGCAAGGTAACATAAGACAATCATGCAGAATAACTTCCCAAACTTTTCGAATAAGCCTTCCCGCCGAGGCGCTACCGGTCCGCCGAGCGGATAGTACATTTTCCCAAAACTGCTGAGAGGTTGATATCGGCCGAAGGGCTTCCTCCGCCGAGCGGACATCGCGAAAAACCCGACTGTTCTTCCTCCCAAGCTTCATTTCCAAATCCACTTTCACATTTATGAACATTAACTCCCAAAATACTTAAAAACAACATAATTCCATCATCAAAACTTCAATTCAAAACCCATATGGACCATAAACAAGATCAACCCATGAATTAGGATGAAAACCATGAACTATACATACAAGCTTTATATCTCTACATCAATGGAGGTTTTACCTCAATGAGCCAAATAAACATGAACCAAAATATGTAAAGTCATGATCTTGATGTCACCATGCTAGATTCTAAGAATCAACAACCAATTTCATGAGAAGCTTACTTGAGTCTTTGATTTGGAGCAACTAAGCTTGATTCCCCTTTTCTCCTCTTCTTTTCCTCTTTCTTTCTCTCGAACTCTCTCTCTCTCTTCTCAGATATTTCTCTTTTCTTGGTTGAGTCAAATGGTCAAATGAGTCATCCTTATCTATATATATCATTTATATCAAATTGTAAAATCTCTAGCCAAACATGGCCTTTAATCGATTTTAATTCGCTTCAATTTATTGTTTCGTATAGTTCTAAAATTTCCTAGATCACATAGACATGTTCAATTTCATTTTCTGAATCCGTTACGGTCATCGATTTCAGTCCCGTAGTTGTCATTACAACAGATATTATTACCAATCAAACAGATAATTCCCAATTAAATCATACTAAAGCATAATTAATTATCGATAATTCCGATTTATCTTGTCGTTACAAATATACTAAACTAATTATAAGCATGGAATAAAGCAATAGCATTCAATAGATGGTTAACCATGATAATCAATTATATCAATATACAATCTTAAGACACTAATGTCTATGACACTTATCAATATCCATTATTATCAATATGACTCGTAACTCGCCAAACTTACAACTGTGAACTATATAGCATATTCACATTACTTCCAATATCAACAACACAAATGAGACTCAGGCTCATATCAAAACACTTCATACTTCTAGATTGATACACATTTTAGTGTTGTATCAATAAAACACTTCAATATAAATAAGCACACATAAAAGTGATGCTAATGGAGTCCATCCCCTATCCCCTCCCAAACAAAATCCGGTTTAGAGGTCCATCCCCTATCTTCCCCTAAACCGTGGAGTACATCCCCTATCTCCTCCCACACAATATGCATATGCAATGCTCAACCAATACATGTATTTTTTTGTATTAATTCAATAGTCAAAATTAATGATTTAGCCAATGTGATTAGTTCCAGTTTGCCCTAATCCACATGCAATGTCTACAACAATCATGACTATCCTCCGCCGATAGCCCAAAACAGTTATTTCAAAACAAGAAATAAAATATAATAACAATAATAATCTCAACATTTAAATAGGAGAGTGATTAAATAATCCAACTACACCATTTAAACTTATAAATCCCCAATTCCATGAATTCAACTAATATTCCCAATTTTCGTCAAATTAATTGTACAAATCAATTTATTAAAACAACTAGGGTTTTTTCCAAAATTACCAAAATACCCCCACCATATTAAAGTACCAAAACTTAGAACAAAACTCATAAGATGGAGTAGGAAATCCTACCTCAAGAAATAACCCAAAATTAGAAGGCGAGATGATGACCCAAACTCCAAAGTGCTCCAAAACCAAGATTGTTCAGATTAAACTGAAGCCCTCAACACTATCTTTTTAATAAAGCATCTAGGGTAGAAACACACTCTAAGTAGATCAAACCTAAAAGAAAAGGTGAGTAGGAAGAGAGAAAACCCGGAACTAGGGTTTGGGATCAAAAAGAGGATGAAAAACTATTTAAAATTCCGCCGCTTATTTAAATGACAAAGCTCGCCGAAGGAAGACATGGTCGCCGAGCGACCAGACACAAGAAACGCCGCCGAGCGAAGAAAATCTCCTCAATCCAGCATGCAATGCTTCAGTTCGCAACCCGAAGCATGCTCGAGCGATGAATGCTCGCTGAGCGAAGAACTCAAAACATACACTCGCCGCCGATCAAGAAAAGCTCGCCGATCAAGAAACATCGCTTCGTGTTTATACTGACGCAATCTCGCCGAGCGAAGAAACCTCGCTCGAGCCACCAGAGACAAAATTCAACCTCGCCGAGCGATCAAACCTCGCCGAGCGACTAACCCAAAATCGATAAAGAACACTTGGTTTCTAGACCCAACCAACCTGAAACAAACCTGCCCAACACATCCTATAACTCAAATGGGAAAATAAAGGACGACAGCAACAATTATACAATGATAGGATCCAAGGAACCTAAGTCCGGATACAGTAATAAAATAGGAAAAGACCGGGGTCGCTATAACCTCCCCCCCTTAAAGAATTTCGTCCCCGAAATTAAGCATAAGTTTTTTTCAAAAATAGGTTTTTCTCCAATTCCGACAATATGACAATACAATAATAAACCACTTGACCCAATACCGGTCATTTCATCTCTTATCAAGAGGCATTTCACAATATGTATATAAAACAACATATATTTCAACCTCAGACAAGATATGCATTTTCCTTCCAATTTTAACAATTTCAATATACATGTTTTCCATTTCCATATCATAGTCAATTCCATGATATATATAAAACACATTGAATCTATAAATGTGACATTCCACTTCCATTATGAAGCAAATTTCAAACAACTATCACTAAACCAAAACATTCTCAATGTTTTACAACTTAAGACATATATATAAAATCCTTAAGTCCAACAATATTACAAAAATTTACATCTCAATAAACATGTCCTGATATTTCTCGCAGACTTCCAACTCACGCTCCCAAGTGGCTTCTCCACCCCGTGATGTTTCCACAAAACCTTTACTAAAGGGATGGTCTTGCCTCGCAAAACTTGATCCCGTATCCAAGACTCGAATTGGTCTCTCCTCATACGAGACATCCTCGCCAACCACTAAATCACCAATCCAACACATGCGATGGATCCCGCCATACTCAAAGATACTCACATGAAACACGCCATGTACTCCGACAACCGCGCAAAGCTAAACGATAAGCAATTTCACCAATCCTCTCAAGGATCTCAAAAGGACCAATGAACTGAGGGGACAACTTCCCGCTCTTCCCAAACCGCATCAATCCCCGTCTAGGTGATATCTTCAGAAAGACATGATCACCCATCTCAAACACTAAAGGTCTCCTCCTATGGTCGGCATAAGATTTCTGACGACTCTGGGCTGTAACAAGTCTCTTACGGATAAGCTTAACTTTCTCTCGCTTCTCACCAACTCCGGACCCAATAGAGGTGCATCACCTACCTCGCCCAACAAACCGAGATCTACACTACCGGCCATACAAGGCCTCAAACGGTCATACCAATACTAGATCGAAACCGTTGTTGTAGGCAACTCCACCAAAGGCAAGTGCCTTTCCCACGCACTCCATCAAATCAAGAACACAACCTCAAGCATATCCTCAAGGATTCAATAGTACGCCGGACGCCTGCAGAACAACCTCGCATCGACATCGAATAACCACAATTATCTATCGATTTCGCTAAACCGAACCGATAATGACCGATAAGTGAATCGGATGAACTAATGAAGCATCGAATGGAATCAAACGAAATTGAATGAGTTTGCTTGTTATATTGCATATTGTATCTGTTTGCTTGAATGACTATCTGTTTGAATTCGTGATGTTTAAGCCGTTAATTGAAGGCCTTATCGTGCCGATTTAGAAACCGTTGATGTTTTAGAATCGAGAATATTTTCGATTTTATGGTATATTTATCTCAAAATTGATTAGAATGGTAAAATTAGATTTAAACGAAGTTAATCGAGAACTTTGACTTATCTACCATATTGCCACCTTAGTGGGCCACTTAGTATATTATACTAGGCTTCCTTACATGTTGCTCAAAGCTTCTTCCTCAGCTCATTTGTGCTCATTAGCCGACCAAAGAGTTAGAGAGAGGGAGAGTTAAGAGAAATTGGGTTCAATTGTTGAATTTGCTAAAGAACTTGTGGAATTGCTAGGGAATTGGTATATTTGAGCTTACTAGACTTGAATCAACACTCTAGGTAAGGAATTCATTGTTTTATTGTTGTCTTTAAGCTTCATCTTGCATATATCATGGTTATAGAGAAGTTAAGACATGAATTTGCTCATTCAAGTTGAATTAAAACTCCATTGTTGCATGCATGCTCGAATTGATGTATTTTGAAGTTAAATTCTTGGAGAATCATACATGCATGTCCATGTTTATATTATAGTCCATGTTTTCACTTCATTTTCCAACTATTGAGCTCATTAGAGCAAGATTTGAAGGTTGATTTTGGATTAAAACTCATGCATTACATGTTTGAAATTGTTCTTGAAATTGGGTTTGAAAAATGGTTTTAATTGACTCACCTTTGGGGCTTGAATTCATGAATTGGCTTTTGAAACTTGTTGTACATTGTTTTGGGGTGTATTCTCCAGAATTTGAGCCCAAGAGGTCGAAAATTGAGTTGAGAATGCTTGGTTTGAGTTAGGAAGGCAACTGAAATTCCAGATTGGCTTCTTCGCCGATCGAAGGATTCTCGCCGAAATACCAATGTTTTCCTCTGATCTACACTCGAGCTTAAAAATCGAACATCCAGTACTTTCACTGTTTCATCAGACCGCTCGAGCGAAGGAAGTCTCGCTCGAGCGAACCCTTTGATTTTGGAAGCTCGCCGAGCGAACCTTTGATTTTGGAAGCTCGCCGAGCGACCATCGACAGCATCGCGTAAAAATTGAGCATCCAAGATTTTTATCGTTTCATCGATCGCCGAGCGAAGGATTGTTCGCCGAGCGAAGCCTTTGTTTTTGCAACCTCGCCGAAGCGAAGGAAGGCTCGCCGAGCGAGACCCTGCCGAACTTTTGAAAAATGCCTTCCAATCGTATTTTTGCATCCTCATCCCATCCTAGGCATTCTTAGGCCTAGTTTAAGACATCTTCATGAGGATTTAGACATAGAACCACACCGAGGAATTTAGGGATGTAATTATCATCTTTTCGACTGTGAACTTAGTGTGTGTTCTATTTGTTAACCGCTTAGGGTTGGTTTCTGGGACGCCATTTAGTCGCTATTAGCCCAATCTCTGTGAGTAACAGATTGTGTAAAGATATGTTCAAATGGTTATATTTTGAATACTGAACTGAACTGTTTATTGAACTGATATTGTTTATTGAATGAATGTATGTCCTGCATTTCGAACTGTATTGTGGCATCCTTAGCACCCACTGTTATTAACTGTTACAGAGCTCTGTCGGTTTCCTTGTGGAACCATACTGTTTGATGGCCATCATTATTGTTGGGTCTGTTAAGGCCCGGTCCTTTTGGACCTACTGTTTATAGGCTAATGGATGTACCACATATGACTGATTGATTGAGATACTGATTGACCAAAAACGAAGATTGAAATATCAGATAATGAATTGATTTCATTATCATGAGGACATTCATTCATAACCTCTTTATACGCTATGTTATTCACCGGGCTTTAGCTCACCGCTTATATATATATGTAGGTTCTCAACAGGGCATCGAGCTAGAGCGTGATTGATCCCCGCTTTGTCAAGCCACCTATGTGCCTCACCGCGAGGTTCCGAGTTGCCATGTTATGGCTTGGGGTGTTTTGTGTCCCCATCGGTCTCCATCAGATTGTACTTTTGTATAGATCGCTTTTTATCAGATCGAGGGATTCGATCCTGTCGATCGACTGTAAATGATTGTATAGAGTGTACTGTTTGAACTGTATGAATGCATAAAAATGTTTTTGACATACAGATTTTCATGTTTCAATGGACACTAGTTATTTATCGCTTTGGCTTCCGCCAGCCCAGACTGCTTGATCAGACATCGCTCAGAGGCCTTTGGTAATCTCTTGACATCGCCGATTCTGATGCTAAACCCATAGGCGGTTTGGGTCGTGACCGTTAGTCTAAGGATGATAAGCCGCCTAAAGGTCAACTTAGTGCCTAAGGCACTGCAAACTCGCCACAACCTCGGCAAAGGAAACGAGGATCTCTATCTGAGACGATCGCCACCGACTCCGCAACCTCACTATATCCCGAATGTACAAGTCGGCAAGATGATCTATCGAATCTCACGCCAAGATAGAATGAAGTGCCGACTTAGTCAACAGATCTACAACCACCCAAATAGCATCACTACCCCGCCGAAGTCCTCGGAAGACCCACAACGAAGTCCATAGTGACATGCTCCCACTTCCACTGCAATAGGCAAGGGTTGCAACAAACCCGCTAGCCTCGATGCTCGGCCTTCACTTGTCGACAAGTAAGGCACTTAGACACTAAAGTCGCCACATCTCTTTCATACCTCGCCACCAAAATCAAGCGACCTAAATCCCAATACATCTTAGTGCCTCCTGATGCACCGCAAGGAGCGAATGATGAAACTCTCTGAGTACCTCCTCTCGCAAGACTCAAGACAAACAGACGGTCTCGGTATCTCACACTCGTGCCTGGATACACCGTCAAACCCTTCTCAACCTTCCCACCGAAATCTTCTCACGGAGGATTTTACTTCAAGGTCACCTCTCGAGCCTCTAACACTCGAGTCACAAGTGTAGGTCGTAATAACAAAACAATGCCGCAGCCTCAATCGATTCGCCTATAAATCGAACTCTCCAATTGCACCCAACATCTCCCATTCTCGATGGCTATACTAGCAACGTTACTAACAGATTTCGCTAAGGGCATCGGCCACAACATTGGCCTTCCCGATGATAATGCAACTCAAGTCATAATCCTCAATAAACTCCATCCACCTCCTCCGCTTTAAATTCAAGTCTTTCAGGTAAACAGATATTTCAGACTCTTATGATCCGAGAATACCTCGAATTTCTCACCATATAGATAATGCCTCCAAATCTTCAAGGCAAATATCATGCCAACTTTAGATCGTATGTAGGTAATTCTTCTCGTGAATTTTCAACCGATGTGAACCATAGGCAACCACTTTCCTTCTTGCATTAACACACAACCTGCATCTCTTGTGAAGTGTCACAATAAACCGTGATAACCCAACCCTCTCCTAATAATCAATATTGAGCGGGTCACTAACTTTCAACTCCTCAAACGACTTTTCACAAGTCTCACTCCATACAAATTTGACTCCTTCCGAGTCAATCTAGTCAAAGGCGGTTAACTCGAGAAATCTTTTCACAAACCTACGATAATACCGCCTAATCCCGTAAAACTACGAATCTCAAACACACTCTTAGGGTCAGGCCTGCCTTGCACTGCTCGCCTTAGATGTATCAACCGACACCCTTCCCCGTAAAACGACATGGCCTAAGAATTTCACCTCTTCTAGCCAGAACTCACACTTCCCAAACTTAGCATAAAGCTTATGGGCTCTAAGTAACTCAAGCACCACTCTCAAGTGTTCCTCGTGCTCATCCTCTGAAGGTGAATAAATCAGAATGTCGTCCACAAAGACAATTACAAAACGATCTAAGAATTCTTTGAAGATCCGGTTCATCAAATCCATAAACACTGCCGGTGCATTGGTGAGCCCAAATGGCATCACCAGAAACTCATAGTGGCCATACCGCTGCATTTTAATGCCGTCTTGAATATCCTCCTCCGACTCTCAACCGATGATAACCCGATCTCAAGTCTATCTTAGAAAACAACGGAACCCTTCACCGATCAAACAAATCATCTATACGAGGCATAGAGTACTTATTCTTAATCAGAACCCGATTCAATTTCCTAATCTATACACGCCTCAAAGCACCACCTTTCTTTAACAAAGAGGGCCTGCTCCCACTCAAACACTAGGAAAGATATAGCCCTTATCTAACAACTCGAGTCAATCTTCAACTCAACTAACTACCGGGCAAAACGATAAGGTGCCATAGAAATTGGCGCGTCGGCACTAGGTCAATAGAGAACTCAATCTCTCGACGGTGGCAAACTAACAAGATCCTCGAGAAAGACGTCCGAGTACTCACAAACCACCATTGGCAACACAACTGAAGTCTCATCAACCTCACTAATCGAAAAGATTAGCAAGTAGACCACTAAGCTCACTCCACCTCGTGAAACATACCCTGGCAAAACACTACCAACCCTGGCCCCCGAAACGAAAAACACTCTCCGCTAATCGACAACAAGTGACCCTTTGACGGTAGTAATCAATTCGCCAAAGATGACGATAACTACCCATACCCAAAATAACATGAAAGCCCTTCATAGGCATAACTACAAAAGAAAATGGGATTCTATGATCATCGACCTCTATATCACAACCCCTAACACCTTGTTTCAAGATCAATTCACCCCAAGACGTGACACTACACGTATAGAGACGCTAATCGAGCTAACTCCAACTCCAAAACAGATGCAAATGTAGCGTATACACAAAGGAATGAGATGTATCCAGTATCAATCAAAACATTAGCAACCGAAAGGTAAAACAAGAAGGTACTCTCTCACAACCGATGGAGCCAGATAAGGTTCTCATAAGAATAAAGATACACGCCCAAACAACCTCTCGATCAACTCGCCACCCCTAGGAGCATAAGATCAAGCTACACGATTGGGACGATGAAGCCTCGATTGGCCCTCGAGGCTCGACCCGACAGCCGGCCCGACCGAGTCCGCCTCAAACTCGATGCACTAGGTGTGCACCCAATCGCGGCAATACCGCTTCATGTGCCTCGACCGCAAGACTGAAAACAAGTGAGCGGTGGCCTCTACCTCGACTCGCTCGAGATCGAGCCAAGAAGATGCTATTCTCGCCTCCTCCTCGAGGACAAACTAGAGACTTGTGGCCCACCGCCACACTTGAAACAGTAATGTCTTCGTCAGCTTTCCCGTAACTTGTACTCAAAGATCGAAAAGTGGATTTAGAAAAGCTACCTTGAGATCGCCGAGGAGTAAAACCTCTCGCCTCTTGCCATCACTGCCATCCCGACTCTCTTGGAGCCTTTTCGCCTCTCCTCCTCCTCGATCATGATCTCCGTAGATGGGCAGAGCATCAACCAGACGCCCATAATCCCGAATCATAGACCCAACACTCTCAACTTGAGGCCGCTACCAACTTCTTCTCAAACTCAATGCAACGGCTGCTCCTCGACGCCACCAACTCAGCAAACCGACAAACTAGTGAATGCATTTCAAACTCGCCATCAAGAACTCGATCGCTTAAGTTTAATAGAATCGGTCTCTCCTTCTCCTCGATTGCTGGAGCTAAAAACCTCTCCTGGAAAGCATTCACAAAAGCCTCCCACGTAGCTCCTATGCGACCCTTAGTGAACTTCCACCACTGACCCACATCCCCTTCAACTGGAAAGATGCCAAGGTCACCTTCAACCTCGCTGATGCCAAGCATCTCAAACGCCTTCGTTGTCTGTTTAAGCCATTCATCCGCCTTAAGCGTTTTTGGATCACCCACAAATTCGTCCGGATTGGACCTAAGAACTCCTCTTCGTAAAAGAAGGTCCAACATCCGCAACAACAACTTGGGCCGATTCGCACTCGTAATGCCAATCGATTCTCAATGCCCTCGCTATCTCTCGCTAAAGCGCCTATAGCTCGCCTTTCATCGCTCGCCACATTGGCTCGACTAACACCTCCCGCACCGCCGAATCTTCAGACCATCGAATCTCCTCGCATGTGCACTTCGCCTATCTCGCCTACCACGCCTACCGCCTCGCCCTCGCCCGACATCCTAATACAAGAAACAAAGACGTTAGCACATTAATAAATGTGCCGGTTAAACACTCGCCCTAATGCATTGGACAACAATAATTCATTCCACGTAAGCACATAATCACATAAGCACCTCACATTTCATTCGGATAATGATAGTTCCAAAGTGTTACTATAGTTTGGAAGCAAAGAATGATCAAGTGCCTTTCCAACAAGACTACTAGAAACTCAAGGGTCCAATCAACATCCCAGAAACTACGTTCCATACCCACATAATCACATAAACATGTTATCAAATAAGCATACAACAGTACACTAAGTCTCTATCAAACGAGACGAACCCAATGTGATACTAATCACTTCCCACGTACCCAAAGTATTCAAACCCGGTACGCTCTGATACCAAGTTGTCACGCCCTCAAAAATAACCCACAACATACACAATAATAAGATGCATTACTCAAGTAAATAAACCACAATTCATTCATCAGAGTATTACTAAAATAAGACATTACATGTAATATCAAAATAAATGCCTTACAGGCTTACAACTTGCCAAGCCAACACTTGGACACAAAATTATGAGTTCTAACTCAAATACAAATAAAGCCCTAGGCTTGAATGTTTACATGTAAGTCAAATAAAAACAAATAACTTAAAACAAGGCTTCGAAATCCGGTTCCTTCCAAGCTAAGTCCTTGGAGGTGACGGATCACCTAGACTCGAAAATGATGTTCCTTAAAGGGTGAGCCACAACCCAAAGAGAAATATACTAAACCAATTATAAGCATTGAATAAAGCAATAGCATTCAATAGATGGTTAACCATGATAATCAATTATATCAATATGCAATCTTAAGACACTAATGTCTATGACACTTATAAATATCCATTATTATCAATATGGCTCAGAACCTGGCCAAACTTACAAATGTGAACTATATAGCATATTCACATTACTTCCAATATCAACAACACAAATGAGACTCAGGTTCATATCAAAACACTTCATACTTCCAGATTGATACACATTTTAGTGTTGTATCAATAAAACACTTCAATATAAATAAGCACACATAAAAGTGATGCTAATGGAGTCCATCCCCTATCTCCTCCCAAACAAAATCCGGTTTAGAGGTCCATCCCCTATTTTCCCCTAAACCGTGGAGTATATCCCCTATCTCCTCCCACACAATATGCATATGCAATGCTCAACCAATACATGTATTTTTCTCAGATAATTCAATAGTCAAAATTAATGATTTAGCCAATGTGATTAGTTCGCTTTGCTCTAATCCACATGCAATGTCTACAACAATCATGACTATCCTCCACCGATAGCCAAAACAGCTTATTTCTAAACAAGAAATAAAATATAATAACAATAATCTCAACATTTAAATAGAGAGTGATTAAATAATCCAACTACACCATTTAAACTTATAAATCCCCAATTCCATGAATTCAACTAATATTCCCAATTTTCCTCAAATTAATTGTACAAATCAATTTATTAAAACAACTAGGTTTTTTCCAAAATTACCAAAATACCCCACCATATTAAAGTACCAAAACTTAGAACAAAACTCATAAGATGGAGTAGGAAATCCCTACCTCGAAGAAATAACCCAAAAATTAGAAGGCGGAGATGATGACCCAAACTCCAAAGTGCTCCAAAACCAAGATTGTTCAGATTAAACTGAAGCCCTCGACCCACACTATCTTTTTAATAAAGGATCTAGAGTAGAAACACACTCTAAGTAGATCAAACCTAAGAGAAAAGGTGAGTAGGAAGAGAGAAAACCCGGAACTAGGGTTTGGGATAAAAAAGAGGATGAAAAATCTTTAAAATTCCGCCACGCCTATTTAAACTAGACAGCTCGCCGAAGCGAAGACATGGTCGCCGAGCGACAGACACAAGAAACGCCGCCGAAGAAAATCTCGCTGCCAAGCATGCAATGCTTCAGTCTGCAACCTAAGCATGCTCGAGCGGCAGAATGCTCGCTTGAGCGAAGAACTCGAACATACACCTCGCCGCCGAAGCGAAAAATCTCGCCGAGAAAAAGCTCGCCGAGCGAAGAAACACGCCTCGTGTCTATACCGCACGCAATCTCTCACTTGAGCGAAGAAACCTCGCTCGAGCCACCAGAGACAAAACTCAACCTCGCCAGCGACCAAACCTCGCCGAGTGACCAACCCAAAATCGACAAAGAACACTTGGTTTCGCATCCAACCAACCTGAAACAAACCTGCCCAACACATCCTATAACTCAAATGAGAAAATAAATGACGACAGCAACAATTATACAATGATAGGATCCACGGAACCTAAGTCCGGATACAGTAATAAAATAGGAAAAGACCCGGGTCGCTATAACAACTTTGCCACATGTTTGTTTGCATGTTAATATAGGAAAGAAGAGCTCATTATGTACTTGGAATTGAGAGAAAGTGATTTCATAGAATGAAGATAAAGAAAGAAAGAGAGACAGAGAGAAAGAGAGGGGTGGGGGGAAGGCTCAGCATAATCCTATATATACAAGAGAAGGCTTAGCTTGCATTTATATTATACATATGCATGTTTGCTCCCTTCGGATAAGTGAGGAGAAAAGAAGGAAAAAT
This sequence comes from Camellia lanceoleosa, assembly GCA_025200525.1. Taxonomy (NCBI): domain Eukaryota; kingdom Viridiplantae; phylum Streptophyta; class Magnoliopsida; order Ericales; family Theaceae; genus Camellia; species Camellia lanceoleosa. The sequence continues at coordinate 52,254,267 of CM045760.1, forward strand.
AATTCAGCTAAACAGTAGAAGGAGAAGAAGAGAGGAAGGTTAAGGAAGCTAAATTTTTCTACCATTTCATCACCCATTTCAATCCTACTATTAAGTATGAAAACCCTCTCAACCCTCTCATTTTTTTTAATTGTTAAAATTTTCAAATTATAATCATATGATAAAATGACTAAACTTATAGATAAAATTTTTTATATATATGTATATAAATTTTGTAATGTGTACATCAAATATTTGAAGATATTGATAGTTTTAAAGTCATGGTATTATTGTGAAAATAGGCTTGCATGTGTAGTTTATATCATTAAAGGGAGGATTGAAGATTTCTTTTTGACCCTTAAATCTGCTCATTTGTTGTACGAATTGTTTTACAATTTTATACTCAAAATTTTGAGATGATTTCTTCTACAAAGTTGTTGAGAATGATGTCTAGTTCATCCACAAATTTTTGCAACAATTATCGAGTTTTGTACGAATTTATAAAAAAATTTAATTAAATCTGGAGTAAGAAGAGATTTACTATATGTTTGAAAATTCATTAAAAATTCTATATTAAACCAAATCTGGTAATTTCTAAACAAAAAATGAAATTTGAGAAGTCTACTTTCATAAAAAAAAATTTAGATTATGGAATTGATTTATAAATTTAAGTATGGAATTAATTTAAGAAAATGTGATAAATTTGTGTCATAAACTTTCTTGGAATTTTTCAGAATTACTTATAATTTATTTTTGAAAAATGCTTTCTTAAAAATGGCCATAACATGTTTATTGAGTATTTTGTAGATTTATATGAATTTTAGAATTGTATAAGTAATTTATTTAAAATTTTAATTGCGAGATATGCATTCTGAAAATTCTGGCAGATTAAGGAGAAATAAAAAATTATCTCTTCAATTGTTTATTTGGACTAAAAATTTAATATTGTGCTAGTCTAATTTTATAGATTAAAAATCCATGCATGTGTGTAATTATAATTTATTGGTATCTAAATTATTATTTCATACCATGGTTTAAATAAATTATTTATTTAAATTTTGTACAATTATTTATTATTGTGTGACATATGTAATATTTTATGTTGGGAATTTTAATGAGTTGGTATAACATTATTTGTAATTAAAAATTAGAATTATTTGTGATTAATATCAAAACTAACTGACATGATTAACGGCATGTACAAAGTTAAAAATTGACGGTTAATACCAGCTGTTCAAGGTGAGTCTTGGTTTTAAAGAGTGTACGAAATTAAGGATTAACGGTTAATACTGGTTGTTCAAGGTGAGCCTTGGTTTTGAGAATTCTCACGTAAATTGTGTCGCAAAACCCTAAGATAGCACGAGACTTATTTGAACCCTTTTCAGTATTCGATTTTGGAATAAAGATGGATGTGTAGGTGGCACACAGGGAGGTTACATACCGCGCATCGCTTTCTTGGGATGCACTACGGATGCCACTACTTGGGTATATAAGTCCGGACGTGGGCATCTCTAGTAGTTACAGTTGGTAACACTTGAATATTTGACCAAAGAGGGGTTTCAAATTAACCGTTGCCACGCTTAGTGATTGATAAGTTAAATATTTTTGGTGAAGTTTTGAGTGTCACCTAATTTATTAGAATTATTGAAATTATTTTAATGATTGTAAATTATGTTTACAATTATATCGTTATCTCATATTTATAATCTCATTATTTTTCTCTTAAAAAGAATGGCAGGTTGGTTATGTTTTCTTACTGTGTTGCAAAACTCGTGGCATATATTTTTGTTGCCCTGGCATTTTATGCCAGATTTTGGCGAGGAAATAATTGAAGCTGAAATGGAGTTGACGCTAACGTAGAGCCTTAGCTAACTTGAAACCATGATTAGAGCTGAATAAATTTTATTATTTTGTATAATAGCTATTAAGGACTTTATAATTTCATTTGATGTTGTATGTGGATAATTTTAAGTTTTTATTTATTGTTGTTTGAACCTTTGGTTATGTACGAGAATTGGAATGTCCAATTAAGATGTCAACTTTTTGATTTATTAAGTGATTTTATTTATTTAATTTCTCCTGATGTTCCAAAAAATTTGGGGCGTCACAGCGATTTGGTTGGCGAATTATAAATTTTAAAGTTTAAACCGCGATTAGTGAATAGAGTGATGTGGATTGATGCGGATCGGTGCATTTTTAGTGGTTTGGAAGGTACTTTGCACAGCCCTTGTTCTGATTGTTGTTTTAAAAATAATATAATTTGTGTTTGGGAATTGGTGTTGTGATTGTTGTTTCAAAAATTATCTGATCTGTGTTTAAAAATAATCTGATTTATTTTAAAGAATGTTACTCTGATTGTTGTATTATATAGTCTTCGTTGTGAACTTCTAAAGCTTTGTTCATTGGATGTGAGGTATTATTATGAGGATGATGGCTAGATAGACTATCAAAGGATCATTTTAATTAAACTGCCATTACCTAATGGTTGTTTTGGCAATTCGAGGCACTGAAAGATTAGAATTCTTATGCACCTGATCACTACTTTTTATTTGCACAAACTGGGTGAGATTGGTGTTGGATCCTCCTCTCAGTGATATTCCATTAGGATATTTGGATGTGATTAGTGTTTACATTATAATGGGCTACCTCTGTTTATTTATTTCATGTTATTTTTGTAAAGGTTAAAAATGTCAAAAGTTAACTCTCAAGTACCATTTGAGAGTGAAGCATCACAACAATCATTGTCAGCTACCAACTCACCTACCAACTCAACGTCTCTCATTTCTAATCAAAATGTTATTGACTTAGAAGAAGAGTCTAATACTTGTGGAGGAACTAAAAGGAAAACTAATGTTATATGGGAATACTTTAAGAAACAACAAGTTAATGGGGTGTGGAAGGCAATATGTAATTATTGTAATAAGCATCTTAGAGGTGATTTAAAAAATGGAACTAAGCATTTGCATGATCACTTTAAGAGTTGTATTAAGAAAAAAGTGTTGAACATGAGACAAAAAGTTTTAACTAACAATTTTAATAGAGAGAGTCCAAAAATAAATTCTTATATTTTTGATCAAGATTTTGCTAGGAAAGAGTTGTCACATGCCATAATATTGCATGAATATCCACTCTCTATCGTAGATCATGTTGGTTTTAAACGATATTCCGCAACACTTCAATCATTGTTTAAAGTACCTTCTCGAAATATGATAAAGAGTAATATTTTAAAAATTTATGATTATGAGAGGCTGAAGACATTGAGTTTGGTGGAGCATATTAAAAGTAGGGTGGCAATCACAACTGATATGTGGACTGCTAGCAATCAAAAGAAATGATTCATGGCTGTCACCGCACACTTTATTGATGATTCATGGACATTACAAAGTCGCATTTTGAGATAAATTTGCATTGAGTTTGTAAATTTACAAATCTTTTAAAAGTTCTATCTTATTCGGTTCAATTTGCATATTGTTAATACTTGTTCATGAATATTATATTTTAGGTTTATTTATATTCCATGTCCACACACAAAAGAAGTTCTTTGTGATATTTTGCTTACATGTATGATGGATTGGAATATTGATAGAAAAATCTCTACTGTTACTGTTGATAATTACTCCACAAATGATGCCATGATTACCATGTTGATGGATAAGTTGAGTAATGCATCGCTTTTGTTGGGTGGTAGTTTGTTTCATATGCGTTGTTGTGCGCATATTTTGAATTTGATTGTGAAAGATGGACTGGATGTCATATGAGTGGGTGTAGAGAAAATTCGAGAAAGTGTAACTTATTGGACAGCAACACCAAAAAGACAAAATTTTTTTTGAAGAAATAGTCAATTAATTGCATAATCCACATACTAAGAAATTAGGACTTGATTGTGCAACTAGGTGGAATTCAACTTACTTGATGCTTCAGATTGCCTTATTGTATAAGGATGTCTTTTCTCGATTGAAAAATATAGAGCCCCAATAGAAGACCGTGCCAAGTGAGGAAGAATGAGAGTTTGCTAGAGAGATTAGTGGGAGGTTTAAGATATTTTTTTCTATCACAGAGTTATTTTCTGGTACTAAAGTATCCCACTGCCAATGTTTGTTTCCCAATTTTATGTGAGATTAGGATGACACTGTTTCAATGGCTCTTTTGTGAAATTGAAGTGATTAAAACAATGGCATAAAAAATGGTGGAAAAAATTGATAAATATTAGTTAGTGATACATGGTGTTATTGAAGTTGTTGTTGTACTTGATCCTAGGTATAAGATGAGTGCATTGGAGTTTTATTTTGAAAAACTTTATGGAGACAAAGCTGAAGATGAAGTTGATAGGGTTCGTCAGATTTGTTATGATTTGTTGCAAGAGTATCAGCACCGAGTTTGTGACACCCTGAACGTTTAATTAAATATCACATAAATTTTTTTTTATAGTTATATATAATTGTTGGTATATGTGATAATATATTATTAAATAAATAATGATAAGTAAATAAATCTAATTTGACATTAGGTTATCAAATATGGGATTAATTAAGGATTATTATTTGGAGCCAAATTAACACAAATATGAAATTATAATATTAGTTGGGCCAAATTAGAATTAAAGATAATAAATAAACAAATATAAAAGTAAGAGTAAATAAATAATAATAATAATAATAATAATAATAATAATAATAATAATAATAATAAGCATGCTAACCTGATATGGCCAAGCTCAATTACTTGGGAATTAATTAAAAAGATTTGTGATCTCTCTAGGAGAGAAGGTTGTGCGCCACATGTACCCTCTAACCTGTAGGGGAGTGAGTCATCAATGTTTAGGCATCATGGGCTGTGTATATAAGAAGGTGGGATGGGGGGGGGGGGAGGGCTGCAAAATGAGGAGAGGTATGAGGGGAAAAACAAAGGAAAATTTTGAGGGATATTGTATAGAAGGAGATCTCATGAAGGTAGGAAAAATAGGAAAGAAATAATAAGACTCAATCTTAATGTGAGTTATATTATACCTTGAGTCACCATAATATATTTTACTTACGTTTTGACTTACCATAATTTATTTTACACAAGTTATGTTTATAAATTATATTAATATTTCAGTTACGTGGGTTATTTTCTGAACTCTATTTATTTAAAATGAAACCCATGGATATATTTGTTTAAATTTTAGTACATATTTGACTATGACCTTATAAATAATTATGTTTTGTAAGTACAACAACGGGAGTTTCACGCCTTGGGAAACTTAAATAACCATTAGCCTCTGTTTGGCCACTTTGTGGTCCTCTGTTTGTCATGCATCCATTGACATTTGTTCTGATTGTCACTTCTGTGACCTCTGTTCTGTTCTGTTTTGTACCATGGTTATGGTTATTTATTTACATAATTTTTGTATTTCAGTTTCTGCTACTTAAATGATTTATTTTACCAAATTGAGTTATATAAATGTTTTAGCTTAACTAACTATCCATGGTTATTTTGTATTCCTTATACTCTTGGCATAATATTTCTTACTTTACTGTATGCTTATAGCTATTACCCTTTCAAGTGACGAGATGTAGGGGAAACCCAAAACCTCACAAAATGGAACCCGCACGTGGATTGATGTTGAATCACTATTTTGTCTTTCTTTTCTTTCTTTTTTTTTTTTTATATATTTTTGCTCCTTTTGTTTCTACTTGGGGCCGGTCATTGAATAATAAAATAATAAAAGTCCTATAAATGTATTTTCTCTTGTTAAAATAGTAAAATGGAGTAATTTCCTGTTTAATTATTTTTATTTCCGCTTGTGCATTGCTACAAATAGAATAAGTTAGTAAGTTGCGATTCCAACCCTAAGTCCCTGGGGTTGGGTCGTGACAAGGTGGTATCAGAACAACGGTTCAAAAAAAAATGCTATTTTAATTTGATCAAGAAGTTCAAAAAGTTATAAATAAATCTATAAATAAAACTAAATAGCTAAATAAACATAATAAAATAAAATAATAATTAATATTTACCTGCAACGTTAGTCCTTTCATAAAATCTCACGTTTATTCTGGTGATGTAGGAATGTCAGAGATTAACCTTGATGATGCGTTTTGGGATGAGCTCGGGGCCATTAATTTAGATGAGATTTTAGCCAAGCACCCCCTCCCCGCCTCACCTGAGGGTTAGGGAGACTCAGAAGACATAATCAGAGAACTACACCCAGGCCTTGCCCGGTTGATGGGTCGGCCAATCTATATATAGTCTAATCCTATTAATGTCTCACATTTACTATAGAGGCAAAATCGCGCCAATACACGCAGACATTTCCTTGGACCCACTCGTGTCCTTGGCGTTGCCCCGGGACATGACCGCCTGCATTATATCATAGGCCCTTTACCCCCAGATTTTATGGCCAAAAGGGAAAACGTGTACCCTGAGGACTATATTTTCACCGCAATCTCTAATCCGTTGGAGATAATTAATATTCAAAATGTTGACTTTAATAATGGCTTGTCATATATCGAGACATTCGGCAGGATTGTCGACCAAGCATTTTTGGGAGACATACAGTCCGTCCCCATTTTCACAGTCTAGACAGTGTGGATGTATTTTGGTGTAGTCCAGTTAGAATGGGAATTTGAGCTTTTTATGTAGCACTATTTCCTATGGTTATTTGGCCCCTTTGACCCACCACTCTAGATTTGGTAGGAGAAAACCTTTTTGTATGCTGATCATGATGTGTTTTGATCCCTTTTTGTTGTCTTTTTGTTTTTACAGGGATGAGGCACTAACTTAATTTTTGATGTTTGACAAAGATGTAATATTAATTATAGAAATAGTAAAGTTGGCATTTTATATAGATTTAGACTGCGCTACACATGCTTACATATATGCTGCGTTGTGAATGTAATGCTTCATTGATTACCTTGTAGAATGGCCAATGATGGTAACGGAAGTGAGTCATCAGTCAATGGCATTGAATCGGTGGAAAGAATAATGGAAATAGCGGTTACTAGCTTTTTGCAAGCCTTGTAAACTAACATCAATAACGGGATGCTAGAACGGTGAGAAGAGCCAGTTACCATAAAACAATTCCAAGATCTGAAACCCACCATGTTTACCGGCGGCCCAGACCCAATGATAGCAAATGCTTGGGTTAAAGACATGGAAAAGATTTTTCTTGCCCTACCCTGCACCGAAAGACAGAAGGTAACTTTCGCCACTTTCACTTTTAAAGACAATGCACATGAATGGTGGCTTTTCACTCTGGAGAAAGAAGAAATTATGACTTGGGCAAGATTCTTGGAAGTATTTTTTGAAAAATACTTCTAAGATTTATTGCAAGAACAGAAGACATTAGAATTCATACATCTAAAGCAAGGAATCATGACAGTGGCCGAATACGAGAGCAAGTTCACACAACTCGCTCGGTTTGCGACATACGTCATCCCCACCAAAACTCAAAAAGCAAGAAAATTCGAAGTAGGATTGGATACTGAAATTAAAGATAGGCTCGAGGTCTTAAAACTACCAACCTATGTAGAAGTGGTAGACCGGGCGTACATTGCAGAAAAGAGGATTAAAACCTTGCGTTCCAGGGAACCAAGCCAAAAGAGGCGATTCTGGGAAAGAGACAACAGAAGATCCGGTATTGCGCCTCCCAAAAAGGTGAATATGGGCACAATTAGTTCAGACAATCAAGGTCCTATTAACCCCTGATGTGGCACTATTCCAATTTGTCCTACTTGTGGGAAGGCTTATTGGGGACAATGCCATCGAGACACAGAAACATGCTTTAAATGTAGTCAAGTTGGCCACTTGCTGAGGGATTTCCCAAAGTTGACTAATCCTATAGCCAGCCCCTCTGGCCCAATCAGAAAACCCGCAGGACCTGGAGGAGAAAGGAAGGACCAAAAAGGCCAAGGACAGGCTTTCGCCTTCATACCTGAAAAATCAGAAGTTACTGAAAACGTTATGTCAAGTATACTTTCTATCCATGGTCGTTTAGCTCATGTCCTGATTGACTCTGGGTCAACTCATTCTTTTGTTACACCACACTTTGCTGCCAAGTTGGCAACAACACCTGAACCATTAGGATATATATTGTCTGTGTCTTTTCTTTCTGGTAAGTCTGCCTGTAGTACTAATGTGTACAGATCTTGTACTATATCCTTAGAAGGCAAAACCCTATATGTAGACTTGATTCCCCTCCGTATTGGGAACTTTGATATGATCTTAGATATGGATTAGCTAGCTGCCAACCACGTCTCTATTGATTGTAAAGCCAAAAAGGTCTTTCTCAAGTTACCAAACCAATCCAAGCTTGTCTTTGATGGGATTGGAGTTTCCAACCCTCCCTGTATTATATCCTTCATGACAGCCCAACGACTTCTAAGAAAGGGTTGTGGTGGTTATATTTGTTATGTGATCGATACACAAAAAGAGGCCCCCATTGTTGATGCAATCCCCATGGTTTGAGAATTTCTGGATGTTTTTCTTGAAGATCTACTCAGTATCCCAGTTGATCGGGAAATCGAGTTCACCATTATGGTGAAACCTAACCTGGCACACAACTAATATCAAAAGCTCCTTATTGCATGTCGATGGCAGAATTGAAAAAGCTGAAGACTCAACTCCAAGAACTACTGGACAAAGGTTTCATTTGATCTAGTACCTCACCTTGGGGAGCTCCAATATTGTTCGTGAAGAAAAAACATGGCATGATGAGGTTATGCATCGATTACCGGGAGCTGAATAAGGTCACCATCAAGAACCGGTACCCTTTGCTACGAATCGATGACTTGTTCGATCAACTTCAAGGTGCCCAAGTATTCTCCAAAATCGACTTGCGTTCTGGCTACCATCAACTAAAAGTCAAAACAGAAAGTATCGAAAAGACTGTCTTTAGAACCCGTTACGGGCACTACGAGTTTCTTGTTATGCCTTTTGGCGTCACAAATGCCCCAATAGCCTTCATGGACCTCATGAACCGAGTGTTCAAACCCTATCTTGATGAGTTCGTCATCGTCTTCATTGACGACATCCTCATATACTCCAAATCACCAGAGGCCCATGAGCAGTACTTGCGAACGGTTCTACAAATACTACGTGATTACAAACTTTATGCTAAGTTGAAGAAATGCGAATTTTGGATCACTAGTGTACACTTTCTCGGTCACGTCATTAACAAAGATGGCATCTCCGTTGACTCCCAAAAAGTTGTAGCAATCGTGGACTGGCCACGACCTACTAATGTGTCAGAAATCTGAAGTTTCTTAGGTCTAGCTGGCTGTTCTCGACGCTTCGTGCAAGATTTCTCAAAGATAGCATCACTCTTGACCTAGCTAACTCAGAAGAACACACTCTTTGAATAGACTAACAAACAAGAGCGTTGCTTCCAAGAATTAAAAAGTCAACTTGTGTCAGCTTCTATACTAACACTTTCTACAGGAGCATATGGGTTTGTAATTTATAGTGATGCCTCATACAATAGTTTGGGTTGCGTTCTCATGCAAAACAGAAAAGTCATTGCTTATGCGTCGTGACAATAAAAAACTCACGAGAAGAACTACCTTACTCATGATTTGGAATTGGCTGCGGTAATCTTTGCTCTCAAAATCTGGCGTCACTATCTCTACAGTGCAACCTGCGAGATTTACACTGATCACAAGAGTTTTAAATATCTGTTCACATAGAAGGAACTTAATATGAGACAACGATGATGGCTAGAATTTATGAAAGACTATGATGTAGAGATCTATCACGATCCAAGCAAAGCTATCGTGGTAGCAGACGCACTAAGCCGAAAGACAACTAGAAGTTTGGCATGTACTCTCGTTTCTCGCAAGACCAATGGACTACTCGCCAACATAACCATGGAGCCTACATTGATTAAAGAAATTAAAGCGCGCCTATGAGAAGATAAACTTTTGAAGAAAAAGTACAAGCAGCAAAAGAGTATGCCTGATCCTAATTTCACTATAAAGAATGGGATACTAAAATTTCAAAATCGAATTTGCGTACCCGACATTTCAGAACTCAAGAAGAAGATACTGGAAGAAGCTCATAACTCGAGATTTGCAGTCCACCCTGGCAACACAAAGATGTACCATGATCTGAAGGAACATTACTGGTGGACAGGAATGAAAAGAGACATAGCAAGCCATGTCTCCAAATGTCTGCATTGTTAGCGTGTTAAAGCAGAACATCAGAGACTTGCAGGACTGTTGCAACCACTCCTTATTCCTGAATGGAAATGAGAGCACATTATTATGGACTTTGTGGTCAGTCTACCACAGTCATTTTCGAAGAATGATGCAATATGGGTTATAGTAGATCGATTGACGAAATTGGGGCATTTTTTACCAATCAAAATCATGTACTCTCTTAATAAGTTTGCCACTTTATACATCAAGGAAATTATTCGTTTACATGGTATCCCAGTTTTGATCGTGTCTGACCGAGACCCCCGTTTCATGTCTCACTTTTGGAACAAATTGCAAGAAGCTTTGGGAACCACACTGAAGTTTAGTACTACTTATCACCCACAAACTGATGGACAATCCAAAAGAACAATCTAGACATTGGAAGACATGTTACGTGCATGCGTGTTGGACCTCAAAGGTAACTGGGATGAGCACCTACCTTTAGTGGAATTCGCCTATAACAACAGTTATCAGGCAAGCATTGGAATGGCGCCGTACGAAGTTTTGTATGGAAGGAGATTTCGGTCACCTCTATGTTGGACGGAAGTCGGGGACAGGAAATTGTTAGGCCCCGAGATCGTGCAAGTCACAAGTGAGAAAATCCAACTCATCCAACAACGAGTTCGCATTGCTCAGAGCTGCCAAAAAAGTTATGCAGATACACGGAGACGAGACTTGGAATTTCAAGTAGGGGATCATGTGTTTCTTAAAATCTCACAAACAAGAAGAGTTATCCAATTTGGAAAACGAAAAAAGTTAAACCTACGTTACATCAAGCCATTCGAGATATTGGAAAGGATTGGTCCTGTAGCCTATCGTCTTGCACTACCACCTGAACTATCCAATGTCCACAATGTGTTTCACGTTTCAATGCTTCGGTGGTACTTTCGAGATCCAAAGCACGTTATTGATTACGAGGATCTGGAAGTTCAGGAAGATCTCTCTTATGAAGAGCAACCAGTGCAGATTCTCGATCGTCGTAATCAAGTTCTCCAAAATAAGACCATACCATTGGTAAAGGTCTTATGGCAAAATCATCGTATTGAAGAAGCTACGTGGGAAACGGAAAGTCAAATGCGGGCCAAATATTCACACCTCTTCGAAAATTAAGGTACGCCAAGTTTGGGGACAAATTTCTATTTAGGAGGAAAGAAATGTGACACTCTGAACGTTTAATTAAATATCGCATAAATTTTTTTTCATAGTTATATATAATTGTAGGTATATGTGATAATATATTATTAAATAAATCTAATTTGACATTGGGTTATCAAATATGAGATTAATTAGGGATTATTATTTGGGCCCAAGTTAACACAAATATGAAATTATAATACTAGTTGGGCCAAATTAGAATTAAAGATAGTAAATAAATAAATATAAAAGTAAGAGTAAATAAATAATAATATTAATAACAATAATAATAATAAGCATGCTAACCTGATAAGGCCAACCTCAATTACTTAGGAATTAATTAAGAAGATTTGTGATCTCTCCAAGAGAGAAGGTTGTGCACCACGTGTGTAGATACCCCGTTTTGACCGACCTTAAGACTCAGACATCATCGATTGAGCGTTCGGTGATAGTGCATGTTGTGCTTGTTCTGAGGTTTCGGAGTTTTGGCTAAGAGCCTTACCTCCGGACCTCGGGGCCCTTTTGTGCCTTACCTCGGTTTACGAACCAGGTCTTGTTTTCTCTTCCCGAAGGGAGGGAGAGGTCTCATAGACCATCTCTCAGTGGCCGTAGGCTACTTTTCGTGGTCGTAGGTCACTTTTCTCGTTTGGAGACCATTTTTCGATTTTCGGAGCCGTCGGCCATGCGTCTCGGTTTGGGACCGCTTAACTTTCTCCGTTTGGCATGGTTTTTAGAGAGCTTGAACATTTTGAACCTTCGTTTTAGCTTCTTGAGGAAGCTTGAACCTTTTGAACCCTTGTTTTAGCTTCTTGAGGAAGTTTGAACCTCTTGAACCTTTGCTCTAGCTTCTCCAATAAGCTTGAACTTTTGCTCTAGCTTCTCCAAGAAGCTTGAACCCTCTTGTTTCTCTATAAGAGAGGCCTCCCTCGCCTTTAGAGGGGTTGAAAAAAATTTGTCTAAGGAAAAGCACATATATCTCTCTATATTTCTACATTTTAGGCTTAGAAAGGGTGTTTGTTCTTGGCCTTTAACACCACACCTCATAGCCACACACCTCCACCATTGATCTAAGGTTCTTGGAGGGTCTTGAGAGGTCTCAAAGAGCTGGTTTTTGGTCCAAGAAGCTACTGGCTTTGCTGAAGCTACAAGGGTAACACACTATTCCCTCTTTTAAGCTTTATTTTGCTCCATCTTTTAGCCATACTTGTAAGCATATTTGAGCTTTGGTGTAAATTGAAAAAAATCTTGTTTTGAGGCCCTTAACATGTTTGTTTAAGATCATTTTTCTGTTGGGGCTCGTCTACCCCCTTGCATGCTTCATTTTACCTTGTTTTGAGTCATGCCTTAGAACATTTGTGTTGGCCTTTGTTTGGCCTTTTAGCCACTGAAATCCAGTGGATTTTCAGTGGCTAGCATGCTATTTTGAGTGCCAAAATCAGAGAGGGGTGACCCTCTCTCTCCCTGTTTTGTTTTCTAGCATTTTTGGCCTTACAAAGGAGCCCTTATTTGCATGCTTCCAAGCCGTGTTTCAGGCCATTTTTGGTGAGTTTTAGGACCTGCATAGGCTCTTTCCAGAGCTTGTTTTTCCATATTGGGTGTCCATTTTACATGTGTAGAATAACCCTCATCATAGCCTATCAAAGGAGCATGTCATTCTTGCATGCATTGACCATGTTTCAATAAGTTTTTGGGCTTTATTTGGCGTGTAATACCTCTGAATTTTTCTGGTTTAGTGACCTCTTGAATGCTTCATATACTTGTAGTGTAAATCTTCTCCACTAGCTTGTATTGCATACTAGTTTGGTCTTTGATTCTAGCACTTTTTGGCCATGCCTTAAACTGATTTTGTACATGTTTTGGACTGCCTTAGCTTTGTTTTTATGCCTCATGGTCGAATGATGCTTGCTATGCATGCTTGTAGTGTAATGCCCATGCTTAGCTTTGAGTTTTGAAGCTTCTTGCTTGCTTAAATGGTGGTGTTTTCATGTTTTGGGGTCATTGAGCATGTCATTTCAGAGCCTATACTTGTGCCATATTCCCATGTTTTCCATTCTTTAAACGTGTTTGAGAGTTGTGCATGAATACCTCATTTATGGACCATTGCATGAGCTTCATTTTCATGCCTTTCGAGTCATCATTTTAGTTCATTTTCCTACTGTTTTGGGCCTGCATAGGGACTGTTTGGGGCTGATTTGGTCATTTGTGTATTGCTTTGCATACCTCTAGTGTAATGCACTTCACTAGTTTCGGTATCCGGGCCATCTAGTATGCATTGTGGGAGGTGTTTGCATGATTTAGAGCCACTCTATATGACATTTCATAGCTAGAAAATTGTGATTGTATGCCATATTTAATCCCTTGCCATGCCTTAGTAGAGTTGCACTTTGTGCCTTAGGTTTGGTCCTTCGCATTGTGTATGTTTCCATAAGTGTTGTTGCCTCAATTTCATCATGTTTGGTCACTAATTTGTGTGTGGCTAAGGCTCACCTATCTTGGTTTAAGTCCATCTTGCATTGTATATGCCATTTAGTCCATGTTGTTGCATGATTGACCATTGCATTGTGTATGCCTTGATCATTTCATTGTTAGTCTCTATGTGTGCATTGCGTATGCCATATAGTATTCATGTGCATTGAGTATGCCATTGATTATTTCATAGCATTGTGTATGCTAGTAGCATATTTGCATATCATCATTTGCATGTTTGCATCATTTAGTGGCATTATGTTTAGGTTGCATGTTAGAGTTGTATTTATGTATGCCATGTATATTGTATTGTGTTTGGAATAGGGTTTAGTCTAAACACGGGAAACGAGGGACGTTTCGTACTCCAAGTGACGAAACGTGCCTCGATTCTCGATCGCCGACACTTTGGATTATCCATGATGGAGTTTAGGCCTTGTTGTGTTTATATGTGCATTCATTTTACATCGAGTCGTGCAATCCGACTCCTCGGCCATCATGCATTGAGATGCGTGATTGGTGGCCCGAGGGTTGAAGACTATACTCCCTTGAGCCCATGACATGATAGGGAGGGTGGTCGTGCATACATTGTCTTGAAAATGCATTGCTATGCTCTGTTTGTCCTCTGCTGCAGCAAAACAGCACTCTGCAGGAATAGATGGCCGGTCGGCCATCTTCAGTGCTGGCCAGCTTTGCATTATTGGCCGATAGCTTCATTCATGGTCGATGACCATTTCCACATGGCCGTGTTCCTGTATTTTGGCCGGTGACATCCCACAGTGTTCAGGGAGTGGTTTGGAAACATCCTTGAGAGTTGCACAATTTTCAAAAATGCAGAGTAGTGTAAACAGAGGCAACATGTGACATGGTGATGGATTTCTGAGCGAAGTCGTCCGAGCACGCATGCATTCCTCTTCTCGAGGCTGTTTTTATTATTTTCATAGCTTAATTGATTTGCTTAATTAGTTAAGTGTTGTGTAATAATTAATTAGCTTGTTAGTTAGTTAGTTAGTTAATTTGTATTATTCTTTCGGTCCCTCTGTTGAGAGAGGTGCAATTGTGTAATAAGCGTGCATGTGTGTAATGCATGTCTTCCAACCCCACGTCTTTCTTCCTTTTATTTAACCGCTTACAATGGTTAGTTATAGGGCATGTTTCGATTAGCATCCTTATGCTATGCATGTTTGCATCTATCCATTTGTATTGCATGCACTGAGCTCGGCGCATCATATTAACCGCATTGTATTTCAATTCCAACTTGAATACATGTATCGATTGTTACATCTCATATGCCATCTTAGAATAGCCGAGCCTATTGTAGTTGCATTTTTGCATGTGTTGCATTAGGCATTCTTAGCATAGTTAGGATTCATGCATGATTTCTAATTAGCTTCTTTCTTTGGCTCGGAGTACTCGGTAAGTGTTCATGCTTTAGCATCCTTGCATGTGTGTGAGTGACTGCCATGATAGCATGCTTACCATGAGGCTATTTGCTTATGTGATATAACTACCTGAATGCCTGTGGGTGAAGGTTGGGTTATTTGAATTGGAACAATTCACCAATTGAGAGTTTTAAGCCCACTTGAGAGTGACAAAATCATGTTTTCTTAAGCTCACTTGAGGGTGGCAAATTCACGTCTTAGCCTACTTTCGAGTAGCACCATCAAACCATCTTTCAAATAAACAAACATGAAATGTTTTGTTCCAAATCAAACGATCCAGTCTATACTTGTATGTTGTGTGCATCACATAGTAATCTTAGGCTAATAAATTGGAATAAGAGCACATGTATTTTCAAAAACTCGATATCATATTTAGTAGTGGTCGATCTTTGATCGGGCGAGCGAGAGTGCTCATTGCATGACTTTCCTCAATCGTACCCAACTTTTTGAGCCGAGACAACTTTGGTGATGACGGATACGTGGCCTTAGGCACGAGTCAGGGTTTCCTAAATTTCTCAAAATAAAAATATTTAGGTAGCGACTCTGTATCTGGCAAAGCAGTCCATATTTGGCACTTCTTTCTAAAAATCAGTTTTTCAAAACGATGTGCCGGATTTGGACTCTTTGATGATTCATCGGTCTTGCATTGCACTCCGCGAGATTAGATACAGGACCGTGACATTGAGTCCAAACTGTAGTAAGCCTCAATGAACAAAACGAGATTTTTTCCGAGACGTTCGGGGACATCTACAACGTGTACCCTCTAACCTGTAGGGGGAGTGAGTCATCAATGTTTAGGCATCATGGGTTGTGTATATAAGAAGGTGTGGGGGGGCTGCAAAATGAGGAGAGGTATGAGGGAAAAAACGAAGGAAAATTCTGAGGGATATTGTGTAGCAGGGGATCTCGTGAAGGTAGGAAAAATAGGAAGAGAATAGTAAGACTCAATTTTAAGGTGAGTTATATTATACTTTAAATCACCATAATATATTTTACTTACGTTTTGACTTACCATAATTTATTTTACACAAGTTATGTTTATAAATTATTATAAATTATATTAATATTTCAGTTACGTGGGTTATTTTCTGAACTCTATTTATTTAAAATGAAACCCATGGATATGTTTGTTTAAATTGTAGTATATATTTAACTATGACCTTATGAATAATTATATTTTGTAAGTATAACCACGGGAGTTCCACGCCTTGGGGAACTTAAATAACCATTGGCCTCTGTTTGGCCACTTCGTGGTCCTCTGTTTGTCATGGATCCATTGACCTCTATTCTGATTATCACTTCTGTGACCTGTATTCTGTTCTGTTCTGTATCGAGGTTATGGTTATTTATTTACATAATTTTTGTATTTCAGTTTCTGCCATTTAAATGATTTATTTTACCAAATTGAGTTATGTAAATGTTTTGGCTTAACTAACTATCCATGGTTATTTTGTATTCCTTATACTCTTGACATAATATATTTTCACTCTGTTGTATGCTTATAGCTGTTACCCTTTCAGGTGATGAGATGTAAAGGAAACCCATAGCCTCACAAAATGGAACCCGCATGTGGATTGATGTTGAACCACTATTTTGTCTTTCTTTTTTTTTATTTTATATATATATTTTTGCTCCCTTTGTTTCTACTCGGGGCCGGTCAGTGAATAATAAAATAATAAAAATCCTACAAATGTATTTTCTCTTGTTAAAATAGTAAAATGGAGTAATTTCCTATTTAATTATTTTTATTTCCACTTGCACAATTTAATTTGCTCAAAATAGAATAAGTTAGTAAGTTGCGATTCCAACCCTAAGCCCTTGGGGTTGGGTCATGACAGAGTTGGTAAGGAGACCGATGTTGTTGGTGACTCTTCTACTCATCTAGAAATTGTTACAGAGACCCTTTTAGAGTATGATTTGTTTATTAGTAGGAAGAGAAGTAAAAAAATGAAGAATGTAAGATCAGAGTTGGACCATTATCTAGAAGATGATATTTTGCCAAGAACTTTAGGTTTTGATGTTTTGAATTAGTGGAAAGTCAATAGACCAAAGTACTCGTCTTTACAGGCAATAGTTAGAGATATTTTAACTATTCTTGTATCCACTGTTGCTTCTGAATCAGCATTTAGTACTAGTGGAAGATTGGTGAGTCCACATCGTAGTAGACTTCATCCAAACACATTAGAAGCATTTTAATGTGCGCATAAAGTTGGTTGTGGGGTGCAGAGATGAAGGTACTTATATTGTTATTTCATCAAATCTACATATTATTATTTCACTTTTATATTACCATGGAATGATTTCAATATTGAATTTAAATTATTTAATTTTTAGGAAATTCAACATTGGAATCAGTGGGCTATGCGACTATATATGATGATGATGAGATCGACTCGGATAAGATGTGTGCCACTTTTGTGTTAGTTGTCATCTTTTTTGTTTTAATTGTTAACATTTTTTACATCTTATTATTAGTATTGATTTTTTTTCCCTTTTTGTTATTTAATAGGAATTCAAGTTGAAAGAGATGATGTTGTATGAGTATTGGACAAACAATCTTTTTGTTTTTTTGGTTTCACGATGGATTTGATTTTTTATATTGTAATGGATTTGTTTTTTTTTTTTTTAATTTTATTTTTTGGGTAGCCTATCCCTTGCGGGTTGTGCTTGAGAGTAATTATTATCTTTGCAACTTGTTGAATTTTCATTTGTGTGGGCTGCTGAATGGAATATGCTATTTCAGTTAACAGATTATGGCTATTAGATGGAATCTGTCAACTTGTTGAATTTTTTGAGTAGCCTGTCCTATTTGAATATATTGAAAAAATATTGACAGAATATGTTGAAAATATGTTACAGATTATTTGAAAATATGGTGACAGATTATGCTATTGAGTTTAGCTTGACAGATTATGTTGACAGATTATGCTGTTGATAGATTATATCGCTATTGAGTTTATGTTGACAAATTATGCTATGCTATTGATAGATTATTTGAAAATATGTACATATTTGAAAACATGTATAGATTTTTTAATTTGCTATTGAGTTTAGCTTGACAGATTATGTTAACAGATTATGCCATACTATTGACAGATTTTTTTAAAATTTGTACAGATTTTTTAATTTGTTATTGAGTTTAGCTTGACAGATTATGTTGACAGATTATGCTATGCTATTGACAGATTATAGATTATGTTATGTTATTGATGAATTATTTGAAAATATATACAGATTTGAAAATATGTACAGATTTGAAAATATGTACAGAGTTTTTAATTTGAAAATATGTACAGATTTTTTAATTTGAAAATATGTATTGATAATTTGTTTGAATAGGATGTTTAAAATTAAAAAAAAAATGATATGTTACTGTAATTCGGGAAATTTACGGGGTTAGAGATACCCGATTCCCGATCGGGGGCGGGGCAATAGGGTCCCCGTCGGGGATCGGGGATGGGGAGTATAGTCCCCGCCCCCGCCTCGCCCCGTTGCCATTCCTAAATCCTGACCAACTCTTCAGTTATTAATCTCTCTCTCTCTCTTTCTCTCTTTCTGTTATTTTCAATTATATACCATCAGTTTCATTTTTATTCATTGTCTGATTTTATTCAAAATTCATTCTATTTGCAAGTAATAATACAATAAGAAACAATAATCTTGATAATAATAGTGAGTTTTGGTAGGGTGAGTTGGAATTTTGAAGCGAGAAAGAAGATAAAAATAAAATAATTGGAACTTAGGAAAGAATATTAAAAGACTTGAATATGAATGAGAAGATTAGTGTATACTATGAAAAAAATAAATCTTTTTTTGGGTTTAATATGTATATTCTCTCATTATTAGTGAATTTATAAGATATAATAGTAACTAAAATTTTAATTTTTTTATTAGGTGTATTGAGTTACTATTTTGGTTCAAATAAAATCACTAAAAAGTATGTAATAACTTATTTTAATTTGAAAGTTTGTGTGTCAGACTGCTTGGTGTAGTTTTTGCTTAGAAGTATTTAGTCTAATATCTATTTCTAACTTTTAGTAATAAGAGAGGTCCACAACATTTTTTTTTTTATAACCTAAGGTTCCTCATCTGTTTATGAGTCTACTTCGAATAATTGCTTAGATCCAAGCTCAAGAAATCTCGCTTTCGATACTCGATCTCATGATTAACGTTGCTCCCGAAAAAGATGACGCTGTTGTTTCTGCTCAATTCGAAGTTTGTACCGCCACAGAACTCGAATTGATCTTCATTGGAGGAATTGCTTCCGCGAGAAGGGCCTTCGAACTTGTAGCCTTGAATTGGGAGGTTACAGAGAGAGATATCGTCGTCTGTGTCTCCAGAGTATAGAGAGAGAAATCTTCGAAAGCAAGTTTGTGATTGTCTTCTATTGTTGAAATGAGAGTGTGTAAAGGAAGAGATAGAAAATGGAGGATGCAAAGAAATGTAGCTTAATGTGGTTACACATAGTATACGTATAGAAAATTAGAGAGGGAGTGGATGGTAACTTTGGAGCCATGACTTTTGAAGAAAGAGAGAGAGAGAGATGGGGGGTTGATAGAGATTTTGGAGAGAGAAGAAAATGGAGATGAAAAAGAGGACAGAGGACTACTAAATGATTACTTTTTTTTTTTTTTTTTGGGTTAAAATTATCTTATAATGAAGATATGAACACTAATGCTACTTCGTTTTCTTCGTCTAGCTTTAGCTCTGGTAATTGAATTCTTTGTTTTTGGCTTATGAGTAACTCAATTTTCTTTGATTTGTTCAAAACTAGATATGGTAATTTGAATCGATCCGACAGGGACCTGCCCATCTGATCCGATTAGAATGATTTTTTTTCCTCAAAACATACCCCTGACGGGCCGGGGATTGTATTCGAAAATGAATCTCCGACAAATTTAAGGCTAAGGACGGTGGTAGATTCCCCTGGCCCGTCTTCGTCCCCGGCCCCGTTTCCACCTCGAACTGAAATTACTATTATACCTATATATATGTGTTACTATGGACCCATGGAATATATTTGAGAGATGCCTATTGATTTTAGAAGTTAACCTAGCTAATAATGTTGGTTGTGCATACTACTTTGCAAAATTCACAAGTGGTTTTTTTTTTTTTGTTGGGTGTGGTGTGGATGTTATTTTGTATCTTGTTTGTCATGTTGTTATTGTTTGAATGTTCATATTTGGACATTGCTAGATTATTTTTTTATATATATTATTTTTATTTGCCTTAAAAAAAAAAAGAAATAAAATGGGATATGCAAAATTAAAAAAAAAAAAAGTTCAGGGATTTTTCGAGGTCGGGGAAACTCGATCCCATTAAGGGGCGGGGGCGGGGGGTGATGAGTGTCCCGTCAGGGATCGGGACGAGGACGAGGAATTTTATACCTTTGGGAATCGGGGATGGGGAGTGTAATCCCCGGCCCCTTGCCATTCCTATTCAAAACGCATAGAAAGTTATGAATAAATCAGAGAAAATTAGTCAAAATACAGAGAAGTTTGTGAGCAAATTAGGGAAAGGGTAGTGATAGAAAGTTTTAACACTAGAGTTTTAACATGAGCTCTATTGAGGAGTCAAAAAAAAAAAAAAAAAAAAAAGAAAAAAAAAAGAGGAAAAGGAAAGCAAGCCAAATATCACATTATCACGTGAGACGCACCATTAAAGCTCTATTAGAACTCTTAAATTAGAACTCCCAAATATTATTGTTAGAGAAATTTGAAAACACAGAAAATCAGAGAAATTAAACAAATCAAAAAAATTTAAATTAGAAAAATTTCAAAATACAAAGAATTTTGTTTGAAGGACCCTAACTATTATAAAAATATTTAATGTCCTTTATCTGATACACTCTTAATATTAAGGACCTTAAAAAAAAATTTCCCTCTTAATTATAGTTTACTAGGTAAAAATAGATTAAATAAACTAAAAAAAAATTAATTATTTAAAAATTAAGGAATAAGTATTTTTAATTTCTGTTTTATAATTATCAATTTCTAACTTAAAAAAAATCTCTAACAAACATAGCCTTCACAAAGGAAAAAAGAAGAAGAAAAGAGTGGGGAAAGTAGAGAATCTCTCACACTCAGGCTCTATCTCTCACCGGTTTCCTACGACATTTCCTAGTTATGACCCAGACGACTTTTTTCAAGTCCTTGATCCTGCCCCACTCCCTCAAATTTCCCATCTTTTCCAATTCTCACTCCAAAACTCTCTCTCTCTCTCTCTCTCTCTCTCTCGCTCTCTATACAATCATCCATTGCTTGAGTTGAGCTGAGAGACAGATGGGTTCGAGCAACAGTCGCATGGTACACCGCCCATCTGAGTCCACCAGCCCCAATCTCAGCAAACGCATCCTCTCTTCTCTTATCTGCGGTGCCTCCACTTCCCAATCCCAATCACCTCCCTCTCTGGTATTATTATTCACATCTATCTATCTATCTATCTATCTATCTATCTATATATCTGCAACAAACCCTTTTCATTTCATGTTTTAAAGCTTCAGATTGATACTTCTTCAATTCAGTCATTTCAATTTTGATTTTATCTTTTGGGTTTATGTTTAGGAATTCATTCATTATGTCTTTTTTTTTTTTTGGGTGAATTTTTGAATTGGTGGGACTGGATGGGATGGGATGGGACCCTCTTTGTTGATGATCATCTGCACCCAATTTCTTTGCTTTTCTTTTGTGTGATTTTTGGTCGTTTAAAAGAATTTTTTTACCTAATCTTTTTGTTGTCTTTCCTATTTATATCAATTATCTTATTTTTATTTCTTTTTGGGGTTTCTTGCGAGAATTATTTAAATAGAGTGCAAAATGTGTTTTGTAGAAAACTAGAAGTAAATCCAAACAAACAAAGCTCCATATGCATCCAAGATTACTTAAAATGTACATATTTTAGAACTTGAGCCTTCACTGGAATAAAATAACATGAAATGGAATAGAATGGTTATTCTTTGGCCTCTCCATGCAATGACCATTCCTTTATAATTGTGAATGAGGATATTTTTTTTATCATTTATTTAGGCTCCATTTGTTTGACGTAGTATTTGACTCATTTTTTGTCTTTTGGTTTAACAAAAAGTAAGTAAAACATTTTTTAAGAAATATATTTCTGCATCATATTTTTTTTTAAAATGACTTACCTTTAAAAGTTTTGTAAGTCAATTTTTACAAAGTTGACTCTCATTCAGTCTTTTTAAATAAATATCTTAACTCATTAAAAAGTCATAAATGACACTTTATCGAATCAAAATTTCTCGTTTAGGTAATACAATATTTTTTTTGATACAATACATTTCTATGTTATATGAACTTTTAAATAATTCTCTCTCTAGAAATGTGCTCCACAATTCTCGGATGGTAATGTTTCCAGTAAGGAAGAAAGTTGGGCCACGCCGGCGAATTTTATTTCTTGGTGGCAGGTCGTTTGAATTTGAGGAGTCCGATGGAGGGGATGGGAAATGTGAGTTATCGATTGTTGAGAGGGGGGAGGGGTTACGACGGGCGGTGAAGCTGAATGGTTCGGAAGTCCGTTGGTTGGTGGTCAGGATGAGGATGGCTTCTAAGGATTCCAGCAGCCTAAAGTTTTGGGGCCGTCTTAGTGGGGGTAATCGGACTACAGCGGTCTGGGTACGAGGTGAAGAAGGTGGGGGGACTTCATTTCAAATTGTGATCACCACAGGACAGAGACGTGAACAAGTTTACATACCTGTGTCTGAGTTCGGTGATGGCTGGGAAGGGGTGGCGTTGGTTCTCGATTGCTTTGGTTTGTGTGTTGCTAAGGTCGCCCGACCTATTGGCTTCAGGAAGGTTTCTTCACCTTTTGTCGCTGAAGGAGAGGCTGTCGGGGTTGTCCATTCTGAGGCGGAGGTGGACTGGTTTCGTCTCATGGATCGATCACTAGTGGGGAAATTGGGGGGTTTGGGGGGGCAAAGGCTTCAGTTTTGCCACTATCTCGGATTGGGTTGCCCGTTGGTGGCAACATTCGGGGAAGGTGGATGTCCGACCTTTGGGGGATTCAGCTTTTCTGTTTGTTTTGTCAAATAGAGGTGAGGCAGAAGCTTTGTTGAGACGACGGTGGATCGTGGAAGGGTGTGAGTTAATTTTGGAATGGTGGTCCCCACTAGCTCTTTGTACTCCGGCAGGTACTTCGCGGCCTGAGAAGAGTGTCTGGCTTCGGTTGATGGGTCTGCCTCTTCATCTCCGAGGGGAGGCGGTGTATCGTTTCCTTCATGATCGTTGTGGTGGCTTCCTCGAGGCAGATGAGTCGTCGGTGGACTTAGGTTTCATTCGGCTTCTTGTGTGGTGCTCAGATTTCACGCCGTCGAGAGTGCCCTTCCGCGGGGGGATGTGGCAGTTTTCTTTGCCAGTTTGGGTTGAAGATGCTCCGGTGGTGGAACGGTGGAAGCCGGCCGCCGTGAAAGAGGGAGATTCTGCGCCGAATATGGAAAGGAGGGATTTTCGGAAACTAGGGCAGGATTTTCAGCCGAATATGGGGGTGATGGATTATCTGCAAAAATTTCGAAGAGTTTCTAGGCCCGTGGATTTTCAGGGCAATTTTACCTAGCGGGTGGGGGCAGCGGTGGGTAACCCACGACCGGCCCAGGCCCAACGCAGGTGGGCTGTGTTTAAAAAACAGGGAATTCATTTGGGAGCCCAGAGGGTTAATGGGGTAAGGCCTGGGGCTTCTCAGTCCAGCCCACAGGGGTATGGCGTCTCAAGCCTCACAGGGGTTAAGGGATTGGGCCTTTCTGTGCAGCCCAACACTCTTGCTAATATAGAGGTGGGTCGATTTGAGGGTGTTTTGGGTTGTACGACTTCCTGTGCTCCATGTCTCACTGATTCGGGTCGGGTTGATCCGTCCGGACTGGAGTTAGGGGTCCATCGTGCAATCATTGCTGAGGCACAAGGATCCGGTTTGGTGGAGGAGGTGGAGAGGGGCTTCTCACAATCGGCGGTTCCTGGTTTAGATACGCGACGTTCCATGTCAGAGCTACATCTACCTCGCGATGTGTCCTCTGCGGGGGATCATGGGTCGGATAGTGATACTTCCCCTTCGGCGTCGGGAAGGGGTACCTCACAGTCGGTGGCTACGAATTTGGAGGAGCGACAGTCCCAGTTGGACCTTGATAGGCCTCGTGGCGTGCCATCGGTGGGGGACCAAGGGTCGCGCTTGCTACTGGTGTCGGACTTAGAGTCGGTTGAGGGACATTCCCCGGTGGTGTTGGCGACGAATTGCGATGCTTCTTGGATTGACCGAGGAGGGAAGGGGCCTGAGTGTGTGGGTCAATCCACGGTCCTAGAGTTGCAACCATTGGCAGTGCAAGATAGTGATTTGGTTACTTGTTTCATACACCAACAGAGGTCTGAGGATTTTGGGGGTTTATCGGGGGAGGAAATTCCTTCGGCAGAAGCCGTGTCCCAGTGGGTGTTGGATCGGATTAGTGAAGTTAGTCGTTGTTTGGGATTGTCCTTCGAAGGCCATGAAGATGAGGCTATGCGGCTTTTTGCGGCGGTGGAGGCTTCATGGAGGGAAGGTACTCCCACTCCGAGGGTGTCTCGTTCATTGGCCACCCCTTCTAAAGGTATTCGGGAGCTCAAGAATTTGGAATGTTCTGTGAATTATGATCATGGTGTGAGGAATGTAGGACGGGGTGAACGGAGAGATCGGCGGGGCCCTTTGTTGTTGAAATGAAGTTAAAAATTGTATCGTGGAATGTGCGGGGATTGAATGATAGGGTTAAGCGGGTGGCGGTTAAGGCGGTGTTGCGGAGTGCCAACCCGGATATTGTATGTTTACAAGAGACGAAGATGGAAGAGGTGGGAGTGGAGTTGATTCGTGAGGTGTGGGGGGGAAGGTTTGTGGAATGGACCTTTTTGCCCTCGTTAGGCATGGCAGGTGGGGTTCTTCTCTGTTGGGATAAGAGGGTAGTGGTCAGGGAGGAGGAGGAGGAGGTAGGGGGTTTTTCTGTCTCTTGTTTGTTTCGTTGTGTGGATGATAATTTCCGTTGGGGTTTTACTGGGGTTTATGGGCCTGTGCAGGATTCCGAGCGGGGTTTGTTTTTGGCAGAGATGGAGAACATAGCCTTTCGCTGGGATGTCCCCTGGTGTGTTGGGGGTGATTTTAATGTTGCCCGTTGGCCTTCGGAGAAGTCAGGGTTTGCCAGGAGTTCGGGGGTAATGCGGGCTTTCTGTTCTTTTATTGATGAGTTACAGTTGGTTGATTTACCTCTCCAGGGGGGCAGCTTTACATGGTCAAATGCCAGAGTTTGTCTCGACTAGATCGGTTCTTGGTTACTGGAGGCTGAGAGGAGCACTTTTCAGAGGTGGTTCAGCTTCGATTACCTTGGCCTGTGTCTGATCATTGGCCAATTTTGTTGGATAGTGGGGGGATCCGCCGTGGTCCTATGCCATTTCGTTTTGAGAATATGTGGTTGCAGCACGAGGGTTTTCTGGACCTGGTTCGTGGTTGGTGGACTAGCTTTGTAGTTCGTGGTTCTTCTAGTTGTGTGTTGGCTCAAAAGCTTAAGATGTTGAAAGGAGCTTTAAAAATCTGGAAAAAAAGCTGCAGTGGTGTCTTTATTTCAATCCTTCGATGAAATGGAGGTGCAAGCGGAGCTGTCTCCTGAGGCTGGTATTCGTAAGGAGGCGGCTAGACAGGATTATGTTCGTATATCCCGTATGGAGGAGGTTTGTTTTCGTCAAAAGTCTAGATGTTTGTGGTTAAAGGACGAGGATCGCAATACGAAATTCTTTCACCGTATGGCTAATGCTCATCGAAGGGTTAATCAGATTAGCAGGTTATGGGTGGATGGTCGGGAGCTGCATATTGACGGAGAAATTAAGGATGGGGTCGTGGGTTTCTATCAGCATTTATTCTTACCTCAAGAAGGGCTTTGGCGGCCGGGTTTGGAAGGTGTTCAGTTTGCTACGATTCTGGGTGAGGATCGGGAGAGTTTGGAGCGAGCTTTTACAGAAGAAGAGGTGTTTGGAGCCTTGCAGGCAATGAGTGGGGATAAAGCCCCAGGTCCGGATGGTTTCACCATGGCTTTCTTCCAGCATTGTTGGAGCGTGGTTAAGGGTGATATCATGGCCACTATGGCGGATTTCCTGGTGTCTGGGCAGTTTGAGAAAAGTTTTAATGCAACCTTTTTGGCTTTGATTCCGAAGAAAGGAGGGGCTGACGATATTCGGGATTTTAGGCCTATTAGTTTGTTGGGGAGTGTGTATAAGTTATTGGCTAAAGTGTTGGCCAATCGTTTGCGAGGCGTTTTACCGACTGTGGTGTCAGAATCTCAGAATGCGTTTGTTGGGGGGAGGCAGATTTTAGACGCAGTTCTGGTAGCCAATGAGTGTGTGGATTCTCGGATTCGACAGGGGCGCCCCGGTTTGATTTGCAAATTGGATATTGAGAAGGCGTATGATAATGTTAACTGGGAGTTTCTCCTATATGTACTGGATCGTATGGGTTTTGGGGCGACTTGGTGTCAGTGGATCAAGTTCTGTATCTCGACTGTGCGGATGTCGGTGTTGATTAATGGGACTCCGGCGGGTTTCTTTCAGACTCATCGCGGCCTTCGGCAGGGGGATCCTTTGTCCCCCTTGCTATTTATCTTGGTGATGGAGGCGTTGAGTCGCTTGTTGGATAAAGCTGTGCGCGAAGGTTTCTTGGAAGGTTTCGTTGTGGGGTCACGGGCGGGGGTTCCTTTGGGGGTTTCGCATTTGCTATATGCAGATGACGCTTTGATCTTTTGTGGTGCGGAAGCTGGGCAGGTTGGCTATTTGCGATGTGTTTTGCTTTGTTTTGAGGTGGTCTCGGGTCTTCGTGTTAACTTGCGGAAGTCTGAGCTTATTCCAGTGGGGGAGGTTGCTAGGTTATCTGTCATGGCTGCAGTTTTGGAGTGTAAGGTCGCGGTTTTGCCAGCGTTCTATTTGGGTTTGCCTTTAGGGGCTTCTTTTAAGGCCAAGGGGGTGTGGGATGGAGTAGTGGAGCGGGTTCAACGTCGTTTGGCAGGGTGGAAGTGCCAATATCTGCCGAAAGGCGGCCGTTTGACATTGCTTAAGAGTGTGTTGAGTAGTATCCCCACTTATTTCATGTCGGTTCATGTTATTCCAGTGTCAGTGGCATATCGGTTAGAAAAGCTTCAACGGGATTTTTTGTGGGGGACTGGCGGTGATGATTTTAAGTATCATTTGGTGGACTGGGGTCAGGTTTGTCAACCCAAAAGGTTTGGCGGGTTAGGGGTTCGTAGGTTGGTGACTTTTAATCGAGCTTTGTTAGGGAAGTGGCTTTGGCGTTTTGCTTTGGAGCCTTACAGATTATGGCGGCAGGTGGTGGCGGCTAAATATGGGTTGGGTAGAGGGGGTTGGGTTTTTGGGTCTGTGACCTGTACTTATGGGTGTGGGTTATGGAAAGGAATTTGGTTGGGAAGGGTAGAGTTTTGGAAATGGATAAGGTTTACAGTAGGGGAGGGGAGTAGGGTGCGGTTTTGGAAAGATGTGTGGTGTGGGGAGTTGGTGTTGGCGACTCGCTTCCCTTTGATTTTTAATATTGTAGTAGATCAAGATGCTTTGGTGGCTTCCTATTTGGATGGTGGGGGTGTGGTAGTTTGGGTTATTCAGTTACGACGCCAAGTTCATGATTGGGAAGTCGCTCAGTTGGTGGAGTTGTGGAGTTTTTTATATGGTCTGGGAACGGTCGGGGTGGGCCCTGATGTGTTGGTCTGGACTAGGTTGGGGGCCAAGGGGCGGTTCACAGTAGCCACTTTTTATCAGGGTTTGATGGGGTATGCGGGTGGGGTCTTCCCTTGGAAAAGTGTTTGGGTTCCGGGGGTTCCGACTAAAGTTGCCTTTTTTATGTGGACGGTCACTTTAGGTCGGAATCTTACTTTGGATAATTTGATGCGCCGGGGGCATATTCTTGTGAATCGGTGTTCTATGTGTTGTGCGGACGCGGAGTCAGTTAATCATTTATTTCTTCACTGCTCGGTGGCTTCGAGTTTGTGGGGCTTCGTTTGTTCTCTCTTTGGCATTGCATGGGTTCAGCCTCTAGGGGTGTTTGAATTCCTTTGGGCTTGGCGGGGTGTTCGTCTTGGCCGTTGGAGGCGCCGTGCTTGGTCATTGGTTCCGTTCTGCTTGATGTGGTTGCTTTGGTTGGAACGGAATAGTCGAACTTTCTTGGCGGTATCCCATAGTGTTTCTTGGTTACAAAGTCGGCTTTTTATAGTTTTGTATAGTTGGATGGAAGGGAGGGTCGATCCAGATTTATTTGTGTTTTTAGATTTTCTAGATGAGGTGATTGGTTAGTTATGGTTTTACTGGTCCCCTTTCGGGGGGTTTTTGCTTGTATTGGTTGCATCAGCTTGATGCATTTTTAATAAAACTTACTTATTTATCAAAAAATTTTTTTTTTTTGTTTCAAGTGTCAACTAAACACCAAAAAACAAAAACAAAAACAAAAATATTTATTCTATAGAAAATCAATTTACAAGAAAAATATATTCTTTGTGTGTACAATATTTTACGTCAAAACAAACGGAGCCTTAGAAAACAAACAGAGCCTTAGTGAACCAAACGTGAGAATAGACATTATGTTGTAATGATCATTCCATTATACTTCATTCCAGTGAACCAAACAGAACATTAACTTGAACCAAACTTCAATTGAAAGTGCCATAGTTGTGATAGACTGGGTAACATTCTGAGATGAATTATTGCTAGTTATTGTTCCCATCGACATACTTTTATGACATGAAGTCCTTCAATGAATAAAAACTATGAGCATAGACAAATTTTGAAAATGAGATTGAAAGGTTTAGCATTTTTTGCTGCAGATGGAAGAATATCCAAATAAATCCCCAATAAGTTCTGTGGAAAATTTAGCTCCTGTTAGCGATCAATCACGGAGCTCCAGGGAAGAATCATCTGCAATCTTTGGTTCAGAAACTAGGTTTAATGCTTCTGAAACTGAAGTTGGAGCCTCGTCCGGAAGCAGTATGGGTTCCTTTGAGGATAACTTTGTTGAACATCGATTGAGAAATATTGAGGCATGTAGGAGTACAGAATCAGTTTCTACACAGGTAAATGCTAATGCTAACTGTAATTGCAATGGAGCTTATTTAGATAAGAATAGTCCTACAGCTAGTACTTCCCATGAAGAACAGCCACATCTAGAATTGATTTCTGCAAATTCAAGTATTGGATTCGATGCAGCTGCTGAGACTGATAATTCAGCAAACACAACTGTGTCTTTGATTTGTCCAGAGGACAGACATTCAAGTTTTGTGGCACAGGAGCATCCTCATGGGCATTCTGTTGAAAATCATGAGAATTCAGTTATGGGCATCAGTACTAATTCTGAGTCAGTTTCTGTTCTTTCTGATGCTTTATGGAGTCTTCAGTTGTTTGGAGATGATACCGCTCAAGTGGCAACTCCTTCTGGTTCAGGATTCCTTGTGTCTGATGTTGATGACGATCTGAGAACTGGAAGTTCACTTCATGTTGATGTGGTGAGCATCTCTTCCAACATTTTGTCTAGTAGCATTGCTGAAATAAGTAATCGTGAGGCAAGAAGGAATAGTAGAAGACTATTTTGGGATGCTATATCGAGACGTAGTTTTAGAAGGCATAGTGATTCCCCCACTATAGTTTTCACAGCAGGTCATGCTGATGATCTAGGATCTCATGACAGATGGTTACTTGATTTGAGTGGTGATCTTCATTATGATGGAGTTGGCCGCGAGTTCGAATCCCTGGGCACCAGAAGGCATGACAGAAATGAAAGTCGATGGCAATTAGGATCTGAGGTGATATTTTATGTAATTCCTTCTTGTTTCATATTTGAATTGCCAAAATATCCCTGTAGAAAATTTGGGATTCTAAAATCTTGTGAAGTAATGAAATTTATAAAAGGTGAGTTCTTGTTGACTCATTTTTATCGGGTACTTCAAATAATGACACAAATGATTTTCAAAATTCTCAAAAGATTCACTTTGATTAACTTTTATCCGGAACATTCTGCCCTGCTGTAGAAAGCAATTTTATTTGCGAATTGATTTCAGATTAGTAAGATACTAGAAGACCTTTTTTTACCCATAGGGGTTGGGCCATTCTGGTCTTTTTGAATAAGTGATACTTACATTGTTTGTTATGATTGATTGTAATGGCGGGGAAATCTGTAATTTTCAAATTGTAGGTGGAAGTTAACGGAAGCGTATGCGATTTATCAAGTTTTTTTTATAAATTTTTATTTTTATTTTTTTATAAGAGTTTGACCAATGCATATCATGTCTGCCACTTTTCTGAATGAATGGATTTTCGAGGTCATCCATGATGTCAACCCCCTTTTCTCTCAATTAATGTTTTGAAGATATGTACTTCTATGGATTAGAATGGCTGCATGAACTTGGGAACTTCCAATGGATGTTATTATTTTTCAAAACTGTTGTTATAGCCTATATCTTGAAAGGCAAAAAAAAAGAGAGGAATTCAATCTTGATTTAAGCATCCCACATGTGAAATTGGCTTGTATATACAGGTCTTATAAATTAGTAGAGTCATCCAGTAATAAGGCAGATTGCAATTATGTATTTGGTTTCCATTCAAATTCTCCTGCTTTTTGATACCCTTCCCCACCCCGAATCACGCTTCATTGACTTATCTATCCTTTCTTGTTCTGGTGTAATGGAACAGCAGAATCACATGCTGAAAATTTGCACTTATTTCTCTGGCATCTTGAGGTTATTTCACAATATCCTATCTGCATTGTGCATACAGATCTCTGAAAGAATCCGAAGTGGCCAAGATGAGGGAGGTCGGCAAACTACTTTCTGTGCATCTGGGCTCCACCCTGATGGTACTTGCTCATGTGATGCATTCTTCATGGGTGAAGAGTCCAGTACTTATGCAAGTATTTCACGGATAGTCATGCTTGCCGAGGCCCTGTTTGAGGTAGATTCCCTTGATCAAGTGGCTTTCATTTTGGCTAAACTGTTTGACTTAACTTTTTATGCTCAATTTTTGCATTCAGAAGCTAATAATATGCTAAATTATATTGCAGAACATCAACTAAACTTGATTAGCTTTTAATGTTCTGCTATATGATCCGTATCTTTCCATCCTTTTGAAACCTTTTCTGCTGTAGGTTGTGAAATTATCTGATGTTTATGGGACATGTATGGCCAATGGTTGTTGTCTACTTGCCATGAGAATATTGAATCCAAGTGAAAAGGTTATCTCATGAAGCACCTGGACAATGGAGCGATGCCAAGTCCATGGAATGTCAAAATGCTTCATGACTGCTGATTTTTATTTTTTATTTTTAACAAAATATCTGAGTAACACCTGATCGTATTTTGTTCTTGGTCCAAGTTTAAAGGGAAAGGAAAGTTTTGATGCACAAAATGGTGGCTTATTGAAACCTTTACACTATTTGGGTTTATGCGTGTGATTTTTTCGAGAACCAGTTGGATCAATTTTCTAAAAGTGAAAACAATGCCTATTTGTGTTGTGATTTTGGTCTGGCTGGTTTTTACATCGAAGCAAGGAATAAAATTTCATTTAATTTTCATTGAAATGATCTAATGCTTCAGTTTCCTAGGAAACCGGCATGAAACAATTGTGGAAAACCGAAATTCCAATGTTTCTATCAAAACATAAATGAAAAACACCATAACTCTTTGAAACACTTCAAAACACATTGAAACAATGATTTTGTTTTTGCACATATCAGAATCTCTGAACAAATTTGTTTTTGTTTTCTTCCTTTAACCATGGAAAATAAAAAGCTTTGAGAACAAAGAAAGCATTTGAAATTACCCTCCAATCATCAACCAACCAAATCCTTTAAATTTATTATCTTGATCTTTGTTGAACGAATCTCTGAACAAATTTGGTTTTGTTTTTTTCCTTTAACCATGTAAAATAAAAAGCTTTGAGAACAAAGAAAGCATTTGAAATTACCCTCCAATCATCAACCAACCAAACCCTTTAAATTTATTATCTTGATCTTTGTTGAATGTTATTCTTAACCTTATTACAAGGCCTTTTTTAATCATGTTACGAAAAAGACCTCCCTGTTCCTAGGAACTCCTTTGACATTGATTATTGTTAGTGAGTTGTGTTATTATTTCCTATATATTTGTGAGCCTTATCTGGTAAGAACCTTATGCACATTTACAATTATAAACACTTAATTTATTTGACTTTAATTTAATGATTTTCAGTTTGCATTAATTATACAACCAAATTATATGCTTGTGCCCTTTATGTGAATGGGTCAATAGATCCCAAACATGTTTAATTATTTATTTATTAGGCTACATGTACATTTAGATAGCTTTTAGTTTTTTTTAAAACGCTTTTGTGTGTTTCCAAAATTATTTACCATTTCCCTTATTTTTCCGAAATGTTTAATTTCCAAGCTAATTGAAACGACACATCGAAGTGAAATTTTGATTATGCAAGAGTGTAACTTTTGCTAACTTTGGATGTTATGTGGAAGTAAAGTTAACCTGTAGAAGTGAACGGAAGTTTATGATCATGACTACAACAAATGAAATTAACAGTTGAACACAGGAACATGGAGCACTTTCCGAGTTTTCATGAGGAAAAGTGACTAGGGAGTTTGACTGCTAAGATATACCAATTACTATAGTGTTAGTGTGGGAGCTTTAATTGATAGGATGCATAATATTCTCTTTTGTCAAAACCTCTAGTTCCCCATCACTAAAAGTCCAGGTTCGATCTGGAGCCTAGATGAAGTTCCTCAACTTTAATTAAATGATGAATCCAAACTGAATTAAGCCATTATTATACTGATTGCATGCCCATCAGCCAACACGAGGAGCATCCCACATGTCATAATTGCTAATGGGGAACAAATGCAAATGGAGAGGCTTCAACCCAAGACCTCCCCTAACTTCAGCTCTGATACCATGTCACATGTCACGGTTTTGGATAGAACTCAACCCTAAAAGCTAGCTTCTAAAGTGAAGGTGCCCTCACACTTAGCCACAACACATCCCCTTTGTACCCAGGCGATGTTGGGAAGTTGGGACTTTGTTTCACACTAGTGTCACCATTTTATCTGGTGCTTAAAACAACTTCATCTGGAGAATGATGGTTGTTATTGAGTTTGGGGACAAATTCTATGTCAATCTGGATCTTCTACTTTTCTATTTAGAATGATTTGGCTTGTTGAAATTAGAATGGATGTGACAATTGTTTGTCCAAGACTAAGTGGACTAAATTAGCAGGGACTGACATCAAATTTGTCTTAAGGAAATAGTGATTTGCAGTGTCTGGATGGCTTACAAGAGAGATGAGTACCCGTATAAGTCACTTTTTGTCTTGGAATCTGTGGTTTTTTTCATCCAGTATGGAATTATTGTGCTGAAGTTGACTTCTGATACCAAGATATAAAAATTGTTTACCTAGTTTTTTTTATAGAAATACTCTGACAAGATTAAAGAAACTTCATCTAGTTTTTCAATACCTTGAATGTTTCTTGTTGTTAACCTTCTTATTTAGCGTAATAACAAACATCTGACTAGACAACTATGCTTATGTGGCTACTGAGGGTCTCCTTATGGTTTTACCTTATTTATAGAAAGACAGGTTCACCCAATCTACATGCTGATGCCTGATTATGATGTGCTTCTATATCACTACTGTGCAAATATATTAGAGATATTGCTAATGATAGTTACAAGAAGTGAATGAATGATAGAGTTAGTTTATCATTTAATATGCATGTATGATTTGTTTTTTCTTTCTTTCTTTTTTTGTTGACAGGTCCAAGGATGTGTTTGTTTCTTTTTCTTACCGGTTCTGTCTAATGTGATAGTGTTTGAATTTATTCTTATCATTATTTCGTTTATAGATCAAGTTGATAGTTTTAGAACCAACTAGGCCTAACCTAGTTGGTCACCATACTTCTCCCAAGGGCTTAGTCCCAAGGAGGAGGTCATGGTTTCAACTCTCCTTACGGGGAAGTTGAATTAAGAAGGTAAGCACTAGGTGGTTTGCAAGGGTGGGCAGGCTAACTTTCATAGGTGCTAATCCAACAACTAACATTTGACTTTAGCCGATCAAAAAAAAAAAAAAAAAATTGACAGTTTTAGTAAATCTCTTTTTGTCCGATCTGTAGGTTTTGGATGAGATTCATCGGCAACCTTTGTCTCTTTCACTATCCATGCTCTCATTTCCGGCTCCAGAATCTGTTGTTGACTCATTTCCTCTCAAGAATCACAAAAGGTCATATGCAACTGAAAGTGAACCAAATGATGTGGAACAGTAAGTTTCTTATATTCTTGTATGTAGTTTGCTTTGTGTATTGTAAGTTTCATTGCTTACCTAAAATTATGGAGTAAGGCAGATCGAATCCATATAATAAATGCTAGTTCTGAAGTGTTATTATTGGCTGGCATGTCACACCATACCTTGAGGTGACATAATCATGAGCATATAGAAGACAAAAAAAAAAAGAAAGAAAAAAAAAGACACGTTGCAACTTTAGTTGAACCTTGGAAATTGTTTGGACATACTTGGTTATGTTAAACTGACAATATAGAAAAATATGCAAAGTAGTTAATTGTAATTGGCAAGGTATATGAGAAGGTAAACCAAAATCTTTACTCTTGGATAAGTAATCCATAATTTCTTATTCCTATTCTTGATATCCTAACTCAACAATTTTGTGCAAAAAGCATGTGGCAGAAAACCAATCTTCTGCGCCAATTGGGTTTGTAATTGTATGAGTTCGTAGATTCACTTTCTCCCAAATTTGTAGAAAATGAAATGCTCATTCGTGTGCAAACAACCCCATAACCCCAAAGCAAGAACAAAAAGTATAAGGGAAA
Organism: Camellia lanceoleosa; assembly: GCA_025200525.1. Lineage (NCBI taxonomy): Eukaryota > Viridiplantae > Streptophyta > Magnoliopsida > Ericales > Theaceae > Camellia > Camellia lanceoleosa. Next base: position 52,289,318 of record CM045760.1, read on the forward strand.
AAAAAAAAAAAACAAACAAAAAAACAGAAGTGATAGTAATAAAATACGTTATCGTTACGGTTCTGTCGTACCTGCATGAGAGCCACTGTACTTATCCTATGTGGCATAGATAATGTCGCTGCAGTACAAATAGGTGCCACTCGTCTCTCTGGATCTCAACCTGACATTCTCTGTTTAATGTGCTCACAAAGGGTGCAGGAAAACCCTAACTCTAATATTTAGGATTGGTTATTCATATTGCTCATAGGGGCTGCTTGTTCTCCATTTTGCCTTTAATTTCCTCTAACTTGTAAATCATTGGACATGAGCAATATTGTTTATTAGCAGATAACCATGTTACTTTGAGATTTTCTAACATTCTTTCTAAACTTGTAAACTTGATAATTTGTACAATTTACTCTTTGGCTATTGTATTTGTATCCTTCAAGAAGGAAAGTATAACCCTTTGGCTATATTCTGTAGAGATTGTATAAATATTAAATCCAAGCATTGCAGTTTACTTATATAAAAATAGACAAATTATGGAAGTAAGTTACTAGATAACATAGTTTAATAACTCCATAAAGAGCGAGTTTGCATTTGATATGGAAGTAAGTTACTAGATAGCATAGCTTAATAATTCCATAAAGAGCGAGTTTGCATTTGAAAGACAAGTACAATACTTTGCAGCATGTTGAATAATAATACTAACTCATGAATTCTAATCAAATCATTCCAAAAGTAGTTGCCAATGTGTTCTTGCATGTTATTTAACTTGTAACTGCCAGTGTTCAGTTTATCCCGTCTTGTTGATAAATGGTTTTAACATGATCAATAGGTGTCACATTTGCTTGGTTGAGTACGAGGAAGGGGACAAAATAAGAGTTCTCCCTTGCTGCCATGAATATCATATGTCGTGTGTCGATAAATGGCTTAAAGAAATACATGGGTATGCCCACTTTACTGTCCTGTCCTTCACTTTATTTTATTAAGCATTTTTTAAATTAAAAAAAAAAAAAATTATTGACTGTGCTTATTCTTTTGGCTTTAGTGTATGCCCACTCTGCAGATGCAATGTTTGCGAGGGCGTCACCCAGTGCTCTACTTCAAATACTGAAGTTTCATCTCAGTGATTCAAGTGTACACATCGCTGTAAATAGGGTAACTTCTTGAAATGTTTGTGTCAACCACACTTTACATGAATTTCCTCTTCACTCTGCACTTTGTACTCGTATTATATAGTTTTTTTTCCCCACCAAATATGATATATCCTGTAAATTTTTTATAATCTGCAGTTCGACTGTATGGATTTGGGGAATTTTATCAATCATATTTTTATGAATGAGATGTTTACATGTGTTCCTTTTGGGCGAATTACATTAACAGTCCCAATAGTTTAGGACTCGTGTCACTTTGGTCCTTGACTTTTTAATTGTGACATATTTGATCATGAATTTTGAATCTTGTTTCAAATAAAGACAATTGAAGATACCATTGCTTAATTTCAAAGGTAAAATCGTTAATTTGATAAAATATAAACTAATTTAATAAAAATAAATGTCAAAAAAATATTTTTAAATTTTTAAAAATTATTTCTACCCACCAAAGATAAAATTATGTAAAATCGATAAATCTTTTAGACATTTATTTATTTTACTAAATTAATTTTTATTATGTATTTGGATAATGATCCTGTAATGGGTGGTTGTTAGGATTTTAATGTGTAATCGATATATTTAATATATGAAATGTTTTTAGTTTTGGACTTTTAATTTAATGGATTGGTTTAATAATGATATCAAAGTTGTCGTCATATTTGACTTTTAAAAAAATAGAAACTAATTTAATGAAAATAAAAAAATCACCCATTATATGATTGTAATCTAAATTTTGGCACCCAAAAAAAAGTCTAAAAAATTTATCAATTTTATATAATTTTATCTTTAAAGAGTAGAAATAATTTTTAAAAATTTGAAAATATTTTTTTGACATTTATTTTTGTCAAATTAATTTATATTTTATCAAATTGACAATTTTGTCCTTAAAATTAAGCAATGGTTTCTTTAATTATCCTTATTTAGAATAAAATTTAAAATTCAAGGTCAAATGTGTTACAATTGAAAAATTAGTGATCAAAGTAACACAAGTCTCAAACTATAGGAACACCGGGGTAATTCGCCGGTGCCTTTTCAATGAACAAGTTTCTGATCTTAAAGGAGAATTAGGTCCAGATTCTTCAATCCACTGCATCATAGCATCCCAACCTTTCCGAAATTTTTGGTTCCTATTTTCCTCTCCTTTTTTGGTTATCATTTCCACAAACACCTCATTTTTGAATGTTGATTTACATTAAGCCTCAAAATTGACTTCTGCTACTCTAATGCTGTGTTTGGTTGGGGGATTTGAGGAGGGATTTGGAAAGGGAAAGGGAAAAGGTGTGTGAAACTATGTGAAATGTAGATATATTTTTTTCACATTTCACCTACCTTTTCCATTTCCCTTTCCAAATCCCTCCTCAAATCCCTCAACCAAACACAACATAAGGAGTGTCAAGGTATCGGCTTTCGTGGCGAAATTTTAATAATATCTCCTAGATGAGTGTTTGTGCTACTTTTGGGAATGGGTTTCATGCAATAGGGTTTTAGTGACTATAACTGATGACAGTGCTCAAGAAGTTTGAGATGGTGGAACTGGACACACAAGTGATACAGACCCATGAATTTGAGTCAACACTGTCATTGTGAGTGATTTGAGTCACTGAAGCATCATTGTGAGTGAGGGGGTGGTGGTTGTTTTGAGCGGCCGAAGTGTCGTGTTAGCGAGGGTTGGTTGTTGTACACAATGCTCTCGTGAGTGCTGTGAAATGTCATAAATGACAGAGAAAAGTTATTTCTATCATCAATTGAATTTAGGCGAGATGGTGTTACTCAGATTTGTCAAATATTGACAATGCCAAGTTCATACGAAGCGTATTGTGGAATGAAATTTCTTTTATAAATGATCTATACACCACACTTAGATGAATTTCGATTACACAACATATTTTGTGAACCTTTTTATGTTCAGTTTTTTATGTATTTAGTATTTCTGAACAAATATATATACCTTAATTAGGTTTTAAGAACTTGATTGATCATGGGTCATGGTTGAATTAATGTTTGGGTGGGTCTATGATTCAGTAAAGGCTGTGGCACCATACATAAATGTATGAATTTATACATACGTACTACTAGTAAGAAACATTATCATATGTAGGCATTTACTACGATTAAATGTAAAAGAGCAGTGCATTGAACAATGAGAGACCCACATAAGCATCCGCCAAGTGCAAAGGAAGCAAGCAATTGAGAGATTAGGGTTGTGTTTGAATTCTAAATTTATAGAGAGAAAATTTTAAAAGTTAGAATTAAATTAATTTGAATAAAAATTAAATTAAGTTCACTAAAAATGAAAATTGTAATTTAATTGAAAAAAAAATTAAGTAATTTTTAAAATTAGTAAACATTTTTAATTAATTATTATTATTTTTTTGGGTGCTAAAAACAGGTCTACTAGGCAATAAAAAATTTATTTAATATTGCACATGACACTCTTTGTATTTGTTTGACTTACCCAAATAAATAGTGTTTATTCATTTGAGATGGGAAAAAGAAAAATGTTTCGTATCACTAATTTAGCACCACTAATACACTATTAATGACATGGCATCATGTGGATCCCACTACTGATGTAATAATTTGGCATTTGTTTTGTTTTGTTTTGTTTTTTTTTTTTTCTTTTACACTGCCACCTCATTAGTGGTCTTTTCAAAATTTCCAATTTAGTGCTCTAAATTGGGACTGTAGGAAAAATGCTCTCTCGTGACATATTTACTTGGATTTTTCTAGATAATGTATGGTGAAGCGATGTGAAATTTTAGGTAATTTTTGGATTTTTATATTTGGGTCCTTAGTATTACTGTTTAAGATAGTGTTACAAGAAATGCTAGAAAATCATAATTTATTTATAATGACATGACAAGAGATTTGGGTTTTACATGATTAAATTTGTAACAAATTAAAAATTGATATATAATCTATCATGTCATTATAGATAAGAAAAATGTTTGGTGTCCCGAATTTGTGTGGCCTGAATGACTCGAATGTATGAGAACAACGTTGTTTTATCTCCAAAACGACATCGTTTCGAGCCATTCGAAACATGAATTTTCGGGCCACCAAGCACTACTGAGCATGGGAGTTTTTTTAAAGATCTCAATATATATATTTTTTGGTATATTTAAGAATTATCTATTTTAATTAATTTTTTAATTTTTTTACGAAAAGACGTATAAAAAAAAAAAGTAGAGAAAAGAGTTGAGTTTTTGGTAAGAAAAACTATTCAGGTTTGGTTTGGGAAGTGGGTTGGATTTTTGGGCTATTTTAGCGTGGGCTAAAAAGTTTGGTTTGAGAAGGACTTTTTGACTTTTTGACTTTTTGACTTTTTTGACTTTTTTTGTGAGAGAAGAATATAATGATTATGGGTTAGATGTGATGTTTTGTTGGTTGTGTCTGAAATAACCTATTTTGTCTTTTGCGGCTAAAATAGCCAAAAAAGCCTACAAACCTTCTTCCCAAACAGTGCCTCAATACTTATAGAGTATCACGTGTTCATACTCTTTTACTAATTATGATGCATCATGTCTCCTTATGTTCTTTAATCACCCTACACAAAATTATGGATCCTCCTTCACTAATCAGAACACCTTGAAGCACCAAATAGCCATGCTCCAGGAGCACCCACTAACCACTCAGTAGATAATGACTTCTTGACCTTCTAACTATTTTAGGTAACTCTTTTTTTTTGGAAAAAAAAAATAAAAATAAAAAAAAAAGAAAGAAAAAAAAAGAAGAAGCTATTTTAGGTAGTTTCCAAACCTGAAGGGGTTAAAAAAGTCCTTCCATGACTTCCATTGGTAATTCTATTTGCACATTTTAAAAAATAAAAAAATAAAAAAAGTAAAAAATAAAAAAATAAAATCCTCAATACACAATACACAAACTTTCAAAGGTTTAATGATCACGTAAACTGTTTTTTGTTTCTCTCATTTATATTAAAAAATTTATATCCAAACAACATAAATAATTTATACTAAATTTTTTTATAGCGTGGATAGAATTTCTCGAAATCTATCAATTCCACCTGCCAAGAAATTGCCGAAAAAGTCCATCTTCTCTTGGTTGGGAGAGAAGATATTGGATTGTGTTGTTAGGCTATTTATGGCCCCGTTGACAGTTGTGATGATTTGTTTCGCTTATTTTTTAGGTCATTAGGTGTAAATCATTTATAAAAAAGTCCAAATAATATAATAATTATAGTCATACAATTATGTTGTTGTAGTTAACTTTTAAAAAATTGGAAGATAAATATAATTTTAAAAAATTAAAAATTTTAAAAACGTGAAAAAATTGTACAACTGTAATAATTGAAGATATAATAATTGTAGCCATTCAATTATGTTGTTACATTTCTCTTCTAAAAAATGAAAGACAAGTATGACTTTAAAAATAACAAAAATGTTTTGTGGCACTAATCTGATGGGTACTAATGCCCCTAATTTCTATTCTGGGTAAGTTTTTTTTTTTTTTTTTTGGCCTTGATATGGAATTTCGGGGCATTAGTGCCCTTTTTTTTCGGGGCACCAATCAGTTCTGTAAAAATAAATAATAATTTTTTAAAGATAAATGTAAGAAATTGTATGATTGTAATAATTTAAACAATTGAATTTAAATTTTTTTTTATTATGAATGATCTACTTATAAGAACATAACAATTAAACGAAACATTTATCAAAATAAACCCCATAAGGCCTAACAACATGGTTCAATTTTTTCCCCAACTAGAGAGAAGGTGGATCCTTGATAAAAAACCATTGCTTGTTTTTGATTTTTCAAAAACACTTTTAGAAAATTCTACTTTTTTATTTTTTTTTGTTTTATTGATTTTTTTAATATTTTAAACAATTTTTTTTTTAAATTTTTAAATACAACTAACATAAATACATATAAAAAGTACAATTTTTGTGAAAAAAATCTTTTCAAAATTCACTAAATACCAAAAGTTAAAAAAAAAAAATGAGAATTCAATATTTTTATTTTTATTTTTATTTTTATGTATTTATTAAATTTTAAAAATATTTTTTCATAATTTTTTTTACTTTTTAGATACATCTAAGTAAGATGCATGTAAAAAAAAAATGCTTAAAATTTTAAAAATATTCACTAAAAATAAAAAATTCAATTTTCAAAAAATTTAATCCAAAAAACTCGAATATATATATATACATATTTTTATACTTTTTTTATTTTTCAATTAATGATGTCCATGAGGGTGATTCAAACGTGAGTTAAAATTTTCAACTCAACTTTAAAAAAAAATAAAAATCAGATGATGTGATTAAAATTTGAAGTAAGCTTTTATGACCCAACTACCACTTGATTAAAACATTTGATGCTTGCAAAATTTCACTCCCTCATAAAGATAAACAAAGCATTATTTTTCACTCTCATCCCAAGTAACACCACTATTCCCTTTAATGTCAAGTGTTTCTTATCTTGAACTTTATATTGTTAGTATATTTTTTTTTTCAATCGATAAGTATATATTATCTTGATCATATGTCAAAGTTATATTAATTTGAATCATGACAATGTCAAAGGACAGAGAAAAAAAAAAAAAAAAAATCAAATTTGTCTTCAACATGTTTAGATCCTCTCTGTGTGTGTCAATTTTCGACCACACTGCTAATCAAGCACTCAGTTGGAGAACACTGGCAGAATAAATTACGCTCGAACGACCTGTCACAGAAAGAAGAGATTCCGGCAGCGGTTCGTCTACCTGGGGCACTCCGACAATCAAGTTAGTTATCTCTCAAAGATAGCAAAAGTGCTTAACTCACTATTCAGAGCATAAAAAGCATACCTTACACCCATGGGAGTGCCTCTCTTTTATAGCCAACACTTACCTAATCCCAATAGAAGCCTAGTTTCAATGGACTTAGGATTACTGCTAATCTTGGACTTCGAGTAAGATTGGGATAAACTTTCTAAGCGTCATATTTTTACCCAAACTAAAGTCCACTCTTATTCTAGGACTCTTGTCCCTTATCCGCTTATCTTGGATTTCGGTTTCTTCGCAGATAACCTCGGCCTAGCCGAGATCATCTCGGCGTCATGACCAGGATACGTGGTACCTCAGCTGGTACTTTGGTGACACCTTGGCCACATGTTGTCATTCAAAAATTATGTCCCTACAACTGCCCCCTAGGTTCTATTACCTTGGCATCCTGAGGTGATGGAACCTATCTCATTTCTTCTTTTAATCATGACCCCGGTTTAACTTTAGCTTATAAATTTTTCTTAAAATTTCAACAAGTGTTAAACATGACCTCAGTTTAATTTCAATTTGTAAATTTTTCTTTAAAATTTCAACAAGTGTTAAATATGACCTCGGTTTAACTTCAACTTGTAAATTTTTCTTAAAATTTCAACAAGTGTTAAACATGACCTCGGTTTAACTTCAACTTGTAAATTTTTCTTAAATTTCAACAAGTGTTAAACCGATCTTGGCTTGAAAATTCCAACTTCCAAGCATCATTTTCCAGCCCTCTGCATGGCTTCCACCTACTCCTTTGTGGACCTTATATAAAAAGTCTTTAACTTAGGTTGAGCTTTTCTCTTTTCAAACTTAATCATCTAGGCCGAGATCTTGTCTTCTGGAATCTGGGATTTGCTCACTTTCGGCTGAGCTCTTCTCTTTTCGGACCTAATCATCTAAGCCGAGATCGTGTCTTCTGGGATTCTTCATGCCGGACCTCCCGCGAAGGCCGGTGAGAATGTCGCTTGGTTCCGCCATGCTGAGGGACTACAGGAAACGTTTTTTGCCCCCCTTTCTGGGCACCTTTCTTGGCCGCTGGAATCAGCGTATCTTGTAGCGGGAACGGTGGCTACATGACGTTGTTCTGCATTAGGAAATTGACGACCGTTTGCAGGTCCGCCAATTTGTTTGCCATTCCATTCATCTTGTCGTTCCTTTGCAGGCATCTATCTTTCCATACCTGGAAGTTGTCCTCGTTATAATACCCGCTTCGGTCCGTTTTCTTTGGTACGTCGCCCTATTGGCCGACGTCCTTTCTTCCGTGAGTCTCTTTGTTGCAGTTGTCTTCTTCGACGTCAAGGTCAATAGGTTTCCCAATCCTAATAGGGGTGTCGTCCTCAACCTTCTCTTTCTGTCCGTCTGTCGTTGGCCATCTATTCTCCTTTCTTTCCCACAAACGGCGCCAAATTGTGTGTGTCAATTTTCGACCAAACTACCAATCAAGCACTCAGCTGGAGAACACTGACAGAATAGATTAAACCCAAATGACCTGTCACAAAAAGAAGAGATTCCGACAGTGGTTCGTCCATCCGGGGACACTCTGACGATCAAGTCAGTTATCTCTCAAAGATAACAAAAGTGCTTAACTCACTATTCAGAGCATAAAAAGCATACCTTACACCCAGGGGTGTACCTCTCTTTTATAGCCAACATTTACCTAATCCCAATAGAAGCCTAGCTTTAATAGACTTAGGATTACTGCTAATCTTGGACTCCCACTAGGATTGGGATAAACTCTCTAAGAGTCATATTTTTTCCCAAACTGAAGTCCGCTCTCATTCTAGGACTCTTGTCCTTTATCCGCTTATCCCGGATTTCGGTTTCTTCGCAGATAACCTTGGCCTAGTTGAGATCATCTCGACGTCATGACCAAGACACGTGGCACCTCGGCTGACACTTCAGTGACACCTCGACCACGTGTTGTCATTCAAAAATTATGTCCCCACACTCTCCATTATATATATTTAATAAGTATAAAGTAAACATGTAAATTTATCATTATTTACCCTTATTGAGGTAGTATTTTCACAAGAATAATAATTAGATGATATAATGGAGATCTTCTATTATAATCATATGATGGAGAGAATTTCAATCCGTTTTTTTAAATTTTTTTTTTTAATCTTTAATGAATTTTTCTTGTAATTTTTTTTAAAAAAAATAATTATACTTTTAAGTTCTTCTCGATTCAAACGACAGAAAAAGTAAATATAATTTGAAAAAAAATCCACCTAAAATAATAATCATAAAAAAAAAAAAAATCCATTTTAGATTGATCCTAAACTCACGAGAGGAGCTTTGGGCACCGACATCACAGTGATGGCCACCTAAAGCTCAATCCTTCCCTTTTGTCCTGTGAATAAAATGTGACCATGCATACACATCTTAGCATCATCATGGTAATGCCAAATAATATTTTTGCATTATTATAATAATAATATTAAAGAGGGTGGTGAGAAAGTTATGCTATATATATATATATAAATAGGAAAATTCTATAATACATACTCCTTTTAAAATGTATATTATATGTATCTTTAATTATAATTTTTATGTCTTTAGTTATGACTTATTGTATTAGTTATGATTCATTGTGATATTGGTTATGATATTATTTTAATTATGATTTAAAAATTCTTTGTTATACCTTATATGATGTTTGATTATAACTCTTTTTATTTATTTATTTATTTATTTTAATTTTGACTCTCATAATACTGAGTTATGCTATTTATGATAATTAAAGTCATAAATGATGTATACTCTTTTGAGGGAATGTACCATAGCATTTTCCTATATAAATATATTAAAAAAATAAAATACATTTTATAGGAAGATAATTAATGTAAATGTCATGCATGGTTGTGTTGAGTTTACATTATATATTTATGCTAGAGAGAATAGATGAGTTTATAATGATCGCCGCACATAATGGGTCTCTCCCTGTGCACACCATTTTCACACCCGTCTCATGAACTGCACACTACTACTACCACTAGCTGGCTCTTCCATCCATCATTCTCTCCTCTTCTATTGTGCTGTACGAATCAAACAATTAATATTGCAACTACTTCCACACGTTTCAGAGAGCTCATCCATGGAGTGTGCTACTCATTTTGCCTTCTCTACACTAGTTATCCAAACCTCTTCTCCTATGCTCATGTTACTGACTTAGGCACAAATAATCCCCACTTTTTATTTTGGACCCTCTACATCTTTTATTATTATTTTTTATTACAATTTTATTCAAGCTAACATCAAATTCTAATTGTCTCTATCCTTAATTAACTTCCAAACCCTAACCCTAATCTCATCCCTAATTCCATTCCAGCCTCCTACAACCATCTCCCTACTGTAACCCACCTTTCCCATTCTCTGCCTTCAGCAAACCCTCCCCTTACGACTCCCACCTTTGTAGCTCTAATGATTGCGATCTCCACTTCGCATTGTCCACTCCCTGCGACGTCTCTTACACTCTAGCAGGCACCTCAACATCTCATTTTGCCTCTATGACCTTTCTCGCTGCCATTCGGATAACCAGGTTTGAATAACAAGTTTGGCTTTGTATAAACCAAATGAAGAGAGAGAGAAGAGAATCGTGCGTAGTGGCAATTGGACTACAAGGTAGTAAGAGAGATATGTAGAGAAAGAGAAATTGACAGAGAGAGAGTCGCACGCGAAAGAGAGAAAATGGAGTGGGATGGACTGGAGTTGATGGCTAAGGTGGGTGAAAGCTTAGGGTTAGGGTTTCGTGTGTGGAGCTTGCTGGTGGTAAAGGATTGTGGAAGGGTGGTGGGTAGCTAGGGTTGGTGGCGGACTAGTGCAACCCCACTGGAGTTGGTGGTAGGTGGCGACTAAGATGGAAAAGAGGTAGCCGGAGTGGGAAAATGATAGAAAAGAGAATTGTCAGAGGAAGAGGTGAGAGGGATTAGAGTGCAAAAAAAATAAGGTAAAGTTGGAAATATAGTAGGGGTTTGTAACAACCCCGACCTCTGATTTACGTTAATACGTGGTTAAATAAGCTTAATCAGTAATTAAGAGAAATTTCGAATTAAATTGCATGTGTGTGTTGCCTTATTTATGTTTATAACTGTTTAACGTAGAAATATCTATTTCTGTTTCCGTCTCGGTTTGCAAATTGAAGGCCTTATCAGCATCCGATTCAGAAATTGACTTGGTAGACATGTTATTTAGAATTTTTTAAATTTTATGATAGATTTAATTGAAATTCGATTCGGAATGAATAAAATAGAATAAAATAATCCTACTTAGTTATTTTTGACTTAAACTAATTAAGCTTCATTAGTTGAGCCTATATACGGCCTCTACACCACATAGACTCATCTTTTTTGGATCATTTTTGAGACAAAAATGTGAGAGAGAAGAGAGGGAGTGAAGAGAAGTTTAAACTCAAGGGAAGGAAGCTAGCATTTGGGAGGAACTTTGGAAATTTGACCTCCCAGCTCAAAGAATTAAGTATCTTAGACCTAATTGAACACATAAGGTAAGAAATCAAATCTTTAGTTTTGTAATTGAATTGGTTCATACATGAATTTAAGAGAATTGAGCTAAGAGATGCAAGAATTAAGCTTAAGAAGTGGAAATGATGATCAATTCATACATGCATGTGCATTTTATTGCATTTGGAGCATGCTTTCTAAGAAATTCTCTCACGCATGTAATAAATTGACCTTAGTTGTAGGAAGTCATCACGTTTTACATCCTCTTATCTCATTTGATTATGTTTTGGAAATTTTGAACCCAAGTCAATACATGCATGGTGTGTGTACTCATAATTCAAGTTTGAATTTGAAGAATCCACTTGCTTTTGGATCTTGATTTTGAGTAATGATTCTTACTTCATGATGTTTTCCAAGTTTACAAGAGTTTCCTTAAGTTTTTGGCCCAAGAAACCATAATTTATGGCTTTGGGGTTGAATTTGAAGCTTGGAAGCAATTCTGGAAATTTCAAAATTCTGCATCTACGCTCGAGCGACCACATTTATTTTTGCACTTCCGCTTGAGCGACATGAATCCGCTCGAGCGTAAAATGCATGTTTCCAGAAGTTTGCGTGTTTTGTAGACCACTCGAGCGACAAAAGTTACGCTCGAGCAAGGGCATGAGTCTCACATTTGAGCGAGCATCTAGCGGAAAAATCAAGCAACCAGCACTTTTGCATAGTTTACAGACCGCTCGAGCGAAGGAATGTGCGCTCGAGCGACCACTTGCATTTTGCATGTCCGCCCGAGCGAAGAAATTTGCATTCGAGTGAGACCCCTGTTTTTAGCAATTTTTGTTAAATGTTTTCAAGTACATTTTAACATCCTCATTGCATCCTAGGCATTCATAGGCCAAGATTAAGACACCATAATGAGGATAAGAAGTATAAATACACGAAGATGAGAAAGAATTAAGTTAATGTTTCTGGGTGTATAATTCAGTGCGTGTTCGTTCTTTAACTGTGTAGGTCATGCGCCACAAGACGGCTGATTTGCCCATTCTGTCTGTTTGCCTTGAAGCCATCTGTTAATTGTGAGTAATAACTTAGTAAATCGATGTTCAACTTTATTTATTTTCTGTATGAGGTAATAAGATTTGTTTTCTGAACTGCTATTTGGAATGCTATTTGTGAATCATGAATGAATGTTCATTTTTCTAAAATGTATTTGTGAGATCCTTAGTTCACGTGGCCCTCGCATGGGGGTAACAATACCTTGGCCAATATACACGTGGCCCTCGCCCGGGGGTAACAATATCGTGATTTATATTCACGTGGCCCTTGCCCGGGGGTAACAATACCGAGGTCTATATTCATGTGGCCCTCACTTGGGGGTAATAATACCATGGCTACTTGTGTGTAAGATATGAACCTTTATGGTTGTTGGTATTGACTATGCAAAATGTGATATGTCATGATAGCTAAATGGATGTACCACAAATACTTGCTGATGATTCTAGAAAGAATGTAAATCTGCTTCTGAAAAGGATCTGTTTTTGATATAAACTTTGATTTCTGACTCTATGATGGACATGGTTCATTAAAACCCTTTACCTTGTTATTATTCACTAGGCTTCCGCTCATTATTTATATTATATATGTAGGTGAGCAGGCGCGTGACCAGGCCTAAGCTACTGTCTGGAGTCTTGGGTTAGCCAACCACTGTGCTTCCCGGGGAGGTTCCCTTTTTGTGATGTCCCGTTTTGTAACCTTGCTACAAATATTTTTGTTTGTTTTGCTTATCTGTACTTTAGGCTAAGTCCCCATTTGGCTGTACTTGTGTAAATGGATGATGTATGACTTATATGTTTGTGACGTCACAAGTATATACGTAAGTTTGTTTTGAAGATTATCGTCTCATATACGTCAACACAGCTCTATGGACTATGTTTATTTTATCTATTTGCTTCTGTAGCTCCTAATTATATGTTGTTCTGTTAAGAGGCCTTTGGTAATCCAAAGATTACTGGCTGGTTGCGACGCTAAACTTGTAGGGGCGGTTTGGATCGTGACGGGGTCTAAAAAAATACGAGTGGAGCAATTTTGGAAGGTGAGAGGCGAAAGAAATTAAGGGTCCAAAGTAAAAGAGTGGGGCTATTAATAACACATTTTTTTTAAAAGGATAAATTACACTTAGTACCCTTGTATTTTTACCAAAATTGTACTTTGGTCCCTTCACTTTTAATTGTAGTAGTCAATTCCCTACACTTTAAATTAAGGTTCAATCTCACCTTTCCATCCATTTACTATTAATAAAGCTAATTAAAATTGAAAGTAACGGGACTAAAGTGAGATTTTGATGAAAGTGTGAGTACTAAAGTGAGATTTTAGTAAAAGTGTAAGGGTGAGATAACAAAAATGTCACATATGCAAATGACAAATTCTGCCAGTTTTGTTGATAGTAGATGGATGGAAGAGTGAGATTATAATTTGATTTAAAGTGTAGGAGGTTAATTGTTACAATTGAAAGTAAAGACACTAAAGTGATACTTTGATAAAATATAAGGATACTAGTAATTTACCCTAATCTCTTTGAATTGTTTATTTTATCCCATATTTTAAATGGCTCAGGATTATAAGGATTATAAGGTGAGATTGATAATCTGAATCTTTTCTTAAGTCTTTAATAGTCTCTCATATGCGAGATACCATGTTCAGATAAATTATTAGTCTAAACTCTATTTCCATAATCAAATATAAGATTTTTTCATTTGGTTGGCTTGCTAGTTCAATCACATGGCCATGTCCATCTAAACAAATATACCCTATGTGTTAGGTTTATTTACATATTTAGAGAGAGGATTAGATTGTTAACATGTGAACTCGATTAAAAGTATGTTTGGTTGAGATAAAAATAATATGAAACTAATAGATTGTTAATCTCACAAAGTTTGAGATTACCATTCTTGTGGAGAGATAGAATTCACAATTCAATTCCATGGTATTGGATGGTTAAAGAAATCAGGTTTGTTTGCTATATAGATGTAAATTTATAGAATCACTAACATATCTCTCTCTCTTTGACTAATGGTTATAAGAAAAAAATCAATATTCAAGCAAATGCCTTGATTGCAAATTTGAGCATGAGAAATTTTATAATTAATTTTCATAAAACCACCATTAGCGATACTTAGGGATTAATTAATTTTTAAAAAAAATTTAAAGAGTACTAAGCCTTCACGGATGCAATTTAAATCAACACCTATTGGATGGTTAAAGAAATCAGATTTGATTGTTATATAGATGTTAATTAATAAAATCACTAATATCTCTCTCTTTGACTAATGGTCACTGGATGGTGGGTAAGAGGCGCATTGACATTCTCATCGGCTTTTTCCTTGGTAATTTAGGAGACAACATGCTTGTCAGTGATGAAAATTCTGATTTTGTGTGACTAGCAGTCCCATATGACATATTCAGAGAGGTCAACTTTATGCTCACTGAGATTTATTTATTTTTAATCTAAAAAATTAGTAAAAATAAGACAGAAGTCTATTTTGAGAAGTGGGTTAAAAATTACTTCTCAATTTTTAATCTACTTTTTTTTCTCATAAAAAAATTAAAAAAAAAAGTCAAAAAAACAACTTTTAACTATTTTTTCAAAATATTCCAAAGTTTAATTCCATTACACAAGGAATAGTTGTACAGGCATTGTTTTAATTATTTGAATAATTATTTAGTAATTTTAAAATATTAAATATGTTAATATAGTTGTTTCGAATTAATAAGAGTATAGTTACGAAATGAATGAAGATTGTAGAGCCAACCTTAACTATATATATATTATACAATTTTATTAATTAAGTACACCTTGTATGTAACATAATTCTCCCAAATTAGTGAATAATTTTTCGAAAGGATTTGGCCTTACTCTTGGTGGGTGGATTGGTATTTAGTGTGACTAAAAAGTACAAGGTCAATTAACCCAGACCTATCAACCCTAGGCTAGGGTTAGTATACTTCTCATAGGATGCTTTTGTTGTTTTAAATGGACCTTCCAATTAGGTCAGCATTTAATCTATATCTTCTTCTAGATCGGAATTCTCTATTATGGATCTCCTTCTGATGAATTTATTGCGGTATCTATATATAATATAAGAAAATTATAATTTTTAATTTACAAGTCTTATGAGAATTTTAATATTTTAATTTTTTAATTAAAAAAAACTCAGTATTTATTAATTTTTTCTAATTCACAAGTCTTTTTAACTTTTCTCATAGTTACTGTCGCATCATTTTCAATTTCTTCCATACACTATAGTTAATGATGAAATTGTTAAGTTATTTTTATAAAAATCTAAAAATAATAATTTGTATATTAAAAAAATATTTAAAATAAATATAAATTTTTATTAAAAAATAACAGGTTGCAATTGCGGTAAAAAAATACACAGTAAAAAATAATTTGTATATTAAAAATCTAAAACAAATATAAATTTGTATTAAAAAATAATAGGTTGCAATTACGAAAAAAATAGAAAAAAAAATGCACTGTGTATATCATTAAAATCTAAAAAAAATAATTTTTATATTAAAAAAATATCTAAAATAAATATAATGCCTTATTAAAAAATAACAAGTTGCAATTGTGAAAAAAAAAGAGAAAAAAAATTACACCGTGAATTTCATTGAAATCTAAAAAAAATAATTTCTATATTAAAAAAATATCAAAAACAAATAGAAATTTTTATTAAAAAATAGCATGTTACAATTGTGGAGAAAAAAAGAGAGAGAAAAAAAAATTACATTGTAAAAAATAATTTTTATATTAAAAAAAATATCTAAAATAAATATAAATTTTTATTAAAAAATAACATGTTGCAATTGTGAAAAAAAAAATACATTGTGTATTTCATTAATAATGCTAAAAAAATATGACAAGTATTTGTGTAAAAACTTGTCACGTGTCCACTCTCAAATTATCAAGTGAATATAGATGAAACTAAAGAATTCAGTTTTAATGGCTAACAAATATTAGAAACCGGACCATTGAAACCTAATAACTATTGATTAATAGAATTCAACAATTGAAATGTCTCAAACCACATCTCTCTGTCTTCTCAAACGTTCGTTTGTTTTGATTCATGCATTTATTCTAATATTGATAGAGAATTGGACGTGTGGAAGAGTGAGAGACATTAAAATTATATATTGAGTGCTTGTTTAGCAATGACTTTTTTAGTTGGTTTTTTGACTTTTTTAGCCTGAGACTTTTTTAGTTGTTTAGTATTCTTATTTAGCTTTTTTGGCTTTGGAATGGTGTATTTTTTTTTGTCTTTTTACTTATTTTGTCATTTTGTGATTTTTTGACTCTTTTTTTGTTCTTTTTTGATTTTTTAGCTCAATGAGTTTACCAAACAATGTAATTGTTATGATGAAAAATAAAAGCTATCTTCCCTTTCTATGACAATTTATCTGGTTATACCTCCAATTAAAATATCTGATGTGCTTTTACATTATCATTGAACGTTGCTTTCATTTTTTTTGATACTTTATCTCACAATTGTTTGTATTTTGTATTATGAAATTTATTACGTCTGTATTTGCTAAAGCTATTAGATGTACCTAATGCAATAAGTGCAAACTATTTCAATATTATTCTCGGGATTAAAAGTACAAAAAATATACCAAAAAAATATATGAATAGACAAAATTTTATAAAATTTATTTGTGAGTCTTATTTTTTGAAAATCTTATAATTCATTTATTTTTTTGTATTATATTTTATGTTTAGTTTCTGTACTTTTTTTTATATAGTTTTCTTTATTTTCTTTTAAAGTTTATTTTTAAAAATTAATTAATAAATAAATAAATGATTTTCTATTTCAAACAATTTCATTTTTGCTTTTATTTTTTATTTTTTCTTAAAATAGTTTTAGTTTTGGGCAATTACTTACTTTTTTTTTTTCTATATCTTGTAATTTTGTACATTTTAAGTGTATGATGTTTTCATTAATACATTCAGAGATGTACTATGAAAGAAGTTTCATACGAAAATCAAGCAAGAAGAAGAAAAATAAATAAAATAATACGATGAATGTGGAGTAAAAATCAAATATCAAAATTCCCAAAGTAAGCAAGTAAACAAATAAACAAACAGAATATAATATTTAACAATAGACATTTGAAAATTTGTAACAAAATTTTGTAAATTTTCTTTTTCTTAAGAAAATTCTATTTGGTACTAGCTAAATAAAATATTTAATTTTTTTTTTTGGTTTTTTTTTTTTTGTAAAAATTTGAAATTAAAACTATAGTAAATTTATATAAGCATAATTGTTAATCACATTTTTTTAATTAATGTATAATATTTATATTGACTACATTTCCTTAATTAGTTATAAATTTTACCCGTACATTATTTTTAAATTTTGAATAAAAACAAATATAAAATAATTGATTGAAAATATGTTGCATTTGTCATATTTTTTTTTGTATGCAAAAAAATAAAAATAAAAATCACTATTTACACACACATACACACAAACACACACAGATATATATATATATATATATATATATAATTGTAAACATAATCCGTGCATAGTACGGGTAGAACACTCGTTTTAAAATTCAAACAAAACAACATCATTTAGAGGATGTGATTTAAAAAAATTAATCAGAGCTTCTAAAATTGTGGTGTTTTAATTTTAAACCCGAGTTATAAAATAATGTATTTTATTAACTTATGTTAATATAGTAAAAAGAATAACATGATTATTGTAGAGAAAATCATTGTGAAAAATCCTTATCTATCCTCCTCGTGCTCGACTTCGAAGAGCTTCTAAATACATGTAATAAATTTCTCTTAACACTTTTTGGATAGAGATTTGTATACGGAAATACAAATGGAAGGAAAATGACAAAAAATTAACTTATATTTTTATTAATTTTTTCTTCATATTTCATTTTACTTCACACATCGTTACACAATTTATAATCCAAATACAATTTGACAAATTCAAGATCTAAAACACAAATTTTTTTTTTGTTTTTGTTTTTTCGGATAATCAAAAACCAATCCTAGGCAGTGTGTATAAATAGGGGCCTTTGGGACTCATCTCAGAATAAAAAACTTAAGGTACATGCAACCACCCATCAATTTTTACATATCAAATAAAATAAGATATCAGAACTTCAAACTAAAATTTTCTAAATAAAACCTAAGCGACTTACCATTCGAATTGACCTCAAGGCAAAACACAAAGGTTATGCTATTGTATGAATAAGTTTTAGTTCCACATTATCCATTTTAGTTTGGGGAAATTACTATTAAGTGGTAATTCTATCAAATTATTACATATTCATGAAAAAAATTATGATTTTAATTATTAATATTCATAAAATTTACCATTTATTGCAATTATTTTTCTAAACACCAACTGTACTGAAATTTCCCTTTTAGCTTTTAGGATCAATTTCCATTAAACATAGAATAGCCTCTTCCATCCTCCACCGACAGTGGCCTCCATAATTATATGTTCTTAACAAAAACAACCGCCTCAAGCTTTAGGCAAAGCATTGATGCTTATTTTGTCACTTTCAAAAAAATTGTTAGGCATTGATGTCTCCAAGTCTGCAATTTACTTTTTGAAAGGTAAAAACCCAAATTAATTCTGTTTTTGATTGTGTATTTTAATCCCAATTGGAAAATTAGTTTGTATTTCTTTTTCTTTTTTTCAATTTTGCTACAATTTACAAACCTAATTTACTATAGTGTTTGTATCAATTACTAACATATGTGTGGGACTTGCACACATGGACATATGTGAGCAGCTGATAAATCAGTTTGTATCTCTCTCTATATATTTATTTTATTAAGGGAAGATTGTGATAAGAGAATATTTACAATTATCAAAAAAATAAATTAAACTGAATAATTAATTAGGTAAGAAAGTGCAATATGCATAATTCTAAGCTTGACACCATAACCACTATATCAAAACAAGAAAGAAAGGGTCTCACAAAGAAGAAGAAATAAACAATTAAACAAAATCTCTAATAAAAAAATAATTAATTAATTTTATATTTAACAATAATTGACTCTTGACATTTCAGTTGAGAGTGGGTTTTCCCTCAACATTGGTAGCAGAAGCAAGAGCGTGTTTGGATGCTATTTAATGGGATCAGAAATGATACAAACCCCCATAAACACACCACTCCCATGACCCCCACGCAGTCGTGTCAGAGAGATAAGAAAAAAAAATAAAAAAAAAATAAAAATACACATGACCAATCACAATCATTTGAGGGTCATGAGAGTTTCCCAAAATGGGAGTCCCGAGTATTTTCCTTATAATTAAGCCAGCGGATGAGCTGGTTGAACTTGTAAATAACTTTAGTACTTAATTGTCCTATTTTCTGAGTTCTAATTTTTTTTTTTTTTTTTTGAAAAGATGAGAGTGGCCATGAGTTGCTAAGTGAGCTAGTCCAGTTAAAAAAAAAAAAAAAGGATTCTGCATACATACTTTAAAAGTCCAACCACAATGGTTTATATCAATTTTTATTTATTTTTAATATTTTTTTTCATACCAAAAAGTTACAAAGATTCATAATCAATGTTATTTCAGTTCATAACCAAATGCTACAAAGTCCCATAATTAAAACTAATTTAGTTCATAACAACACATAGCATATTATAAAATCTCAATATTATTTCAGCTCATAATCAATTATACCTTAAAGTCTCAAAACTAATTTCATAATTTTGTAAAAATAAATTTCACCACTCCAAATCTCATGATGTGGTATACAATTTTGAAGTAAATAACATCAACAATGAGGTCAATTATCATTTGATTTTAATTTTTTTTTTTTTTTGATTACAGGAAAATCCTCCCTACCCTCCAAGCACTTGTAGAGATCACCAGGTATCGAGAAGACTATAACACAGGAACTTGCCCGACCTCCCAAGACAAGCTCCGCTTAAGTCAAGACTACGCCATGAGTATTGAACCCACACCAAGTCTTGTTAAACAGAGGTCCAACCTCCTAACCAACAGTGCTTCCACCCAGGAGATTGGCCCAAGGGGGGATGGGGAGTTGAACCTGTGACCTTGGGACTTAAATCCCAAGGCCTTACCACAAGGCCACAACCCCTTGGGTTTTGATTTTTAATTTCATATGCAAGACGAGAGAGAGAGAGAAGAGAGAATTTTCAACAAACGGAGGAGTTGATGTTCTTTCAGATATTCATAGTCCTGTCAATGTTTCCCAAGAAAAATTTCTAATACTCTGCCTATTTATTAGATAGAAGTACAAAATAAAGGACTTAACTGCTCCCTTACCTAGGGTTAATTTGTGAATTAATTTTTTTAATAATTTTTTAATTTTGTATGAAAAAAAAACATAAAAAAATAGAGAGAAGAATTAATTTTTTTTATTGACTTTTTAACTAAATTAATTATATCCCTAAATAGGCCCTAATATTTGGGTTAGAAGGTGTTGTTAACCTATTGTTGGTTCATTACATTCATTTTAATGATTTAAATTTGGGACATTTATGCACAAATTTTAATTTATGAACTATATTTCATTAAGTTCTAATTAAGATTTTTTAGACCTTCAAATCCTATTAAATTTTTAATAGTCGGAATTGCCTTTCAAATAATGTTTGTTCATCATTTATGACTATTTATAAAAGAATATGATGATTTGACATTTATTTTGATTTTTAAAAATTTTAAAACACAAACTTTCAAATTGAAAAAATTTTTAAAAAAATTATGTGCAAAAATTTTTTTTTTTGAAAAAATAAAAAAAATTGAATTATTTTTTTGCGCAAAACTGAAAATTTTGTGTTTATAAAATAGCATAATAATGGAACATTGATGTGCAAAACTAAAAAAAAAAAACCTTTAAAAATGAAAAATTTAATAATATTCTCAATTTTAAAATTGAAAAAAGTTGATAATGTTCTTATTTTTACTGGATAGTTGAATTAAACTAATAAGTAGAAAAGTAAAAATGTTTAGGGCAAACTTCACTTTACCTTCCTATAATTTGAGCCATGTGCGGATTATCCCCTAACATTCAAATATTATCACATAATTCTCTTGTGGTTGGTGGACTAAAACGCACTATTCACTTTTCCATCCAAGTTAACGCGTTGTGTAGTTCAAACGCCCATATAGAGAGTAAGTTACATTTTAAGACTAAAATACCCCTATAACATCTTTAAATTTGCAAAGGTATGCCATGTGTCTTCCTCTTTCTCTTTCTAAAATTACAATCCAAAACAAAAATCTAAATTAATTTAAACAACATAATTTCTATAAAGAATTAATGTGTATATATGTATATATATAATCTGTAGCTATATATATATATGTATATATTCAAAGTACCCACAAAAGTAACAAAAATCAACAACGATTTCAAGTCCTCACCTAGATTCATCGGTTGGGATACGGTTCCAGTATCTCCGATCATCAATTCCAGTAAAGAAAAAGAAAAGGAAGCAAGATTGGGGGTTCTGATTTGAAAGGAAAAACAAAATTGGTAATACCCCATTTGAAATTTGATACAAGCAGTGAAGCATAATTCAAGTGGGAAGGAGAAACCTACTTATCTGAAGTCAACAAACATAAATTTAGCATATATATATATAAGCAAGTGAAGTGGTCAGAAATTCATTTTTACTCGCTAGCCATGTTTAGAGTCAAGTGGAAGAGACTCAGATATAGAATCACAAACCCTAAATAACAAAGAACAAGCTAACCTATATACAACCCAAAATCCACGAATTTGACAATCAGACCATACAACATACATTTATATTGAAATATACCCAGAAACTTAATCCAAAAATTCCATGAATTTCACAATCACAAAATAAAGCATACACATAGAATCACCAGAGCTCAAAAGACTCAAATTTGGAACCATTTTCGGATATAATCATGAGAAAATAAATGAAGTAAAGAACCAAACCAGATTATTCTTCAGCACATAGAAATTTTTACACAATCACATAGATGAAGCTAACAATTCGAGAAGAGAGAGAAGAGATCAGTAAGAACGCTAAGAACAAGTCTTCGCCTAAATGGGGTATAACACTTCTGGGTATGATGAAGAAGAAGAAAAGGAAGAGAGAGAGAGAGAGAGAGAGAAAATGGTACAACTGTCAATTTACAATTTCTGTTAACAGAAGTTAGGCCTCGTTTGGGAACAGAATATTTTAGTAACTTTTTGACTTTTTACGAAAAGATGTGCAGAAAAGTAGATAGGTGATGTGACTAGTTTTAGTTGGCTTTTTGGCTAAAATAGCCACTCCCCAAACGAGGCCTTAATGTGCGTTTTAGTCCACCAACCACAAGGGGGTTGTGTGGTGATATTCGAATATCAGGGGGGTAATTCGCACATGCCCAAACTATAGGAGGTAAAGTGAAGTTTGCCCAAATGTTTAATCTCATACTCTGTTGTTTTTTATCAGTTAGCGAAACAAATATTTGGAACATTACTATGCAAAATTAATAATGTTCTTAGTTTTAAAAATTGAGAAAAACTGATGATATTCTCAGTTTTACTAAATAGGACTTATTGATTTAAAAAATCTTAGATAGGACCTGAGGTACCATAATATTTGTAAATAGGACTTTTAGATAATTAACTACTTAAATTTTTTATTTATTTAAGTCCCATTAAGAAGATTATTCTTATAAAAAATCAAATTGATTAGATATTAGTAACCATATAATCATATATTAACATTATGCCAAAAAATGGACAAGTATAATTTTAAGAATAGATGGCCTTTTTTTGTTTGGCGGGTATGATTTGGTGATATGATCATGTAGATATAAATATTTGATTAATTTGATTTTTTGTATAAATAATTTTCACGTCAAACCTTATAGAATGATCAATTCAATTTATCTAGATGGGCCAAAATAGACTCAAAATAGTAAAATTGCAACGTTTAATCAATTTCTATAGATGAAAGAGAAGCTTTATTAAAAAATAAGTATTTTTAATTTTTTTTTCAATGCATCCTCTAAAAATATTTTCAATAGACTCTTTATCTTTATGTTTTAATTACAATAGTTATCTTTTAAAAAATAAAAATTAAAAACTCTAACAAGTGGTTATTGTATATAAATATTTGATTAACTTAATTTTTTTTCTAAATAATTTTCACGTCAAACCTTATAGAATGAACAATTCAATTTATCTGGATGGGTCCAAAGTAGACTCAAGATAGTAAAAACGCACCGTTCAATCAATTTCTATAGACGAACGAGAAGCTTTATTAAAAAATAAGTATTTTTATTTGTTTTTTCAATGCATCCTCTAAAAAGATTTTCAATACTCTATATCTTTATGTTTTAATTAATATAGTAGTTTTAAAAAAATAAAATAAAATAAAAACTCCAACAAGTGGTATGTATCTCTTTATTTTAGGGAATGTACAAATAACTCAATATGTTTGTGAAGTGAGGAACCAAGGCTTTTCTTAAAATACAGAATTCATATTTCAACTAAAATTTGAAGAAAACATTACAAGTGTTGTTAGAAATATTCTATCAATGCTTCCTAATATAGTTAATCGCTTTTAATAATTATATATATATATATATATATGAGAGTTGACTTTCTCTCATGTTGGGATCTGAACATAAGAGAGTTTAAGAGACTTATAGGGCCCACCATAGGTCTGTAGATCTGAACTGTTCATTTTGTAGGGTTCTCAATGTATATTATTCGTGAACAAAATTATTCTGATCAAATAATCATAACTTTTCATTTTATCGCATTAGTTCTAAAAAAATGGATGGTCTATTTCAAATATATATTTGTGGTTCATTTTTTTGGAGACAAATGCGATAAAATGAAAAAGTTACGATTATTGGATTGAACTAATTTTTTTTTTTTTATGAATAATATGCATTGAGGGTCCAACAAAATTAACGGTTCAGATTTTAAAATGGGACCTATGGTGGGCCATATAAGTTCCTCAAGTTTTCCCACGTTAAGATCTTAATATGAGAGAAGTCGAACCCTATATATACACACTACAAGAAATTGCACTTTTGGCGACTACTTTTGGCGACAACGTCAATTTTTCATAGCCAAAAGTATATTTTGGCGACACAGTGATCAATTTCGTTGGGAAAAGTAGACCTTTACCAACGCAATTTACTGTCGTCGCTAAAAAAGCATAACATTGATTAGGTGCCAAAAATATTGATTGGCGCCAAAATTTTATAAATTTTAGCTACGAGGCTTATTTTTTAGCAACGCAATAAGCGTTGCTATTAATGTGCTTATTCTTGGCGACGACAAGTGGGCATGGGCAAAGAGTTAAACATTTAGCGACGATAATACTATTCGTCGGTAAAAGTTTTGGTAGTGAAATGAGGTGATTTAGTTATTTGTATTTTTATTATAATTTTTCAAAAATTTTTAAATATTCTAATTATTGAATTGTAAAATTAAAGTGATCATCGAATTAGATCACAAAATGAACCCATCAAACCCAAAAATACTCTTAGGTTTAGATGGCTAATTTGAGATAATCTAAACTTTTTCAAAGAATCTGGTTAAATTATCAATTTCAATATGTTTGGTTTTATTTTGAGAAACTTATTTTAGAATTTTTTTCCCTAAAAAACTAAAAAAAAAAAAAATTGGTGAAAAAATAAAAAAAATATTTATTATTTTTGTATAATTTTATTTTTTAGGAGGTCATAAATAATTTTTAAAATTTTGAAAATATAATTTTGATTTTTAGTGTTTAAATTAGTTTAATTTATTTGTTTATTTACTGCGTTCATTCCAATTTTAATAGTCTTGACATTTTATGATTGTTATAATTGAAAAGATAAAGCTGAGGAAAACATTAAAACCAAAATCCCTAAAATTTTGGCGCCAACACTCCTCTGATCATGGACGGGTTCCCTCCTTATTCCCTGCTGGTTTGGATTCCCTTATTCTTCTCTCAGTTCTTAGGGTTTTTGAAGCAAATCAATTTCAAAGAAAACTGAAGGTAGTATTCTCTCTCTCTCTCTGTGGATCGATCGATTTATTATATAAATATATATTGATTATAGTTGCTGTTTATTTTGATATGAAGGATCAAAGACTATTTATTGATCTCAGGTCCCATAGAGAGAAGAAAGAGATTCCATACCTCTTTGTTTTTTGTGATCAAATTATAATAAAGAGCATTGCGACAACACAAGCAAACCCCAAAAAACCCTAGATTTCTCGATTCAAATTCCAGGGTCTTTGAACCTTTCGAAGATCATCGCTTAGCATCGCCACAATTAAGGTACAAACTGATCAACAAAATCGATTGGTTTCCTCGAATTGATTGATTTTTTTGATCTTTCTCTCTGCATATATGCTTTATATGATTTCTATTTTGTTTTTTTGTTTTTTTTTCCTTTTTAAGTATTTTTTTCGTTTA
The DNA here is from genome assembly GCA_025200525.1 of Camellia lanceoleosa. NCBI lineage: Eukaryota > Viridiplantae > Streptophyta > Magnoliopsida > Ericales > Theaceae > Camellia > Camellia lanceoleosa. The sequence continues at coordinate 52,315,121 of CM045760.1, forward strand.
TTTTTTGCTTTTAGGAGTGATTGTTTTGATCATTGTCGTTGTTTATCTACATATTCAATATCTGCCTATGATTATGGTTGTGCTATTTGATTTTAGCTGTGAAATTAAAAAATTGTAATTTATTGGAAGGCCATTAGATTTTTTATTTTGATTTTTTTACTTCTATATTTATTTATTTTTTAATTTTTGTAATTATGTAAGATATATTAACCTGTATTTTTTAAATATGCATCAATTAGAAGTTTAATGACTCGAAAAAAAAAATTGAAAATTGAAAATAATATATGATTGAGAAAATATGAAATAATAATTTTTTATACATATGAATAAATAAGTAATGTAAATTGTGGGAAAAAAATAAATCCATTTATTTCAACTTTAAAAAAAAAATTCAAATAATAAATACATTACTTAGAATAATAAATTTTACGCTGTTTATATAGTGTGGAATAAGTCTTATATTAAATTATTAGAATTTTTAGAGAAATTATTTATTTTTGACTATTGTATTGCAGACATAAGGAGAGATGTGCAGGAGATATTCAAGATGACTCCTCATAACAAACAAGTTATGATGTTTTCTGCAACACTCAGCAAGGAAATCCATCCTATTTGCAAGAAATTTATGCAAGATGTAATGTCCCATGACCAGTTCTACTTGAATTTAGAAGAGTCCTTTTCCATAAATGTCAGCTTTCTGCTGGCGATAAATAGTTAGGAATGCAAGGGTTGCGTGCTTGCGACCTTCTATGCTTTCAGTTTTGCATTTTGTTTATGCCCATTATTCAATATTCAGTTTGATAATCAGTTGCTCTTGTCATGCTAAGAGGGATGGATATGCAGCAGCTTATCACTGGAAAAATTTGTGATTCCAATGTATGAATTTTTAGTTTGAGTGGACATGGTCGTCCCTAGGTCTCTATGAAACACATCTCGTCTAAGTAAATGTTGTCCATACAAAAATGTAATCTATGCTTTTATGAACTAGGAAGAAGGAAAGTGTTAGTTCAACAATACTTGAAGACTGCCCTTGATCTGACTTGGTTGGCATGAGTTAAGATTACCAAAGACACAGTTCTTGGTTGAGCTCGTAATCTCTTGGCTTTGAAGCTTCAATCTTAGAGGTGTCTTCTAAACCTTATTATTTAGGATTTGAGGGGCTGCAAAAATCCTCATTCAATAAAACAATTCACTTTGATTATTGTGCTTTTAGATACCAAGTAGCACGAACACGAATATGTGACAAGACATGATAATTTTTAAAAAATCAGGACATGATAGATGGAGGGCACATACAAAATATATAGTAAATATATATATAATAAAAAAAAACAATTATTTTTTTATTTTTTTATTTATAAAGATGAATGATTAATAGATATAAATTTATACTATTTTTCTTTTATCATTGAATGGAAAGTTATTTTGTTTATACTTGTAGTATGTTTCATGTGTGTATATGTGATGGATATGTGTGATTGTCCAAAGAGTGTTTGGAACTAAATTTTTTTCCAAAAATAATAGGACCCATTTCCATGTGTTCAATGTGTTGAGAAGTGTCCAACGAGTGTACCTTTGTATTGAACGAAAAATAACATCTCATTACCAAATCCGCAATTTTTCGGTTGCTTTTATTTCTTCATGGCATACCTTTGCATACATGATGCACCGATGCCTTCTATTTTTCTTGGATAGTAATGTAAACTAAATGTTCTTGAAGGAAAAATAACATGATTTCTTACATTTGAATATAATTCCTATAGATCAATGTGTTTGCTTAACTGTATATTCATCATTCAGAAAATTTGATATTTGAAATTGGTGCATTGAAGTGATTAGACTCTGTCCCCTAAATAGTGCTTTCGTTTTGATGGACGTTAGATCTTGGGAAACATGAAGAAAGATCCAGTGTCGTTGATCCAGTGTAATTTATATGCAAAATTGGGCCGAGCTGGGTCGTTATGGGCCTCAGTGCGAAGGGCTGAGTAAAAAGGCCATAAAGTTACTCCGGTCTTGAAGAGGCTTAAAGTTAGTCCGGTACAAAGCCCAGAAGTTAGTCCGGTCCGAGTGAAGGGTAATGTTAGACCGGTCGAGGGATGCTTTGTAGTCAGACCGGTTTAAAGATGCTTAGAACTTATACGGGTTACGGTGCAGTATGGTTAGTTCGGTCTAAAACCTTGATAGAAGTTAGCTCCGTTTGAGTTTACCACGGTTTATACAGGAGAAACAGAGGTAAGGGCATTGAAGGAAGAACCAAACTAACGATAGTTCGGTCTATACTATGGCTCGGCGTGGCCATGCTTACTTCGGTCATATGGTAGTTCGGTCATAGTAAAACCATCTCACTTGGTTTAAGCAGTGAGGGGAGTGTTGAAGGATAAGTATTATCCTTCAGGAGTATGAATCCTAGGAGGACTCTGCATGGAGGAGTAAAAGTCCTACTAGGATTGTGCCATACGAAACCTATAAAAGCTCACAAACATCACCTATGGAGAGGTAATGCAACTTTGATTTCCGAATACACAGAGCTTTTGCCTATTTGTCTAGTTTGCTGACTTAGGCATCGGAGAGGTTTCCGGTACACACCTGCCGGCTAGCTTACGTTTGTGTTTTCAGGTGATAAAACAACGACGTACGGAGGAGCGCAGACTTGATCAATAGGATTATACGAGAAGGTTTATTTCTTTCCCGTACAATTGGCGCCGTCTGTGGGAATTCAGACAAGAACAAACCTCTTGATCAAGCTTTTCCTCTTGAGAATCAATGGCGCACAACGAAGAATTACCACAGTCTGCCATTGACGGACAAACTCCAGAAGGGAGTGCGAGGCGCGAAGGTCTACCCTTGATCCCTTCTATGGCAGACTTGGAGCCATAACGACAGAATCCCAGAAGAGATACAAGAGGGAGAAGGCGGACTAATAGCCCCCATCACTCTCGTTCGCAAAGTCTAGAGAGATAAAGGCACAGGATTGATCCACAGGCTTTGGAGGATTGCGTCAAGGAGCAAGACGAGTTAATACGTCGGATGGCGGCGGACATGGAATCTCTAAAGCGCCAGGTGACGGGAAAAGGAGTGGCGACAGGAGAGGGGAGCACAAACAAGACACCCCCTCGCCACTCGGAAGGTCGTAGTAGGAATACCACACCCTCTCAAGCAGAGAGTAGAAGCCTCAGGACAGACGATACGCAATCTAGATCTTTCAGAACTCGTCACTCTAGGTCTGAGAGGACGAGATCTGAGAGGTCATACACTGAGGGAAGCACGTATTAGCCCTCACATACTCACCAAACAAGATCCAAGCAGACGGAGTTGCCCAGATCATCCGACTTACGAACCGTGCTCTAAGAGAAGACACGATGGAAGGAGGACGCCAGGGCACGCGATCCACACAAAGTCTCTGCCTTACAGCGGTTGGCTCCTCGGACGCATGAAAGCGTCGAGGTTGGAATGCCAATATCGCACCCTGCCTACGAACCAACGGACAAGGCATTAGCGAGGCTGCAGACCTCACCGTTCGTTACGGCGATTGAAAACGCGCCCCTACCATCAGGCTTCCTTCAGCTCAAATTCACTACATATGAGGGAAAGACGGACCCCTACTTACACTTGAGCCACTTTTGCCAGGTTATGGCGGTATACCGGCGAAATGAGGCTTTAATGTGCATCATCTTCCCATCTAGCCTTGGCGACCTAGGCTTGACTTAGTTCGAAAAACTTCCAGAAGGTAGCATAGCCTCTTGGGCGCAATTGGTGGAAGCGTTCGTAACAAGGTTCTGAACGAACACTAAAACCCCGGTGGAGATCGACCAGTTACTTTCCATCGATATGGGGGACAAGGAGACCTTAAGATCCTACAACAGTCGTTACTAGGAGACCTTCAACCAGATTGGGGATTGCCCCACCAATCTCGCCATTGCCCAATACAAAAGAGGCCTTCTAGTCAGGAACAGACTAAGGGACTCAATCACCATGACACCACCCTTTACCATGGAAGCCTTGATGGAAAGAGTGCATCAGCACATCAGGGTGGAGAAGGATGGCGCACGTGCTAAAACAAAATCTTGCACGACCGCAATACCAGAGAAAAAGGCCTCAGCAAAGGTCAACACAGTAGATCGTCCGAGCAGAAATGGACGTGGTAGACGAGACAACGGCGAAGACCAGGATAAAAGATGGTTGAGAGTCTGCACTGCCATAACCACGGTCTTCAAGAAACCGATCTACCGAATTCTAAGTGAAATACGGGATGAGCCTTTCGTCAGATGGCCAGCCAAACTTGGGGAAGCTCAGAAGGACTATGACAAAAGATCACGGTGCACCTTCCACAAAGAAAAGGGGCACCGCACTGAAAATTGCACGCCATTGAGACAACACCTGGAGGAGTTGGTGGCAGCAGGTCACCTGGATAAATACATTGAAGGAGGGGCGCAACCAACCCCCAAGGACTATAATAACCCTAACGGAATTCCAATCGATGCCCCACCTCAAGGTGTTATTAATGTGATACATGGAGTTTTCGAACCTGAGCGTGTATACGAGCTCAGAGGATCAATCAAAAAGGCTGAGCATTTAAGAGAGGCACTAAGTGCCCAACCTGCCATAAAGAAGAGAAAGACAGAGGCCACGAATGTCATGTCTTTTTCGGATAAATACTTGGTAATGATATATTGCCCTCACAATGATGCCTTGGTTGTCACTCTCCGAGTCAAGGATTTTGACATCAAGCGGATTTTGATAGACCAAGGCAGTTCATGTGAAATAATGTACTACAACACCTTTAAACAGTTGAAGTTACAAGATAAAGACTTGGCACCTGCCGTATCTCTCCTGATTGGATTCAACTCTATGCCAAAATGACATGTCGGCAAAATAATCCTCCCAGTCAAGGCAGGAAGCGTGACAAAACAAGTGGAGTTCTGGGTATTAAAAGTCCCCTCCACTTATAACATCATCTTGGGCAGAACATGGCTGCATGCCATGCGATCGGTGGCGTCATCCTAGCACCAAGTAATGCGGTTCCCCAACGATACTGGTGTAATTGAAGAGGTCTATGGAGATCAGATTATGTCCAAGCAATGCTTTGTCACGGTGAATGGCAGCCGCGCTGCCAAAGGATATGTTCATTCGGTAGAAGAACTTGAGAGCAATGAACTGTTCGCAGATGTCGGCAAAGCAGCTAATCAGAAAGCGGTGGAAGACTTGGTAGAGGTAAGAATAGATGAAAAGAACCCAAATAAGTTCTTTTTGCTCGGTTCGTCGTTGTCCAGCATTGAGAGATTAGAGGTCTTGGAATTTTTGACCTCTAACATCGAAGTGTTCACCTGGACACCATACGACATACCAGGCATTGATCCCAATTTCATCTGTCACCAACTCAATGTCCACCCATTCGCCAGACCAATCATTCAGCGCATACGTAGATCGGCACTCCACCATGCCGAGATTGTGGTAGAAGAAGTAGGAAACCTGCTAGAGGCAAATGCAATCAATAGATCTCCAACACAGTCGTAGTGCCGGAAAAGAACGGCAAGTGGCGTGTCTGCATCGACTACAAAACAGTCAACAAGGCATGTCCAAAAGACAGCTTTCCTTTACCACGGATAGATCAATTGGTAGACCTAACGACGGGGCACAACCGACTTCGCTTTCTGGATACATACAGAGGCCACCACCAAATCGCCATGCATGAACCAGATCAGGAAGTCACATCCTTTACAACTCCAAGAGGACTGTATTGCTACAAGGTCATGCCCTTTGGCCTAAAGAACGCTGGGGCGACATTCCAACGAATGGTGTAACAAGAAATATTTTAAAATGGAAAATTAGGAAAAACCTGACTCGCCAAAGGCAAGGGTCGTGTCGAGTCATCAAGCCAAGTTGCTCGGCTCGGAACTTTGATGATTGAAGGAAAGGTCGACTATGAGCACCCCCTCTCTTGGAAATCGAAAACTTCTCTACTAATATCATGATATATTTTTTAAATGCTATATTATTTCTTATTTTATTAGATTTACTATGTTATATCGCACTACAAACAAGTAAAAGTTAAGACCAAAAAAATTGGAAATTTGCTACTAGCCAAAAGAAATTAGTTAGTAATCATATGCATGATCCTAGTTTTATGTTAAGTGGCTAATGCAACACAAGCAAAGATGCAATCTAGACAAAGTTCTGCTATCCATGGTATGGCATGCTAAACATAACACAAATTCAATTTGGAATTGAAAAAAATGCATGCATGTTGATTGTGATGTGTCGAATGTAGATGCATGTATACAAATGCATCAATGCATGATGCATGCCAAGGTATGCCAATCTCTTAAATGCCCTAATCTACCATCATAAAAGTAAAAAAGAAAGAAAAAAAAAGGGGGAAAGACATGACACCACACACCACACACCCACACAATTACGCCTCGTGCCCTCGTTAGGAATTAAATAAAATTAAATAAAAATAAACTAATAAATTATTACAAGACCTCTAATCTAAATAAATTAAAAAAAAAAGAGATGATGGTCAGAAGAGATGCGCGGGAAAATGATGTATTCTGGTGAATGATCCGACTTGCCCAACTTGGCCCATGCCATGCCTCTGCTTCTCCACTTGTGCTTCCTGTTTCCGAAAAAAGCAAAAACCTGAAAGAATCTAAGGATGAAAGTGCAAAACTAGGTACATGAAATGGCTTATATATATATCAAATATGCAAGATATGAACATGAAGTATGAAAGAGCAGCTAGAAGCCCCCAAAAATAGCATGTCATAGTACAAAGCATGGCAAGACAAGAAGAGCAAGTGGACTAATATGGCATGCAAAAAAAATGGTTCTCAAAGGAGGCAATGAGGCAATGATGATAAGATGCATGCAAAAAAAAAAAAAAATCTCTCTCTCAACACTGAAAAGGGAAAAAAATATGAACATTTACAGTAGATGACATAGTATAAAAACAAATGCAACATGCTCAAAAAAATGCAAAAAGATTAAGGGCCACAAAGGGTATAACATGAAGTACCAAAAGGAAGCAAAAAAAAGAAGAAGATTATGGGAGAGGGGGAGGAAAATAGGAAAGATTTTTTCAGGGCTGTCAAAGACCCAAAAATAAAGAATGGTAGGCTAAAAAAAAAAAGGAAAAAGGGGAAAAAAATGAAAGTCAGAAGCAAGTATCCCAAGCAAAAGTAATTGAGCTGCTCTTCAATGTTGAAAGGGCTCAAAATAAAATAATCAGAACTTTTACAATTTACATCAAAAATACAAATACTTAGGGATAAATAATGAAGCTAAAATGCAAGTTGATGCAAGAACCAAGGTGTTTGGAAGCTGGATAGAAAATCTCCAACCTTCAACAATGGAGGAGGAGGGTGCTTATATAGCAAGACCAAGTCTAAGACTTAGTGGCTAAGCAAAGGAAAAGGGTCAGGGGTGCAAAGAAGGCTAATTTGATCATCGGCCAAAATAAAGTGGTCGGCCGGCACTTTTTTTGTCGGCTAAATAAATAGAGTGCCGATGGGTGATTCCAAAAAAAAAAAAAGGCCAGTGGGTATGAAAATTGAAGTTAGCTTTCAAATGGTGCAAACCTTGCATCAAAATCCCTTATCCTAGAAGTTCATGGCGAACTTCTTCTCCGGCCTATTTTCTCCTCTCTCTCTCTCTTTTTTCCAAAACCCAAACCTAAACAAATGTTTGTTTCTACAAATGGTCACCAAGATGTTTGAACCATTGTTAGGCAGAACAATGGAGGCTTACATCAACGACATGGTGGTCAAAAGCAAGGATGAGAACGACCATCTCAAGGACCTAAGTGAGATGTTTGAGATCCTGAAGAAGCACAAATTGCGCCTCAATGCGTCTAAGTGTGCGTTCGGAGTAGGATCTGGCAAATTCCTAGGTTTCCTAGTGACCAACCGGGGTATCGAAGCAGACCCCTCCCATATTAAAGCAATCTAGGATTTGGAAAGACCAAACTCAGTAAAAGAAATGCAGCATCTCACCGGCATGGCAGCTACGCTCAGTCGGTTCATAAGCCGATCGTCGGACAGACTACGACCATTCTTTCATGCACTAAAATCTAAGTTTGAGTGGGACGAAGAATGCGACCGTGCTCTGGAAAGCTTAAAATAATACATGTCTTCTCCACCACTACTTGTCACCCCAGTACTTGGAGAAGAACTCTTCCTGTACCTGGCAGTCTCTCAGTATGCAATTAGCGCAGTGTTGGTCTGTGCAGAAGGAATCCAATATCTGCCCATCTTTTATGTCAGCAAAACTTTGCTGGGCGCCGAAACAAGGTACTTGCCACTGGAAAAATTGGCATTAGCCTTGATGATGGCCTCAAAGGAAGTTGTTGCACTACTTTCATGCCCACACCATAGTCGTCCTCACAGCTTTCCTATTAAAAGCTTTGTTTGAAAGGGCAAACTTTTTTGGGCGAAACTTGAAATAGGTAGTAGAGTTGGGACAATATGACATCAAGTTCCAACCCAGGACCGCGATAAAGGCTCAAGCTTTGGCTGATTTTGTCGCAGAATTCACACCAGGAAGTCATCATATCTGCCCAGTCGACCTGACTGAAACAACTGAACTAGGGATGGAGGTTGACGTCGGAATAGCGCAACCCCTGGTGCAGGATATTCAGTCAGACCCCAAGGCAGACCAAAGCAAAGTTAAGAAGGAAGAAGCAAACCATGCTACACCAAGTCTAGACTCACTAACAAATAAAGACTTGGTACAATCAGATAGCAAGGGGCAGACAGCAAGCATGAACCTTGAAGAAAACACCAGCAGCATGGAAGATCTCAAGGCATCATCTGATCCCTCCACTTGTTAGAAGTTGTTCGTTGGAGATATGTGGAAGCTCTTCGTGGATGGAGCATCCAACCGGTATGGAGTAGGGCTTGGCATAGTCCTCATCTCTCCAGACGGCCTAGTAGTGGAGCAAGCAATGAACCATGGCTTCCCAGCATCAAACAGCGAAGCGGAGAATGAAGCGCTTCTTGCAAGCCTCAAATCAGCATTCTATATGAGAGCCACCGAGCTAATGGTTTACAGTGACTCACAATTAGTGGTAAATCAAATATCTGGCGACTACGAAGCAAAGGATGACGGGATGGCTAAATACCAAGAGTTGGTCAGAGCAGAGATCAAGAAATTTGAAGTGATAAGGATAGAACAAATCGGCAGGGAAGAAAACAGCAGAGTAGACGAACTAGCAGGCTTTGCCTCAATGGCAGATACCTCCATCTCTCATCCATTGTTGATCGACTACTTACCTAGACCAAGCATTGAAGACCCTGAAGCAGAAGAGGTATGTTGCGCGGAGCTAGGCCTTTCTTGGATGGATCCCATCATCCTGTTCTTAAAAGATGGCATCCTACTAGAAGAGAAGAAAGAGGCCAACAGAATAAGAGCGAAGTCGCAGCGATTTTGGCTCTCCCCATCCCTAGCATTATACAAAAAGTCGTTCTCAGGACCCTACCTAAAGTGTGTTCATCCTAACAAAGTGGAAGCATTCTTATTCGAGATACACGAGGGCGTATGTAGAAGCCATCAAGGAGGAAGATCACTAGCATATAGAGCAATTTCGCAAGGATATTGGTGGCCATACATGCAAGCGAATTCAGAAAAGTATGTCAAAAAGTGCGAGAAGTGTCAGAAGTTCGCACACCAAATACACCAACCTGCCAGAGAACTACTACCATTAACAAGCCCATGGCCCTTTGCAATGTGGGGCTTGGACATAGTAGGGCCACTTCCAATAGCACCAGGCAATAGAAAGTTCTTTCTTGCAGCAACCGACTACTTCACAAAGTGGGTGGAAGCAGAAGCCTTGGCGTCAATCAAGGAAAAAGACGTAAAGAAGTTTGTCTGGCAGAATATCATCACTCGATTTGGCATGCCAAAGGCACTAATATCAGACAACGACACTCAGTTCGACGGCAGAATCTTCAAAGGCTTTTGTGAAGAGTACAAAATAGAGTTCTACAATTCTACACCGGCATATCCCCAAGCAAATGGATAGGTAGAAGCATCAAACAAAGTAGTTTTGGATGGATTAAAGAAAAGGTTAGAGAAAGCAAAAGGCAAGTGGGCAGAAGAGCTCTCTCATGTTTTATGGGCTTACCGTACCACACCGCGGCGATCAACAGGTGAAACACCATTCTCCTTAGCCTATGGTATGGAGGCAGCAATCCCATTGGAAGTTGGCCTCCCTACAATTCGAAGTGAGAATTTTGATCCAGACTTGAATGGCGAAGCCATAACATTAGAGCTCGACCTTGCGGAGAAAAGAAGAGAAAGAGCACTAGTTCACATTGCCTCGTACCAACAAGAGTTATCCAAGAAATACAACAAAACAGTGCATCCAAGACAATTCAAGATCGGAGATTGGGTACTGCGCAAAGTGATGGGAAACACCTTGGTACCAGGAGATGGCAAGTTAGGGCCTAATTGGGAAGGACCTTACAAAGTCGTTGGATTAGCAGGCAAAGGGGCATACCACTTAGAAGATGAGGACGGCAAGGCAATTCCCAGGCCATGGAATACTGCCAATCTCAAGTTATTTTATTTTTAGCTTTTTTTCCTATTAAAGTTTGTGTAATTTCTCTGTTTCTCAATAAAACAAGTAGTTTTCTTTTCAGTTAGACATTTTCTTCTGTAAACATTTGTTTTAATAAATTAGTGAGTTAGGGGCAAACCAAACATTTTATTTTAAGTTGGCTGGAAAAACTAACTTAGAGGTTGGCTGGATTAAACTAACACCCCTCCTAAGCCTATGATAAGGATCCAGGTTGCAGGACGTTTGGTTAAAATAACCAAACATTTTATTCTAAGTTGGCTAGAAAAACTAACTTAAAGGTTGGCTGGATTAAACCAACACCCCTCTTAAGCCCAGGATAAGGATCCAGACTGCAGGACGTTTGGTCGAAATAACCAAACATTTTATTCTAAGTTGGTTGGAAAAACTAACTTAGAGGTTGGCTGGATTAAACCAATACCCCTCCTAAGCCCAGGATAAGGATCCAGGCTGCAAGACGTTTGGTCAGAATAACCAAACATTTTATTCTAGGTTGGCTAGAAAAACCAACTTAGAGGTTGGCTGGATTAAACCAACTCTTATTACTCTTCAGCCAAAGTAAGGGTATGGGCTGAAGAGTGGTTGGCTGGATTAAACCAACTCTTTGAACTCTTCAGCCGAAGTAAGGGCATAGGCTGAAAAGTGGTTGGTTGGATTAAACCAACTCTTTGAACTCTTCAGCCGAAGTAAGGGCATAGGCTGAAGAGTGGTTGGCTAGATGAAACCAACTCTTTGAACTCTTCAGCCGAAGTAAGGGCATAGGCTGAAGAGTGGTTTGCTGGATTAAACCAACTCTTTGAACTCTTCAGCCGAAGTAAAGACATGGGCTGAAGAGTGGTTGGCTGGATTAAACCAACTCTTGATACTCTTCAGCTGGAGTAAGTATATCGGCTAAAGAGTGGTTGGCAAGAAAGCTTAGTCAGATTGATCAGCTAGGACCAGAATAAAGTATCTCGGCCAAACTGCAGTTAGGAAGCAAGCTTAAACAGGAATTTAAACTGAGGTAACAGTTGGAGCATAAGATCATGGAAAAGTCAGTACAAGCATACAGTTCAAACCGAAATGAGTGTTGAGCAGAAAAGACGGTTTTCATTGATCAAAGTTCAGAACAAGTACAAAGGAGGGGCTACAGCCCAGTTACACGAGCAAAAAGAAAAAGAAAATTACAAAATCAATTACAAAGGTCTTCAAGATCGGCTTCAATGTCAACTTGAACACTGGTTGTAGATGGAAGATCAGTCTCCGTTGCGAGCTCAGTATCAACTGCCAGCACGGTGTCAGTCGGTAGCTCAACAGTTAGGTCTTAAACTGTTGGCTCCAACCGAGCTGATTGATCGTTGCCATGCTCGTTAACAACCAGAGTATCAGTTGGTTTGTTTTCTTCATCATCGTCAGACGCTTTAAGGAATTGCTTCTGAAGGTCGGCAGCATATTCCACCAGTGAGGCCGGAATGAAATACTGAGGAGCGTTGTAGACCTCGGTTTCGGGCCCACAGCCAAGCTGTTCCACAGCACCTCTCCAGCCGCACTTAAAGAATAAGTCCTTTGCTGCTTCACATTGTTGAATGTAAGCAGCTTCGCCTTCTTTGAAGCCTTTAAGCTCAGCGTCGTCCGCCTTCTTTTTCAACACCGCTATTTAGGCGTCCTTGGTGCCTTCCAGTTTGGCGAGCTCGCGTAAGTACTTATCTTTCATGACGATTAGAGCTCTTTGTTTGTCATCGTTAGCCGAGGTAACTAGTCTGGTTAGATGAGTTACCTCGGCCTCCAGCTCAGCCGTCCTCGCTTGGGATTGTTTGAGCTCAGCGGTCTTGGCTTCGGCTTCTGCCATGGCCAGCTTTGTTGTTCTCCTGAGCTCCAACACTCGCTTGTCTGCAGTGTAATTTTTTTGAATGGCCTGCAAAAAGAAAAATGACTTTTTCTTTAGCCGAGCTGAAAGTTCGAAAAATTAGAAAGATAAAAAAGAAGAGTGCTATCTACTAGGATCATGGATTTCGTTGAAGACCGGATGGCCTTCAGCTCGGTGTTCAGCTGATTATGGTGCTCCATATCTTTTGGAAGACACACACTCTTGGCTAGGTTGAAAGCCAATAAGTGGTCCTTTTCCGCGACCACCGAGTCAGAGTCTTGGATATCTCGATTTTGGAAGGTGAGCTTGGGTGCCCACCTGGAGGTAGCTCGGTCAGAAGGCTCCGGTTGTGGACTCGGTGGGTGGCTCGGTGGAAGGGTGGTTTCGTCTTCATCTGCTAGATGTTGCTCGGTTGGGGTAGTTCGGGTGCGCTTGGATGGGCGGGATGAAGAAGGCTGTTGAGAAGGAAGGGCCACGACGGTCTCTTGCGTTTGGCTTGGTGGCGGTACTTCGGGTCTGTTGGTTTCGGTCAAAAGGGCCCTGACTCTATTTCCCTTAGCCATCTCTTGTTCGGCTGTAAGAGGGACTAGGTTAATTTGGGGCAAGGTTGGGTCCGGTTCGGGGGCGTCCTCCAATAAAAAATCGGTCACTCTGGTTTTTCGACGACCGCTGTATCGGTATGTCGGCTCAAAATTAAGAAGTTTGGCCCAACTTCTTTTTGGAAAACGTAGTGCGGCGCAGATTGTGTTTAGGTTGGGGTAACTATACAAGGATTGAAGATGGGCTGAATCTGCATAATGAAAACAACTGTTAGTTCGATTTAGGATAAGGTAATCGAAATAAAAAAGAAGCATGAAAAGTGACCAAAGTAAAGTATACCAGGGATTCCTTTATTCCAATTTATACTTTGGCCTGGGATCTGGGCTTGGTGGTCTTCAAAATTCCCAGATACCCAGAAAAAATCGTCATCGTTTAAGTCTTTATCCGGCGTATCTTTTATTATTTTTTCTCTGCGACGGTGTATCCTTAGGTAGTAGACCCAGCTGTCATCTTTGGAGCCAATGGAGTATTGGTGGAAGATCTCAGCTAGGCCGAGGTTAATGCTAGTTCGGCGGTTTAGTTCGGCTATTCCATTTATTATTTGGTAAGAGTTTGTGGAAAGCTGGGTTGGGCATATTCTGGTTTACCTAAGGAATTCGCAAAGCAAGGGTTGAACCGGGAATCTTAGACCAGTTTCTACTATGGATAGGAGGGTAAAAGGTACAAAGCCCTCATTTCCCCAAGGAGTGGTATCTTGTTTGGCTAAAGTCAGATGGACGTCGTCAGGTATATTGTAATCTTTGCGGAATTCGGCTAGACCACCAGGTGTGTTTACTAAGAATCTATACTTCCCCATTTATTTTATAAGTTACGAATAAATTAGATCGGTGGAAAATTTGTGCTTAGTAGTTCGGTTGAGCGCTCAGATGAGTGCCTGGGCAACCTAAGTTTGCAAAGTGGAAAACAAAGGTGTTAAGCACAGATCGTTGGACCGTGCTACAAAGTAAAAAGCAAGAAAATGAGAAGTCCTACTTCGACTATGTAGGATGTTATAGGTTCTATCTCGGTTACAACAAGGCGCTTGGTAGCTCGGGTTAAACAAGGGGTTTGTTAGCTCGGTCTTGGCGAGCGATCTGTTATCTCGGTTAAAGAAAATGTTCTGTTAGACCGGTTGAGCTTCTAGGGGCAGCTTTCTGAGTTCGGTCTAAAAACTAAGAAAGCTGGTTTAGCCCCAAAAGACCTAGCTCGGTTAAAATTAAGGTTTCCCAGTACACTAAGTTCAGACTTAGTTCGGTTCGTTTATCTCGGCTAAGGAAAATCAAAAGGTGGTGTCTTAATAAAACTACTGGTGTAAACATGTAGTGTTAGTTCGGTTATGAGCTGACTAGACTTATACCTAGCATAAACAGTATCCTAGTTCGGTTGCATCATGTTCTTGGATCAAACCTAGTGTTTCTCAGGTTATTACGTAAATTCAAGTGTTCTATTGCTAAGTTTTTTCCAGAAAAGTGCAAGTCCAGTAGAAGGCAGAAAAAATAAAAATATGTTTTGCAAAAACATAAATAGATTGCTATGGATTGTATAAAGCAAATACGGAAATAACAAAAGCAAGAAAGATGGATTTGCTTACCAGATTGAAGCAGAAGAACTGGAAATGGAAGCAGCAACAGTGAAGAGGCAAGAACTCAGCAAAATCAGGAATGAGGAAACCCAGGAACGAGAGAGAGAGAGAGAAGAGGATGAGTATAGTGATTGTAGATCTAAAAAATGAAGAGTTTGTTTTGTAAAAGAAGGACAAAAATGAAAGGGCGGGAACTGTTCAAATTTTGCGAAGTACGAGGGCGGCATGACAGCTGCAAAGGGCCAATCGGAGTCTGCCACGTGTCAAAAGAATGGGAAGCGATTCAGTTTCTGCGACTGACGAGACGTTTTGACCGGATAAGGGTAGCTCAGCCTAAATATAGCTCGGCTGGAAAGGCTTCGGAGTTTTAGCTCGGCTGGAAAGGCTAAAGGGTTTTTTAGCTTGGCTGGAAAGGTTAAAACTTTAGCCCGGTTTGTAGACAAGTAATCCCTATCATGCAGCACAGATGGAATTAAGGGGCAATTGAGAGGGTAATTTATATGCAAAATTGGGCCGAGCTGGGTCGTTATGGGCCTCAGTACGAAGGGCTGAGTAAAAAGGCCATAAAGTTACTCCGGTCTTGAAGAGGCATAAAGTTAGTCCGGTCCAAAGCCCAGAAGTTAGTCCGGTCCGAGTGAGGCGTAATGTTAGACCGGTCGAGGGATGCTTTGTAATCAGACCGGTTTAAAGATGCTTAGAACTTATACCGGTTACGGTGCAGTATGGTTAGTTCAGTCTAAAACCTTGCTAGAAGTTAGCTCCGTTTGAGTTTACCACGGTTTATATAGGAGAAACAGAGGTAAGGGCATTGAAGGAAGAACCGAATTAACGATAGTTCGGTCTACACTATGGCTTGGCGTGGCCATGCTTACTTCGGTCATATAGTAGTCCGGCCATAGTAAAACCATCTCACTTGGTTTAAGCAGTGAGGGGGGTGTTGATGGATAAGCATTATCCTTCAGGAGTATGAATCTTATGAGGACTCTGCATAGAGGAGTAAAAGTCCTACTAGGATTGTGCCACGCGAAACCTATAAAAGCTCACAAACATCACCTATGGAGAGGTAATGCAACTTTGATTTCCGAATACACAGAGCTTTTGCCTATTTGTCTAGTTTGCTGACTTAGGCATCGGAGAGGTTTCCGGCACACACCCGCCGGCTAGCTCACGTTTGTGTTTTCAGGTGATAAAACAACGACGTACGGAGGAGCGCAGACTTGATCAACAGGATTATACGAGAAGGTTTATTTCTTTCCCGTACAGATAGTAATGTAAACTAAATGTTCTTAAAGGAAAAATAACATGATTTCTTACATTTGAATATAATTCCTATAGATCAATGTGTTTGCTTAACTGTATATTCATCATTCAGAAAATTTGATATTTGAAGAAACATTTTATTTAAATTGGTGCATTGAAGTGATTAGACTCTGTCCCTTAAATAGTGCTTTCGTTTTGATGGACGTTAGATCTTGGGAAACATGAAGAAAGATCCAAATCGTTGATCTTTGTCATCGTTACAAAGAAACTGCACGAGCTCGGCTATGTGCTTAAGGTGATTCTCTCTGAATCATTTGTACTTGTTTGTGCTAGTTATAGATAAATATGTTGTTTATATTCTTCATTGCTAGTGATAGCAAATGTTGTTTTGTTTTTATAGGTAAATATAATGTGATTAACAAAGAGTCTTTTGGATTATCACACTTTTTACATAGGTTTACAAGGTCTTTTTTTCTTGTCCTTTTGTGGGTCCTTCAAATTTTTGGAGAAAAGTAAAGCAGTCATTATGATTCTATTATCTTTTCCACAGATGAGGGTTTCGTTTTGTATCCTATAACATTTAAATGTTATGCAAATCAACCAGGTTCGGGAGGTTGCTATGATTTGTATATGGACCCTTTTGAAGATAAGTTCTTTGCTAAAGCTAATTAGTCATTATGAAAAACCTGTTGAGTTATGCAGATCATACCTCTAGAATTTTGATTGTTGTACACTTATACATCCTTATAATGTTTCTTTGACAGATTTATGCATTAGAGGATGGGAAAGCGCGTTCTATGTGGGAGGAAATAGGAGGTCAAATCTCAATCCTAAGTCCTGACAGATATGGCCATATTGATTGGTCAATGTATGTGTGCTATTTGATATAGTGTGGTTGCTTTGTACTTTGTGTAGTATTTTTTGTTTTATTGCCAACTCTTTTGGTGACATTTGTTACTTTGTTTATTTTAGTTGGTACAGATGGTTCATGTTTTAGCCTATGTATGAGCATTAGCCATTCTCTAAGAAAAATGGGTATTTCCAGCACCCTCTTTAAGCCATAAAACCTTAGCCTTCTGGTTTTATCTCGTTTTCTCCATCTTTGCAATGCTACCAAATTCTTCTTTCAAGTACTCTCTATGCCCCTTTGCGATAATGAGATTACGAACACTCTCAATCTCATTGAAGGCCTTGTGTCCTTCAGAACTGTTGGCTTTTGAATCCTGATTCCATTTCTTCAATTTTTCATTCAAAAGCTTTAATTTCATGTCTGAAATCAAACTAGGTCTTTCTTCAACATAATAGCAGCTCCTCACTCACCAACCATTTGGGTAAATTACACTTACACTCCCTTGAGGATATTTATTTTTTAAGTCCTCCATCCCAAAATCGTAGGCACTATTATGTTACACTTTCAGCATAATCTGAATATATTTTATTTGGCACTGGATTTTATCCCTTGAAAGATGAGCCCTTTGAACGTCTTGAGATGCAACACCTAAAATTTTTTATAGTAAGTTTTGGGGTTATAATTTTTTGAAGCTATTTCTCTTGTTCCTAGATTATAACCTAAGGGTTATGAACTTATGATCTTCTATGTGTGAAGGAAGTTTATTTTTTTGAGAGTGATTGCTCAAAACTGTTTCTTACTATTGTTTCAAATATAATTATCTCTCAATCACTTGAGAATCCCAGGACTTTAAAGCTTATACTAAGGAACCATGAACTAAAGCATCAATTGATGTGATGCTCCGTAATAGGAACAGTGAATGAAAATGTGAATTTAACTATTTCAATTTCGAGTGTTTGTTTGTGGCTATGCCTCTAATAGAGTATTTTCTTAAATGTTTTCCTGTCCTTTAATAAGAAAATGCCTCTCAGGGGATTTTAGTCGTGAAAAAGCAAGCTTTCTTAACTTTTCTTTTTCTAGAATTCTTTCATGATATCCCAACAACCAAAAGGAATTAAGTGATTCTGCAGCCAAGCTCTAAACTTGCCTTTATTTCAAGGTTCCTTTAACATGCATACTTAATTGAACATTGCTACATAGGCATACACTTGTAACTAAAGTTTTTTGTTTGTCTTTTCACAGTTGCGATAATATTGATAAAGTAGGGTTTCTTTAAACATGTTGTTGGACATGTGCATGTATTGAAAAGGCATATGTAATGTTTTTACGCTGCTAATACAGGTATATTAGATGAATTGTTTTTGAAGGAGGACTCATTGTAGATCCAGATCAGGTAGCAGTCTGCTTTAGTCTCTCATTTTCTGCAGTTGATAGCAATTGTTTATTTTGTTATCTTGAATAATGAACTTTTTATCTCAGGGGGATTTTCTCTGCCCTGTATGTCGTGGACTTGCAAATTCAACATTGCCTACATTACCTGGAGATTCTAAAAAGGTTTCTAGACCACCAATGGTTTCAACTGTCAGTTGGCGAATCTCTGAGCCGCTTATCTTCTACAACAGGAACCGATTTCCTTCGCTTCGGGATGCCTTGTCTCTTTTACATAGTGTCTTGATGTTCTTTGGGAGGAGTGAAATCCTAAAAGCTTTTCCAATGCATCAAAATGGAAAGATAAGACCAAATCCTGAATCCATGTGTTTGTGTACTATCTGGAATGTATTTTCCAGGCAAACAGGATAGGATTTCAGGATCTGCAAGGGTAAGCAACTCGGTAATTATGTGGGACACTCTTAAGTACTCTCTTATTTCAGGATCTGCTGCTGGTCTGCTGCTGCTGCTTCTTCTTGCCGCTTCTTGAAATTTTCTTCTTCTTCTTTGCAATGTTCTTTGTGAAGCGGTTGCTACTAGATCTTTGATGCTACAAATTTGGGTTGTTGTTAGTTTCATGATTTCATTTTGTTATCTGCTGTTTTTACTGTGGGGTTCACAATTTGGATGTATTTGAGTATTTTAGTGAGTTTACCCTTTTAGGTTTTATACAACACTTCCAAAAGCATATTTTTCAGCAGTGTTTTTTTGCGTACACATCAACTTTAGGTGATTTAATATCAATGTTATTAGTTTGTAATAGTAGTACCTGAGGGATGCCTCTTGTAAATATGTAAATCTTATGAAAAAATATATATGATTTTCAATTTTTTTTGCCGTTACAAATTTGTCGTTGCTAAAAAGTAAAGCTTTCTTGACAAACAGCTTGTCGGTAAATGTGTAGCCAAAAGTTTATTTTTGCCCACTCATATTGTGTTGCTAAATGTGTATTTTTTGTCAATGCCAATTTGTCGTTGCCAAAACTAAAGTTTTATCGACAACCAAATCGTTGGCAAATGGCAACATTTACCGACATAAATGTGTCGCTAAATGTTACTTTGCCCACTCATATTGTGTTGGTAAAAGTGTCTTTAGCGACAAACAAATCGTCGGCAAATGGTAACATTTACCGACGTAAATGTGTAGCGAAAAGTTTACTTTTGCCGACGCATATGTTGTTGGTAAAAGTATATTTTTTGCTCATGCAAATTTGTGTCGCAAAAAGTGCCACACAATCATCATATTTGAATGACTTTTACCAACGCAAAGTAAATTGCCGACGACGGATGAAGGCTTTTACCGACGACTATGTTCGTCGCTAAAGGCATTACTTTTACCAACGCAATGATGATTTCGTCGGCAAAAACTTTTGCCAACTCACTTTTGCCTACGGGTTGCCAACATAGCTTTGTGTGTCGGCAAAACTCTTTACCAACAAAATTTTCCTTTTACCAACATATTTTGTTGTGTTGCGAAAAATGCAATTTCTTGTAGTGACAATTATAAATTTTACAATAATAATTCATTTTAAATCACAAAATTTTGTGCATAATATGGATAGAATAATGTTAGGGATTATGAAAAATATATCATGAAATGTATCATGAAAGATTTTCCACCTTTATATTACACATATAATAAAACACCACACATATAATATAATATGCTAGTTTATTGTATATAGCTAATGTAGATTGGACTTTGAAATAATAGATAGCCTAAGAGCAACAGAAGTAAAATGGTAGCATATTGAAAACACAAAATAGAAGGAATGTTATATCTAAAATGACTAAATGTGTCTATTGAATAGGCCATTTGAATTTTGAGATGCCACATGTTTAACCCAAAATAAAGATGGCCAAGATAATGATTATGAGTTGGTGGTTCATTATAACCTCATTAAATGTTTGTAAACAATTAATTATGAGTGCTCATTTGTTGTTTGATTTTTTTTTTTTTAAATGATTAATCTTGTTGTTGGGACATTGAAACGGGCTAGAGATATTCGATGGGATTCTCACTTGAGATCTATTTCCAGTTTGATAAATATGTTTAGTGCAACTTGTTCAGTCATGCAGATGCAGATGGAGTTTATGATGAGATTACATTTTTTGAGTTTGTGTTTATCTTACATCTTATAAGGGATATTATGGGGACTACTAATGATCTTTGCCAAGCTTTGCAATGTAAATCCCAAGATATATTGAATGCAATCCATCTAGTGTCAACTACAAAAACACTTTGTTGGAGAATGTTCAACTATTTTGTGGAAAATATGACATAGATATTCGTTATATGAGTGCTCGTTACACATCTGGTAGAGGTTGTGCTTGTCACCAAAGAGATCAAATTACTATTGAGCATCATTTTCGTATTGATATTTTTACAATTATATGTGATTCTCAATTGCAAGAATTGAACAACAGATTCAAAGAAGATGTGATGTAACTTTGCTTTAGATCCTAGGGATGATTACAGTTCGTTCAAAATTGAAGATATATGCAAGTTTACAAATCAATTTTATCCTAATGACTTTACAGAGTAAGAAAAAATACATTTGAAATTCCAATTGCAAAACTACGAGACTGGCATTCTTAAACATCCTGAGTTTCAACAATTGTTGAAAATTTCTGACTTGTGCAAAATGTTGGTAACAACAAGGAAGTCAACAATTTATCCGCTTGTAGATAGATTAATTTGTCTTGTTCTAACTTTGCCAATTTCTATGGTGACAGCAGTTCATGTATTTTCAGCCATGAAAATTGTACAGACTAGATTGCGCAACAGGATGGATGATAATTTTCTTTCAAGCTACTTGTTAACATATGTTGAGAAAGACATTGCTCTAGATTTTGATGTAGATTCCATTATAGATGCTTTTTATATTATGAAAGAACATCAAGCACAACTTTAGGTGACTAAATAGATATGTAGAGTAAATAGTTGCTTTTTTAAAAATTAATATGGATTTATTAGAACATATCCAATTATATTTTGATAATATTTTGTAATTATATATGATTAATGGAAATATCTAATTATATATTTTTATGATATTTGGGTAGAAATTGATATTATATATTACATGCTCATTACAAATTTTTTGATTGCATATACACTCGCCCCCCGATATTATAATCTTGCGTCCGTCCCTTCTCAGTTCTATTTAAGAAGTTTTAATTTCACGTCTTAATATGTTATTTCATTCGATATATAAGACTAATGAGTAATTACATATATTTTAAATTTGTGTTCCTGTAATGGGTCTAAAAGGACCTTGCCTAAGATCTATTATTGATTATAACAAATAATGCAATTCACTGCAATTAATTTTAGTTGCCAATTACATTTTTTTTTCTTTTTACTAGCATATTGTTACTCTTTTAAATATAGGTAAAAAAATTTCCAAGCTAGTGAAATATTTTCTTAAAAATTAAGTCACTAATGGAAGTAAGTGTTATGCTCACTTGAAACACCTAAAATTTTATTCAAGGGCTAAAACTATAGTTTCCTCATTATTGTTTATTTAGTTATTTATTTATTCAATTTAAAATCGTTGGTTATGATGAAAATTGAAAAAATTACAAGACATTGAAAAATATTAAAATTATTTATCAAAAAGTTTGGGATGCAATCTTGCTGTTGTTTTTTTTCCATAAAAAATTATATTTTATGTATTTGTAATTATTTTTAAAATTTTACACTGATTTGTAATTTTCTCAAATTATTTAGTAGTCATATGATTTCTCAACTTAATTTTTATTAATTCAAATAGTAAAATTTATCAACTTAAAACAAAATTTTAAAAAAACATAACACTTGTCATAAGTTGAATAATACTATAATGGATTGGTTAAGATGACCAAATATCCTCTAAGATTATGATGCCATCAATGATGGATTTAGGAGGCGTGAACGAGGCAATCACACTTCTAAAAATTTAAAAAGTATCATATCTTATATTAAGAAAATTTAAATTATATACACTTGCATTAGTAAACATATTTTTGCATTTTTTTTTTATTACAGGAAAATCCTCCCTACTCTCCCGCAGATCCAAGACAGCGCCCCTTTGTAGAGATCACTAAGGTGTCCTATTAGTCGTTCCGAACGAGGAGACTATAACTTGAGAACTTGTCCCGACCTCTCAAGACAAGTTCCGCTTAAGTCAGGACTCGCATAGTAGGAGAGTATTGAACTCACACCAAGTGTTGGTTAGACAACTTGAAGTCCAACCTCCTAACTAACTGTGCTATGCCCAAAACATTGGCTCAAAAAAAATTTAAACTCATAATCTAGGGCCTTAATTCCCATATACTTACTAGAAGGCCACTCACCCCTGAATTATTTTTTTCACATCTTATAATTATAGTTTTATATAATTTTAGAACCATCCATGAATACCCTTGTGTCACATCTCAATCACACATTTCGGAGAGCTATGATTGATGAGTGTATGTAAGTCAACAAGAGTTTTAATATTTGATAGGTGTGTTTTTGCAATTCACACTTGCCATACTTTCCCATGGTCATGTTTGTTTCGTGGTTTGAATGGGCAGATTAAATTATTATAGTTGTTGGTCTTATTCATAGCATATTTATTAATAGTAAAATAAGAGAGCGGATTGATAGTTTAAGGAGCTTAGTAATTTTTTTAGTAGAGGGATTAACTTAATTATATTTTAGGTGAGATTAAGAAAATAGTGAGGGGATTGAGTTTATTTTAGTATAAAAATTTTATTTTTTTTACTAAGTGCACATGTTTGTTTTAATTTTATTAATATAAAAATAATTTATTTATTTATTTTATATAAAAATAATTTAACAATCTCATCACTAACCATCTCCTATCCTATTATCAAAACAAACATATTTTTACTTAATTCTCTCACTAATAATCCCTACATTAACAATCTTTTTACTAACCATCATCTCACTAACAATCTTATCTAATCCGCCAAACAAACGTGGTCAAAGGTGTTTCACACAAATTTTCTAATGCCAGTCGACTTTTCTCTCCAACATATAGTTTCTCTTTAGTCCAAATTAGATTAGAAAGTGATGTTGGGCTTCTATGGATCCATCATTGAAACTATATCGATAATCCAAATCGTTAATGTATAGAACTCGTCAAGTATTTCATCATTGCAAAAAATTACGTTGATCAGATATCAATAGCTACTTGTTCAGATCATATTTGTGTCAACGATAAATATAATTTTTAAAATAAATTGTTTATACAAATGTGATCTGATCAAGTGACTATTGATATCCAATTAAAGTGATTTTTTACAAGAATAAAGTTCTCAATGAACGCTATAGATTGAACAGTTTAAATTATCGATGCGAGTTTCATGGCGGGTCCATGGAGACCCAACAGCATCCTCCAGTTGAGTGTCCCTCCTTGTTTTCAATGACTTTATTGTCTTTAGTAATTTTGTAAAAAATTGTGTGAAATTGTTCTACTTGAGGCCCTTCTAAACTAAAAGGATTTAAAAATTAAAAAAAAAGAAGAAAAGAAATACACTAAAACTTAAGATAAATATATAAAAAAAAAAGAAACAAAAAAAAAAAAATCATTTTTAGTGATTTTTGAATTTTTTTTTTTTTTTAAAGTCATCTAATCTGGTAAAATCTGAAAATGAAAAGTTTGATTTTTTATTTTTATTTTTATTTTTATAATTCTTATTTAAAGGACTTATATCCCAATAAGTCCACAAAGTATTCTTGGATTTTTTTTTGTTGTAAAGAATTGTCACCTTTTTGGTAATGTTACAAAAGTACATTTGAAAACAGTTCTATTTTCAAAAAAATGGAAAATATTTTTAAAATTAAAAAAATGATGCTTTTTATTTATTTCTAAAATAAATTTTCATTCCATCCTCTTATTACCCTTTTGCCACTCCAAAATCCAACCCCTTCTTTAATTCATCAAAATATATATTTTTTTTCTTTGTTCAATGTTAGTAATTTTTAGTAGTTCAAAAGGAACTAAAAATTTAAAAGATAATTTTAATTTTAGGTTTTGTTTAACTCCTTTTGAAAAGGGCAAAAAAAATATTTTAAAAAAAGAAAGAGGTGAAGGCAGTAAATGCCATTTATATCCACTAGTTCTAAGTGCCATTTTGGGAACATCGTAAAAAGTCACGTTTTTTTAAAAAAAATATAAAAAAAAAAAAAAAAAAAAAAAAAAAAAAAAAAAGTTAAAAAAAAAAAAAATTTTAAAAATAACAAAATTTTAAAAATAAAAAAATAGAAAGATTTTTGTCACCAGTTCCCATGGAAAAAAGTAGATTACTATGATTTGTTAGAGTATTTCCAACTGAATTGTCAAATTTGATGCGGCATTTTTGACAATAAAATTTGGCATCAAATTATAGGCCATCCGAAGCTGCAAAGTGAGTTGTCAATTTCACATGTCATTGCAATGCCAAATTTGATATACAAAAAAAGAAGATGTTAAATTCTTTTGTTTTATTATTATTTTAATGGTAAGGAGCACTAAAAGAGTTTAAAAAATATTAAAAAAAAAATATTACAGTAAATGTAATAAAATAATAAATTTGGCATATTGGGTGGAGGGTTTTTTTTTTTTTTTTTTTTTTTTTTCCAGATATGTCAAATTTTTATATGTCAATTTGATAGTTAGCCTTCAAAAAATTTTGAAAAATAAATTTTTGAAAGTTTGGGTAGAGATTCTCAGTATTACAATAATCCAGAGTTTTATTATGGAAATTGTTATGAAAACATGATTAAACAAGACTTCAATGTCACTTTTTTTTTTTTTTTTTTTTTAATAGAAAAAAGAACCTTTTTTGAAAAAATTGATTGACCTATTATTACATGTGATATTGCGCATGTTGGGGTTATTTGATGTAATTTATCTGAATTGTTTAGGTACCGTTTGGTAACACTTACGTTTTCAGTTTTCTGTTTATATTTACAAAAATTTAAAAAATTCAAATAAAACTTTGTTTGGTAAAATTTTTGATTTATAAATCAGTGGTCTCAGTTTATAAATTTAGCTAAAAAATGAAAACACAAAAAATGTGTTTCCATTTTGAGTTTTCAAAAATTTATTTTTTTTACCACCCAACACTAGCCACCACCCGCCACCATTTTCCACCACTGTCTTCCGCCACCACCACCCACCACCCACCGCTCACCACCACCTGCCACTACCACCGCCATACCCACCCGCCACCACCGCCCACCACCACCCACCACTACCACCACCACCTTTCTGACCCACCGCCACCCACCACCACCCACCCACCACCACCACCACCACCGCCACCTGCCACCACCACCGCTCACCGCCACCACCACCACACCCACCACCACCGCCATCCCACCTGCCACCCACCGCACCACCACCACCCACCACCCACTCGCCACCACCGCCGCCACCACCACCACCACCCACCACCACCACCCACCACCACCACCCATCACCACCGCCACCCACCCATCGCCACCACCCACCACCACCGCGCCACCCACCACCATCGCCACCACCACCATCCACCACCACCCACCCATCACCCACCATCACCACCACCCACCACCATCACCCACCCACCACCACCACCCACCACCACCCACCACCCACTCCACCACCACCACCACCACCACCACTACCACCGCCACTTGCCACCACTTACCATTTCTCACTCTTTTTTATATTTTTAATTTTTTTAAATATTTTGTCAATTATCAAACGCGTTTGTAGTTTATGTTTTTCTAAAAATAAACAAAAACCAGTTTATAAAAATTTTGTAAATATAAATTGAAAACATAAACGTTACCAAACACACCCTTATAATTTTTATTATTTTGAAAATTTATGTGAAATTATTTGGAGCAAGGTCTATTTATATAGTTTATTAGGTTGAAATAGTTTAAATAAGTTAAAAAATAATCAATTTGTTTAGTTTGAGTTTTCTGAATTTACTTTTCAGAAAATTAAAAAAATTTGTTGTCTGTATTTTTTTTTTTTTCACTATTTTCTTAAAATTTTTAGATACATGTAACATAAATACACTTAAAAAGTATAATATGTGTGAAAAAATGTTTAAAATTCACTAAATACCAAAAATATAAAATATATATATATATATATATAAATTCAATACATTTTTTGTATTCTTGTGTATTTATTAATTTTTTAAAATATTTTTTTTACAAATATTTTACTTTTTAGATATATCTAAATAAGGTGCATCTAAAAAAGTAAAAAAATTACTTAAAATTTTAAAAATATTCACTAAAAACACACACACACACACACACACACAAATTCAATTTTCAAAACATTGAAACAAAAAACAGTGAGAATAAATTTTGAAAATTGGGTGAGACATACTTTTGGTTTCTGCTGTTGAATTACCAATTTTTAATTGAAAAATCGCAAAATGCATTAGATGGTTGCATAGAACTAAAAAAAGAAAAAAAGAAAGAAAGAAGAGGACCTTTATCTTTTTCTCATTTTTTTAATAAAATAAAGTAAATTACACTCACATCTCCTAAGATTTTGAGAAAATATAACCTGATTAATAATTTTGACATAATTGTACTGATCTTCTTTTAATAAGGTTAAATGGAGAACTAATGTAGATGACGTGAAAATAAAAGATAAGCAACATAAAATATATATTTTCATGTAAGAGACATGATAGTATTATTTTTTCATCCATATAACTACCAAATTGTTGATAAAAATGAGGTTAACTATTACGTGAATTAAAATTTAAGGGAACTCAATGTAATTATACCAAACCTGTTGTATCTTCTCCAAATTTGTTTATCCTTTAAAAAAGAAAACAAGAAAAAAGAAGAAGAAAAAAAAAAGGCTCATCTAGCTATAAGGCTTATATCATTATTTATAATAGTTTAAACATAATTTTTGGAGAACAAGAAATTGATAAAACACAAAAGAAAATAATGTTATATCATTCCATAATAAATCATAAAATTTTCTTAGTCAAATAACAATACCAAAATAAAAATTGATAATAAATCTCAAATCTTAATTTGTTAAATCATTTGGTCCTGCCTTTTATTTTATAGATTAATAAGTCCTATTTGAATGTTAAAAGCTCACTATAGGCATTGTTCAGATTTTTCTCCTTTCCAAACATCAGCAACACTACCTACATCAGCAACATCAACTACATTAACAATATCATCAACATCATCAAAACATTAACTACATTAGCAACATTAACTACACCAACATTATCAAAACGTCATCAACATCACCAAACATCATCAACTACATCATCAAACATCATCAACATCACCAACATCATAAAATATCATCAAACATCAAACATCATCATACATCATCAATATCACCAACACTGAACATCATCGACATCAACTACAACTTCAACCTCATCAAACATCAGATCTCATACACTCAAATTCTCAGATCTCAAAGTTGATGTTGCTCTATTTTTTGGGAATCATTCTGTGATTCGTTCTATGCCTCCTTTTCGAACCGAGAATTGGTGACCAATGTTGTAGTTCATCATCTGAGAATTGGGATTTATTTGAGATATGGAATTTGAGAATTGGTGACCTCTCTGCCTTTGTGGTTATCAGAGGGGTTTGCTAGAGTTGATAAAACCCTAAAATCCAATGGAGAAGTAGGGCTTCTAACTGAATCGAATTCTGAAGCCTTAGGGCTAAACCCAACAAACAAACCAAGGACATTGAAAAAAGAATTGTTTTCGAGTTTTTGTTTTTGCACCAAAACATCAGATTGAAAACAAGACTCAGGTATAGTAGTAGCATCACACATTGGGCCCTAACGTATAACATAGTGATGTTCTTCAGCGGTGTTGGAGGAGATTCAATTCAGATCTGTACTTCCCTCAAATCAGATCGAATAAGATCTGTCGCTGGTGCCTTCTTTCTCCGTCGACGGTGTCGCCGTCACTGGTATCGCTCCCCATGGCTACGCCGCCGCCGCCTCGGCTTCTCCTTCTCCTTTGTTGGCGTCGCTTTGTCAAGATCGTTTCTTCGTCTTCAAGTTCAACATTATTCATCATTCATCTCTATCTCTCTTTGAATCTCTCTCTTTATATATATATATATATATATGGTAAAAACAACATCGAACATCATCAAAACTACATCATCCATGTAGTTGATGTGAATTGTTTTTCCCTCAAATCAGTATCAAACATCATCAAAACATAAGCAACATCAAGTACATCATTAACATTATCAAACATCAACTACATCAGAACTAAATGGTTTAAGAAAAAATACTTAGGACTAATTAGAGTAACATTTTGTAAAATGAGATTTATGAGTAATTTTTCCATTTATTATCTCTCAACTTTCTAACAAAAGTAAGTTAATATTGTTTTACCCATAAAATTTTCTATTTTGCTAGAAAACACCACATGAATAATAATACTACATAATACTCAAGATTATTGAATAATTAGTCATTAGATCGGTCCACTTAACTTGGTATTTATTGTATATTTAGCTTGGCAACTATTATTATTATTTTCTTGTAATTTTTGAAGTGCTTTATAGTGTGCTTGACTAAATTTTTATAGGATTTTTTATTATTATCTAGTTGCCCAAAAATGTTCTCTCTCTAAATAACAATTAAAGTATTTTACTCATCTTCTCTACAACACTCTTAATTCAAAAACACATTATTAATAGCACTTTATTAAAAAACAAATGCACCGCCAAACGCGGCTTAAATTTGAGTCACTCATTAAATGTAGTATACATACATCCCATACATAAGTTAAATTATGACCAACATTAGTTTTGACATTTCATATATCAATGATGAACTTTAGTTTTGAACTAGTGCTAATATAATAATTAAATTTTGACTGAACTCAAATCTCAGCCTTGGTGAAAAGAAAACAAAGAAATTTGTTGGCTTTGTTTGGTTTGTTTTTCAAAAAAATTTTTGGAAAAAATTATCTACAAATAAATTTTCAAGAATAATTAAACCAAACAAATTTTTTCAATAAGGGCAACGAAACAAGTGCAATTGGGGGCAAAGAAAATGACCAAAAAAAACAACATTTTTCATTAATTAGAAAATGGTGGTGCTATTAGCACTCTCTTTTTTCTTTTCTTTTTTTCGGTTAAAAAAACACTTTATTTTTGGCAAAATTATAATTTAATGGTAATTTCACAAAATAATTACAGATTCATGGAAAATTTTAAAATTTTATTATTAATATTGGTAAAGTTTATCACTATCTAAAATTTTATTTTAAAATATACATTGAATTTATATTTTTCCTTTATTTTTTATTTTTATTTTCTATAAAATTATAATAAAATCCACATTTCCTCTCTCATTATTGTTTGTCATGCCTCAGATTTTATTATACGGATAAATTAACACTATTCCTTATAAACATCCATTTACCATAATAGTTATAGAAACAACGAAAGCTAAAAAAATTAAATGAGGTTCTCTCTTCCATAATTATAATGATTGAAATGTTCTACACAAATATTTATAATACATAACTCAAGGCTTACATAAAGGATTACACAGTTTCATATACAATCATAGATAACACCCTTATTACAACATTATAACACTTCATCTACAGTTCACATAGTAAGAAGTCTCAAAGAACTCCGACTTCATGATCTTCAAACTGTTGCACCCGGTTTTGTTTATGTAAAATGGTTAAACAACATGGGATGAACACGAAGGATTTACAATAATTTTTAACAATAAGATTAATAGATATGTGCAATCATGAATGGTATCTAGTGATATATACATAAGTAGTGTGTCCTTTTATATGTAAAATAAATTACATATAGATAGCTTTTCATAAAAATCCCACTTGCCATCTCACAGAAACCTCATTTGTTAACTATCTATCTTATGAAATTCAGTCCAATGATTCCCTTAAATCTCGTTTCATCATATAAAGATTTTAAGCTTGCTATTTACTATTTTTGATTTATATTTCACACTCATTAATCCACATAACACCAAACACTTACATGCCACAACACATTTCGCATATTACAGTTATTCAGTTCGATTTATTTTTCCATCTTGTCTTATTTATATATTTCAATTTCTACTACAACCCTTCACCTCAACATAAATCCACATAACACTAGGCTCATACAAAGTCAACACGTACCAAATAATTGAGTTATAAGAGCTAACTCACTAACAACCATATTTCACATTACACATTTCAACTTATACATCCAACAATTTTCACAATCACATAATGGAATTGTTGGTAATAATTACAAATAAGACATCAGAAAATACAAAAAATAAAGTTAAAATAATTATTGAAAGAGTTGAGGCGCGGGAAATTCGCTCTCTTTAAAGAGATTCAAGCCCTCTGCGGTTGGGCAAAGCCTCACACCGGTGCAGCAGAAAAAATCTTGACTTGTCTCCCCTAGGATACAACAGTCCGACTAAGTCGTATGGTTAACCAATACTGCACAATTGGTTGAACTCAAAGCTTTATCATATACACCCTTTTTTATTTGCCTGATAATCTCACACAAGTCATAACAAAGCAACAAAAACTCTTTCACTCTGTGTATTCTCTAAGATAGGTGGATAAGTTACTGGAGATAAGACCAAGACTTGGTGAAGACGACTTGAAGGCTTGAAAGACCTGGACTTGACTTGGAAGGATTATGACTTGGTGGACCAAGACCAAGACCAAGACCTTAGGAAGCTTACCTTGGATAACTTAGAGGGAAAGAAAAGGAAAGCCAACCTATAACACATTATAATATTAAAATACCTGCTAACAGGAATTATCGCAAGATTCTCAACGAATGATCACATGCCAATAACCAACTTCACCAGGCCATACCAACACAGTTTACCGGGCACTACTCTGAAAGGAAAGTTGAAACCTCTATCAAGTGCCACACTTTACCGATGGCTAGCCGGAAAGAAAGTGGAATCTCTATATAGCCCAATAATCCACACGCTTTACCGGGCTGCTCTGGAAGAAAGGCAAAACCTCTATTAAGGGCCACGATTTAATGGTCACGAGCCGGAAGGAAAAGACTATTCCACAACTCATCTTTTCAATTCAAAACAAATTGCGCCAATAACACAACCATTAAAGTAAAATGTATCTTTATGCAAGAACATAATTGTTTCTCCACCATCTCCCATACTCTAAAATCAACTCCTTTGATTTAAATCACATAACCCATTTCATTCCATCAATTCTCATTACCCATTTGCTACACATGAACCCATTGCTCAAGAATCATTCTCACAACGTTTCATAATCGACATTTATACTCAATTTAACCAAACATCAACTCAGTTTCAAGGATTTAAAGCCAATTGAAGAAAACCTCATGTTTAATTAAAAATTTAAACAAGGATTTGAATAAAAATTGGGACTTTTTATTTTAAAATGTACAATCATATTTCAGTAACTCAAAACTTTTATAGTCAAATTTAAATCGTAGGTTATCTCTTTTGTTCAAGAAATCCTAACATTTCTCTACATGCATTTCAAGAAAATCTCTTTCAATTTAAGATTTATATAATAAAAACATACCACTCATCTATCTATACAAAAGTATTGAAAGAAGCAAAAAAATCCCTACCTCTATCGAGGAGAGAAGGAGGCTCAAAATCCAACATTAATGAAAACGCGATCTGCTCAGATTAATAGAAAGCTCTTTTCATACTCTTCATTTTTGTATAAAGAAATTGGGTGGGATTCTTACTCTAAATAGATGAAATCTGAGGTTTTAGGAGGTTTGAAACTCAACAATGATAGAAAAGTAGAAGACCAGAGGGAAAAATCTGAAGAGTAAGAAAAAGTGACCAAAAAATGACTTTGTTGATCCCGAACAAACTGCTCGAGTGATAAAACTTGCGTTCGAGCGTTAGAGACAAAAGGCCGCTCGAGCGATGAAACCTTCGCTTGAGCATAGAACGTGATCTCTTAGAAGTTTAGGTTGTAGACCAAAGTACTGGAAGACATCAAGGACTGCTTGAGCAAACTCTTCTTCGCTCGAGCGGCAAAGAAAATTTTACAAAATGTTACATCATTTAAAAGAATTAATAAAATAAAACAAATAATAAAGTATTTTAAGTATAAAAGAGAAGTATGAATAAAAACACCTTTTCTTTCACAATACTCTCTCTACTGATTTAAATTTTTTTTTTTTTATTCCATGGTATTTTTCACCTCAATTCCAGTATTGAGCAATCTCAAAGATAATTATCATTTTGGAAAAAACCATTATTTCTTTTTGGGTAATTTCAGGTATTCAGACAAAGTAACAAAAGTTTTATTTTAAAAATAAGTCTAATCTAATTATTGACAAAGTATAAACCTTATTATATAAGAGTTAATTTAAAAAATCACATTAATATTAGTAAAAAAAAATTGGTGCTAAATACCTAAAATTACTGTTTCCGTTTGGACATAAAGCATGAAGAGGGGGTGATTATTCAGTATTCTTGGAATATAGATACGTAGTGTTCTATAAAATTTTGATTGGTAGAGAGGGGTATGGGTCCACGATTTATGTTAGGAATGAAGAAATAATATGAAACTAAGTAATTGATTAGTAGAGAAGGGTGGGGGTCTAAGATTTATGTTAGAGATGAAAAAATAATATGAAATTAAGTAATTAATGATTAACTTAAAATATAACACGTAATGTTTTGAAATTATTAAATAATTTTTCAGGATGAAGAAGATACGAAGCAACCCCAACAATAAGAGAAATTATTGGTTCATCTAAATACTGTCATGTAATGTTTCACGTATGATTTGATTGATAGAGATTATAAACTTTATAATTTTATATTAAGTTATTAAAAAATATAAAAATTTATAGTTAGTCCATCTAATGAAGTGTCTTAAATTCTCTCTTCACACTCCCTTTCTCTCTCGCTCTTTCTCTCAAAACGCGTATTTATTCATTGACATTCAATATCTCTGTACGACGTCCTCTCTAGAGAGAAAATCACATAGTGCTAAATTGTTCGGACTTAATAAATTTATTTTAGAATTAGTTTTAATAATTTAAATTATTTATTTTTTAAAAATTTATTAAATAAAATATTTATATAAAAAATTAAAATAATTAAATATAGATAGTTATATAATTAAATCATATTTATTTTTAAAAAATAAACAGTAAATATAATTTTTAAAATAATTATCAATTCTTAAAAAGTTGAAACATCAAAACAAGATACGTAATGGGCTCTATGAATCTCTCAAATTTTTTTATATTGAAATCTTAATATAAAAAAATTCGAATTCTAAATTCTTAAATTATATATATAATAAATTATAATATGTAATTTAAAGACCAAAAATCTTTAGTAATTATTTTCAAGAACATTTTTCAATATATATATGTAGAAAAAGAAGCTGCCTTACCAATCAATATTCTCTCTGTGCTCCTCACGTGCCTCTCAATTCTCACCGGTGACAAATACATCAACCTTCCATAAACCCACCCTTCCCCCTCTCTCTCTCTCTCTCTCTCTCTCTCTAAACATGCCTCGTGTATTTGCTCGTGTAGACGATGCTTATTCACCGCCATTCCTCATCGTCGGAGGAGGTACCACCACCGTCACAACCCCTCAGATCAACCACAACGACTCTTCTCCGCCGTCGTCATCTTCGTCTCCGTCTTCTTCGCTCATTATAGTAATCATCATCGTCGCCTCCTCTATCATCGTCACCGCCTCTCTCTACCTCCTCCTCCGTTTCATCACTCGCCACTGCAACAACCGCTCTTTCACCGCCGTAGACGACGTCCTCTCCTCCAGAAACAACCGCCACAATTCAAATCGCGATCGGTGTTTATACGAGCAGCGTAACTCCCCCAACGATTTGATCAACTCTCTCCCTCTCTTCACTTTCGGTTCCGTCACCGGAAACATCGTTAGCGGCGACTGCGCTGTGTGTTTATCCAAGTTCGAGAGGAACGATCAGCTACGGTTACTTCCTTTGTGTTGTCATGCTTTCCATACCGATTGCATTGACGCGTGGCTTTCGTCCAATCAAACGTGTCCGTTGTGCAGGTCCGCTGTGTATCCTACTGAGGAAGACGTGTTGAATAAAATCATTTCGTCCACGGTTCCAGAAGATCGCGGGAACAGTTTCCGGATTGAGATCGGAAGCGTGAGTCGACGACGAGGTATGTCCGATTCCAGCGATGGTCGAAGATCGTACTCAATCGGCTCGTTCGACTATATTGTTGACGAAGGCTACGAAGTCTCCGTAGATTCCACACATCGGCGAGGACTCTCTGATTGTACTTCCGTTAGCAAGGACTCGGCCGGAGTACCGGTGGTGGTGAACGCGCCGCCGGGAGAGAATATAGCTTCTGAAGTCGCTGGACGAAGCTGGCTGAGAGACTATGTGGATCGTCTTGCGTCGATTTCGTCTCGCACGGCGTCATTTCGCAGCTCCGGCAGGTTTTTCACCGGTAGTAGTCGCCGGAGCAACACGGTAGTCGCCGTTGACGACGAATTGGAGGCTAATCGTATTGGAGAAGAGATAAGTGAGATGTTTCGGTGGTTCTCAGGGGTATAATTGGTAAATTCAAATTTTTTTTTTAGGCAATTCAGATTTTCAAAAATTAATTTCAATTTTTTGCTTCAAATATACAGACTCGATTATGTAGCAAAAAATTGAAATAATTCAATTTTCCTATATTTCTTTTAGGTATGTAAATCTCTGTTAATGATTTTGTTGCATTTGGTTTGATTGTTCATTGATCATTATAAATAGAACTTCTAGTTAGAGAATCAAATCTATTATGTATTGCTTACACAATATAGAACTTCACCTAAGAGTGAAGAAATTGCTTTATGGAAATTCAAATATGTATTACTTAAGCTGGCCAAATTTGTTGACCAAAAAAGAGCACACAAACATACAGATACATATGGATTTGAGTTTTGTGCCCTTTTTCACAAAAGGAATTTTTACCCCGAATAATATTTGGTTTGAGTAATTTTATAGGAACAGAACTTTAGCACTAATACTAAATGCACAGAATTGAAATATAAAGTAAGCATAAAATATATTGTACACTAATATTGAGAATATAGAGACCAAATATTAAATAGGACATACAAGTCTCATAGGCTCCGTTTGAAAAGTAGGTTGGCTTTTTGGTTTTTTTAGCTATTTTAACCTGGGCTAAAAAACTTAGTTTGGAAATGACTTTTTTGACCTTTTTTTTTGTGAGAGAAGAGTATAATGATTATGAGTTGGATATGATGTTTTGTTTGTTATGGCTAAAATAGTCCATTTTGTCTTTTGTGACTAAAAGAGCTCCAAACCTCTTTGCCAAACGGTCTATAAGGTGAAATATAATTTGAGCCATATGTGAAATAATATCTCCACATTTTGAAAAATAAATTTGTTTACGCTTTCAAAAATGTGTGAACTATACATATATTGTGATTGGTTTGATACAATCCTATATCCAAAAAGTATATCGAGACTCGTATATTTTGTGTTACTTATGTATTCTAATTTTGTGCATTTTGGATTTTCTGTATAGAATTTTTATATCAAATGATTGTCTTTTGTGGTCTTCTCATTTTAAACCACAGGGTAAGTAACATTTTTCAGACCTAAACTTTTATCCAAATTCATTTTTTCCCTTTATTTTTTAATTACAACAATTAGGTTTTTAAAATTCAACAACTTGTATTTCAATGTTGTCATCTTATATAAGAGTACTACTAATTTTTAATTACAACAATTAGGTTTTTAAAATTCAACAACTTGTATTTCAATGTTGTCATCTTATATAAGAGTACAACTAATTTTTTGATCCGGCCTGTCATTCCCTCTTGTCTTAAAATAATAACTTCATTATCCTCTCTCCTACGACCAACCAAGTGTTGTAATCGTGTGACATAGAAATTCCCATTGTTTAAGTATGTCATCTATGATCTACTATTTTTTTGTGGTCCAACCTCTCAAACAAGACCCAATAAAGAAAACACTGAGCTCCCAAAAAACATGGATCGCCCTTGTCATCTTTGGGTGTCACAACAACAAAACACAAAGCATGTCTTGGCATCTACAAATTTTCCTCAAGTGTTTGACATTGAAATTTACGTGGGGTGTGTTGGTTTCTCGTTAATATTGTTTACCTACATCATTGACTGTGACCAACAATTTTTATGAATGTGTGGGGGAAAATTTAGCAGAAGGAAAGTACACGAGCAAAGAAAAGAATACTATAGCTGGGATGGATGGTCAGCCGGGAACTCTCCAATGTTTAAGTCAACATTTTTGCTTATGGATTGATTCATTTCTATTTAAAAAAATATTATATTAATAAATTTTATTTTTATTTTTATTTATTTTATTTTTACAAACTGAGGTAAACATGTAATAATAAAATTTTGAAAGGTAAATTACACTCATATCTTTTGATGCTTGGAGAAAATAAAAATAATCTTACACTTTTGACATGATTAAACTGTTTTCCTTGAAATTTTAGTTCATATAACAGTTATGTCCTTTTCATTAGTTTTTAATTAGTCGTATTAATGAAAAAAAGAGAGGAAGATATTGTCATCTTTTTTCTATTTAAATGTATATATATATATTTCAATATTTACCCACCATTTGTATTAGTTTTAATCATTTTAGTCTTACTAAAAGGAATGTAAGTATAATTATGACAAAAATATGAGACTAAGACCTCGTTTGGCAACACTACTTTTTAGCCTAAAAAATAAAAAGTTACTAAAAAAATTAAAAAACCAACAACTTATATCAAAAAGTCAAAAATTTCGTTTTTTTCTCTACTTTTTGCATATCTTTTGGTAAAAAATTAAAAAGTTATCACAAACATACTAGTTTTTTTTTACATTATATTTTAGCCAAAAAATTAAAAAATTATTAAAAAAACATATTTCCAAACGAGACCTAATTATATTTTCTCTAATCTCAAGAGAAGTGAGCGTGCTTTACACAATTTTGAAATATTTTTTTCTCCATTTCAAAATTCTTTTTAAAATTTTCACTTATTCTCCTTTTTATTCCAGTCCTAATACTGAACAATGACTCATGACTATGATTTTAAGGTAAAATTACATCGTCCATTCCTCAAATATTATTAACCCGCACACTTTCAATCATGTTTTAATGTGGCGAGTAGTCATGATAATTAGGTTAAAATAGATTGTCTAGTTAAAAAGCCACGAGCTGGTGGTGGCTGTGAGATTCATATAGTTTCATACTTCTTCTTTTTTGAAAAATCATGAGTTGTTTTGAGAAGTAGATTAAAAGTTAATTTTTTAATTTTTTTTTTAAAAAAATGTGTAAAAAAATAAAAATGTGATATGATTTAAAAGAAATTAAAATCAAAAAATTAATTGATGTAATAATAACAGAATAATTGTAATATAAATGAAATTTTTTTTACAGGAATGATTTGTACTAAACACAAGAATGACTTGTACTATGCATATCAAAAATTTAAACCACTATAAAAATATAAATATATATTTTTTTATTGTTCCACTTATTTGCAAATTTTCCTTTGAAAAGTGTAGAGAAAGAAAGAAGAAGGGCATAGATTGAGGAAGGGGAATAAAAGCACAGCTAAGAGCTCCAAACAAAACACAGAAAGCATGACAAGAGCTTTTTCTAGTAAAATCGTTTGACGTGCTCTACAAGCATAACTCAGATTCATCCTCACTTTTAATTGATGAGTATAAGAATAAGATATAGACAACTTTAACGCTAATCAGCCAAAAGCTAAAGGGAATACTCCTTCTTGTTGTTAGTCACTGCCCAAAAGAAGCAACATGACTTTGACAAAGCATCCACCGCTTTGTTTGTTTTTGTTGTTGTTGTTTTTGTGATATTCACAACAAGTGACCATTGACTTTTTATTTATTATTTTTATTTTTTTTTTCCATGTCTGATGGACCATTTGGCGTCCTTTGTGAGACTCAGACAGAGAAAGAGTACTATGATCATTCTATAATATTTGTATTGAGAAACAAGATATCTAACACAAACTATGACCTAAAATTGTTTTTGAGTTTTTTTTTTTTTTTTTTTAAAAATTATTTTATTTTTAGTGATTTCTTTTTCTTTCTTTTTTTTTTTTTTTTTTTTTTTAAATCTA
This sequence comes from Camellia lanceoleosa, assembly GCA_025200525.1. Lineage (NCBI taxonomy): Eukaryota > Viridiplantae > Streptophyta > Magnoliopsida > Ericales > Theaceae > Camellia > Camellia lanceoleosa. Next base: position 52,353,393 of record CM045760.1, read on the forward strand.
CATGCACTGGGAAGTCAAAAATAGTTAAAAAATAATTAATTAAAATATAAAAAAATTATTAAAGACCAAGAAAAAATGGAAAAAAAGAAACCATGATTATAGTTACTATGATTGGTCTTGCATTCTCCGGAAGACACTTAAGCCTGGTCCATGTCATCATGAGGCCCATTCATCCATTATCAATTGATAATATTATCTCTAATAATTTTAACACGGTATAAGAGAGAATTTGAGAGGCATTTCATGGGTCAAGTCTCCGCTTTATCATCTCTACATATGACAAGGTCGTTGAATCAAGATGGCTACTGCTATGCATCTCAATCAATCTTAGGAGACCAATCCCATTACCCACTTGTGACGACTCATTATATCTCGATGATATGTATCTAAATATCCTGAATTAGTCAAGATATAATCTCAAACACCCTATATAGATATAGATAAAGAAGCGTTGCCAGTGTATGAGAGGATAGTGATAACCGCTCGGTTAGTAGGAGCCTATTGGTTGACTGAATATTGGCTTTGTTCGTCAAATTTGAGCTTGACTACATTAAACACACTATTAAGTGCACAAATTCTGTTTAAACACACAAAAAAAAAAAAAAAAAAAAAAGCAGCCTACATGAACTTAAATGATTGCTAACAGTGAATGTTTTGTTGCTTAATTAATGATATTTGCTGTTAGTATTCTCAAAAATATAAAAAATAATGGCAGGCTCAATCAAAATTGCTCCTCAAATAAACAAGCCAAGCCCAATCTTAATTACATAACATTTTAATGAGACTTCTTGTAGTCCACTGCTTAACTTGACATATTGCCCATATGAAAATACAGAGAACCTCATTCGCATATATGAGTCCAACAGTTTAGAGCATCTATATGCAAACCAAGTCTAGGAGCAAACTTCTTGTAGTTTTATACACCATAAGGCCAATTATAGGCTCCTGTAAAAAATTTCTCATCTGTCAGCTGGGTAAGTCCCTACCAGTCACCTGAAAAGGTTTGAGTGCAACCACATCCGAGCAACACAGCCACAGCAACTTCATAAACTTGATGTTACCAACCTGCCGAAAAAGTTAAACCATGACCTGAAAAGCCTCGTACATACAAGTCCAGAAATTTGGGCAGTTCTTCAATAACCATCACATTGAAGAATTTCCTCCAGTTAACTCGACAGGCAATTTTGTTTATAGGTTCCAATTATTCTTCAGAGAAAGAGATCAGCAACAACTTAAGACAGCCATTTGTCGAGAACATCAAACTATGCTCCTTAACATTCAGGAAACGTTGATAGAGGAAGCTCATACAGCAGAAAACATATATATATATATATATAAATGGGCGTGAAGTACAGAGTTTTATTGTTTCACAGGTAAGAGACTTGACATACAGGAAACAATATCGCTCCCAAATAGACACCAGATCATAAAACAACAGTTGCAGCTAGTCAAACCTCTAAAATGTGGAACATCTACTCAACCAAAGCCAGCAGATCATCAGCTTTACAAAAGCAGTGCCTTGCATCTGTTCCCAAATCCACCTATATAGAGAAGACACTAGCATATCATTACCCATGCCTGGACTCATGGAAATAATAGCAACAAAAGGATTGTCGTGTTAATTCAATGGTAACAGGACAACAAATAAATGCTGACAAGTAACATCCGCTTAATCAATATCCCAACTTGCCTATGAAGGATGCAGTCGATAGATATTCAGCAGATATGGGGTCTATTCCCTGCTAGGGCTTAGCAAACCCCTCATCATTTAACCAGCCCCACTATAAGGCTGTGTTTGGATCACGGATTTGGGTAGAGATTTGAAAAGAGAAAGGAAAAAAAAAGAGGAGAGAAATGTGAATGAAATATAAGCTTTCCCTCAACTTTCTTTTCCCTTTCCAAATCACTACCCAAATCCACAATCCAAACATAGCTTAAAAGTCACCCTAGTCAGCATTACAATCTTTGCTACATTAGCAAGACATAAGAAGTGTATAGTTATCTCCAGCTAGATGTATATGAAACGCAGGCCTCATTCCCTCCAGCAGAGCCACTTTGTTAGCCACATGTGAGCCTTTTCTCCCTTGAGAATGTTTGTAATTTCTACATGATTACATAAAGAAAATGCATCACTGGCCTATGGTCTGTATTGGAAAACAGTCCAGAATGAAGTTAACTGGCCAGGATTTGGTATTCTTGTGTAAGCACCTGGTAAACGGGCTTTAGTCATTAAGTTTTACATGTTAATTTAAGGTTAATGTCATATAATCTACCTCATAAGCATTTATGTCGGAGAAAAGAACCTGCAAAAGAAGCATTTCATTATTTTAGACAATTGAAAAGGCACCCAGAAATATGCCATCAATTATGCAATGCTGTATTAAGTCATACCCAAAGCAACAAAATTGATTGGCATTGCAATAAATTATTTACCCTTAAGAAAATTAGCTAGTCAAACCTTTACAAATCTTACCTTCTTCCCAGCCTCAACTTGCTCAACCTCAGCACCAACAGCAAGAATCTGAAAAGAGGAAAAAACCCAAATAAGGAAAACTGAATTATTGTATTTGCATCAGCTTCAGGACAGGTGTTTGTGTTTTTCCCACCTCCCCCATAAGGTGGCGTTCAAATTGAACAGCTGATTTGGGTAGCAAAACTCCAAGAGCTGTTTTCTACACAAAAAAAAACATTTCATTCATGAAGATGACAGTTTACAACAAGGTTGTGGTGGCACACATCTTTGTCTGTTACTTCATAAATAATAATTTAAAAAATAACAAAAGAACACAATTTGCAATAGTAGGCCAATTAGAGGTCACTCCAACAGAGGACTACTGAATGGTTTGCCACTATATATTTTTTTCATTTAAAAATAAAGGAAATACCAAAGAATAATCATATTATAAACATAGCACTAATTACGCTAAAAACTATAATATCAATGTTGATTCCCCATATGCAAAATCAACTTCTCTCTCTCTCTCTCTCTCTCTCTCTCTCTCTCTTCCTGTTTTTTTGTTTTTGTTGTTGTTGTTGCCATTGTTCAGTTTTACAAATAAATGGATTGGTAACAACCCAGGAAGGTTTTGGAAAAGAGGATAGACCAAACAAGTAGCTTGAAAAAGAAAAAACTTATAGTCTGTGAGCATTTTAGTAAATGTAAATGGTTTCATATGTTGGGCATGAAAGTACAATTTCTAATGAGTTAGAAATTATAAAGATTGCATGGTGAAGTAGGGATCTTCTTTTTCTCTTACAATTTACATTCGTACCAATTCTTCTTGAGAGGCTTCAGTTCAGCATTATCAGCAGCAATTCCATAACTTCAAGCAAATTAATAATTAAGCTGAATGGACATATGCTAAAAAACATTGATCTTACCACTGCAGATACGGTTTCAACATTTGTTTTCCTCAAAAATAAAAAACATGTATACCTCAACAAGAGTTTTCCTTATGTATTCCAGCGTAACAAACTTCAATAATGATTCTCTTTACCTCTCAGAACTAGCAAGGCAACGAAGATTAAGGTTTAAAGTGTCACACATGCATGATGGTTTCTAAAAGATCAAAAGATAACACAAACTATATCATTGGGATTATTGCTCCTAATGTTAATATAACAACAAATACACTACCAGGACACATTTTAGGCATTGTTTGGTGCATAACTTACTGTAAGCTAGAAACTGATAATCCAAAAGCAAAAGCTAAAAGTACCCCTCATCCAATTTCCAAAAATCAGCTTCTTTTAACTTATTTAAGCTATTTGAATTTCTACCTAATAAGATATAAGCAGAACTTGTACCACAACAGTTTGGCGTAGACTCCCAAAATAAAAAAGCTATAAGCAGTTTAGATAAGTTGCACCAAACAACCACTTAATAAAACTTGAAACTTTGCATGAGGAGACATTATTGCATAAATAAGACCCAAAAGAGCAGTGTTCGTGTCACCAACGTGCAAGACATCAACAGACATTGGGCAAACCCTTACACATGTTTTGTGTTACATTACATGAACTCCTCTATTTCTCCCAAAGTGCCCATGTCAACTAGATATGGCAGCAACAAAGGTGTCAGATATTTGCCTTGAGACCCATATCCAATTTAGACACTTGGATTCTCTAATATTTTATGATGTTTGAAGAAAAAGAAACTTACATTTGCTAGTAAAAAAAAAAAAGCATTTCTATCATCTCACATTGATGAGAAATAGAAATTCCATATTTTTCCTAAATCTTATTTAATTTCAAGTACATTTAAATATAACATTTTATCTAAGAATATTATATAATATATAATATATGTGTCCATGACACGTCTTTGTACCCATATCCAACTTTTGGATACATAAAAATTCCAATATTTTAAGATTTAGATTTATGAAGGTCTGACGGTTGGATACACACCCAAACCCTGATACTTGTACCGTAGTCCATGTAACATAGAATATCTTTGACACATGTCTAAACAAGTCCTATTAGTTTTTGAACTTTTCTAGAACCAAACATACTTCAAACATGTGTGTCCATCACCTGAAACACATATAGGTCTTGAAGTTTTAAGTAAAGAATTAGGGGCCAAATGATTAAAATTGAAACAATATACATATATATATATGTATTAATAACTCTTTAAGGAATTTTAATTCTAGAAACCTTAAAAACCTAGTACTTCTAATTTGTTTGGAATAGATATTTTTAAAATAAATAAGCAGACTTTATCTTTCCAATTCCCACTTCTTTTCCAATGTATGAAATATGAAAATTAAATAATTTCTTACTATTTTGAAATAGTACAATATAAATAAAAGATGAAACTTTTCTTATTTTCATATATACATGTAAACCAAACTAAGCTTTTGTCGTACCGTATCATATTCGAGTACTGTGTTCATACTCGTGCTTCTAAGAAGACAACAAATGGTGGGAATATATATTTTATACATGACCTTTTGGAGCTTCACTTTCCACATTTTATAAATTTTAAGTAGAAATAAGTAGATAATAAATTCAACTACATATTCTTTATAATAAATTAAATTAAATATGTTTCATACATAACATGCATAATATATATAACTATATTAATATGTTGCCCTGTTGCATCATATTTTATTGGATTTTCCATGTTTTTTTTTGGGTGTCTATATCATGCCATTTTTGTGTATGCTACATGGAGGAGGACTACAAAGTCACCCAAGTTAGATAAGTAAATCTTGCAAGAGCAAGAGCAACAGCATGTAGGAATCTCAACATGGTAGTCAAAATGCTTAAAACATTGTCAATGCTAAAGGAAACTACTATATTAAGAGATATCTTCACGTCTTTGGAGCCAAAGAAAGATGCATAGAAAACTGCCAATACCCTAGACAACTACTTTAAACCAATGGATATTTTCATTGTATGAGAATAAATTGTAGTATGTTTTCAAACATAGTAACTACCGATAATCCTCAAAAAAGTTGTATGGAGATATGGTCTCATATCAACTTGATGACAGGTTCCTTGAAGCACAACATCACATTCTAATGAATGATTGAGGGTGAGATGCGATTAGATGACTCATCATGATAAACTTTTCCGTGCCATGGAATTTTAGGTAAGGTGAAGACTTACTAAAATTACGTACTTAAAGACTGCCAATCAATTGAAGGAAAAGTGAAACTTTGTTGATACCTTCAAATGTAGCCTTATCCTTGTTTGACAATCATTAGAATCAAATATACCATATTGAACTGATTAGATTACCCATTGTATCTCCTCTTATGCTTACATGGTTCAGACATGAGTAATCTAAAATTCTAAACAACTGATTTAGACTGCCACAGTTGTTATAACTCACAAGTTGGCAATAAGTATCTCATCTCTATTTTTGAAGTCCATTCCGCTAACACATGAGTAATACATACTTTTGAATATCAGGTACCTGTCTAGTGCTATATATGATTTTGATATGATATCTCAATCTAACTACAGAACATCCTATTTTCAAAGCTAGAAATCGCATTTAGTCCCCAAAGGTGTAGATTTCCATGCCTAAATGTATTGTCTTTGTCCTGTTGAACTTAAAATGGAGCATCTAAGGAATAAATTTTTTTCACAAGAAAAGGCAAGCATATCAAGTTTGAATATATTTTAGCCACAAAGCTATCTGAGAGAGAGAGAGAGAGAGAGAGGGCGGGGGGGGGCTGGTGTGTTTGTATTAATCCCTAACCTTCAAGTCAATTAAACTACAAAATCAATAAGTAAAGAAAACAACAAATTTTGGCTGCCAAACAACTTCTCCAAAATCCATCACAGACACGTATCCTTCAGAAATCAGTGACCACATGAAGCGCCATTCTGTCTGAAGACAAGGGTTTTCAACACAAGAAATAGGACAAAATGGTCAACCTCAACCACACTGTTCTCAGAAAATCACCAAAATTTATTAAAATTGACAGAAATTCCATTATGATGCGTTTGGTTAGAGGATTTGGAAAGGAAAAGAGAAACGATAAAAGATAGGCGAAATGAAAATAAAATATACCTACATATCAACTACTTTCACACACCTCCTCCCTTTCCATTTTCAAATCACTCTCCATATCTCCCAACCAAACGCAGCATTAGTGTCCGAAAATGCACCCACACGAAAATACACACATTTGGAAGCTGAAGCAAACAGAACCACCCGATTTCCATTCCGAAAAATTGAACACAAAACCAAAGCAATTTTCAGGACCATAAAAGTACAATAAATAAAATTCAGAAACAGAGAGAAACAGAGAGCTAAAGAAGTGACATGCTTATCAAAAAATTGAATTGATACCTCAGGTAGCTTCTCTAGACGAATCAGGACTCTATCAGCTTGCGGAACAACCTGTAATTCAAAACCCATAAACACAAACAATAAAAGGAACAAATATTTTGAAGAATTAAGCATACAGACCTCCATATAATCATAAACTACTATAAAAATTCAACAAAAATGAAGATAAAACTAAAGAAAACCTTTGTGGGTTCAATTTCCTTTGCAATCGCACAGACTCTCACGGAATTTCTACACCCACCTGTTCAGACCCCAGCATGCAAATATCATCAATAAAATTGGGGGGAAATGTAAATAAGAGGAATTCGTGGAAATGAATAGGGGGTTTTAGGGTTTAAGGAACCACCAACCTAGCGGTCTCTGGTTAGAGAGAGAAGATAGGTTGTTGTTGTTGTGAGAAGTAAAAGCCTTTGATACTGTAATGAATGTAGACGCCATGGATTGATGAGAGAGAGAGAGAGAGCCTGTCGTTACTGGGAGTTTTTTTTATGTAAAGGTTGGACAAGTTTTATAGATACTTCCAGAATTTATCAAAAAATTATTAGATAATTTTGTAGTAAGAAAATTATAAATAAATAAAATTTACAATTTAATCAGTGTAACAAATTAAATCTTAGATTTTTAATTTTTAATTTTTCAATTTAAATTCTGAAATTTTTAATTAAACAGAATTTCAACTCTCCTTTTTTATTCCTGTTAATTCATTTTAACAAAAAAATAAAAATAACAAGACTCTTACTCATTTTTTGACTTCTTAATTTTTATTTGGATCCTTTCTTTGATAGAAGTTACTTATCTCTTCTTAAAATATTATAATACACTGTACTAGATTAATATCTTTTATCAATTTATAATGAAAATTTTTTTCCGATCTTTTTTTTTTTTTTTTTTTTTTTTGGAGGTGTGTGTGTTTTTAAGTTGATCACACCAAACGGTTGGACACTTTTAAAATTAGAGATATTAAGTTATAACAAAAAAAAAAAATTAAAATTGGGATTGGTGCTTAGATTAATAGATTTAATTGAGTTTCCTGCTAATGCACCATGGGATTGAGCCCTCTGATGAGTTCTCCGTAAGTGGACAGTGAGATTGACCTCTTAAATTAATTGATTCATAAAGCTAGATACCATTTTTTTTTTTTTTTAAAAAATAAAAAAAAAAATCAAACTCTCTGCTCTTGCCTCCAAGTTGCGGGTCTCATCTCCTTCTTCCTGTCCCCTCCTATTTTTGGCTCAAGATTCCCTCCCATTTCTACTTTAGATTTCCTTCCCTTACCCTCTCTATCCATCAACCACAACAATAAATATTTCGCTCGACGAAAGAGAATGAAGAACTGGTTCTATTTGCACTTAAATAATAATTGAATACGTTCAATTAAAATTTTAAATTGTATTATACTCTAATGTGAATTTACTAATAAAGACAATATACTTTAAATTCTAAAATAAATTTGACATACTAAATGATTTTTTAGATTCAAATAGAATCACCAGAATGAAATTGTAGTAAAGAAAGAGTGGAGAATCCCCAACCTAACTCGTTTCTTTCACTTCAAACACTTTTAATTATATGTATTTTCCTTGGATCGGGCCCAGATATACATAAATTAAGATGTTTTGTACATTAAAATTTCAAATTCTCCACAATGATTCCAAATTATCATAATACACTAAATTAGCATTGTTGCATCCTCTAATAAGCTTGAAGAGCCTGTCTCGCAGATCTTTGGTCCGCTTGAGAATTAGTGCATGCAAACTGAAACAATCGATCATACAAAAAAATTAATCGACAGAGGTTTATATTGAAGTAATAGAAATACTCTGAAAGCTTTATTATAATTAATTGTGGTGGCCCAAAAAATACTATTTTATTAACAATGAGCCCAGCCCAAACAAGGGAGCCCATCAAGTAAATATCGCATTCCTATCTATAAAAGAAGGGTATCCCATGGAATGAAGGTATGCCTCATCTCTTTGCCAGAGGGCATACAAACACACTTGATTTTCTTCATCTTCCTGCTCTGATTCCAGTGGCTAATTTTATCATCGAAGTGTCTCTGGCCGGCAATCCTAGTTGAGTGGCGTCGACTATGTTCATCCTTGCAGATCTACTAGAGTCAAGTTCATCTCTTCGTTAGGTCTCTTCAACAATTCATGTGAGAGGATTTTCTAGGTCTCAAAATTAGCGTCGTCTGTGAGAATCGTCTGAGAGAGTTCAATGAATTAAATAGCAAACATGTTATTGTTATTGTTAGTAGAAATTCAACTAACGACATTGTGATGGTAATCTATTTTCTTTCTGATTAAACTTATTGTAAAATCACTTTACAATTTGTTTTTGACTTGTATATACATATGTGTCTGCTTACAAATTCTATGAAAACTTTTGTTCGTGGTGAATATTGACGGAAAAGCTTTAAAACAAAACAAAATTCATAAATATACTTTTGTGTCTTTATTTTCTCCGTCTAAAAATGGATTTCTCACTTTTTTTGCGTGAGAGCAACTTTTCGGGAATATAACATGAGTTGCTTGGCCAAACCCAACCTGGGACTTTCTTTATTAATTTATTGCCTCACAAAGTTTATTTTAAAGTTTGATTATTGAGATATACATACATGTGCATGTGCTAACAATCAACAGAAATTAAAGAATTATGTGCTATGGCTCAACAAATAACCGAATGGCCGACTCACCCCAGCTTCAGTTCGGTAACGCTATAGTTATCTTTATGGTGACGTCGTCGTCTGCATGTAACAGTTCGAGAACAACATACAGGATCAATTTAAAAATCAACAACTGGGGAACATTTCGACCAACCAAAGCAGTTGCTGAGCCGCTGACCAAACATTTCGGCAAGCCGAACAATCAAGAGGTTGCCGACCAAGTGTTTTGGCAATCCAAAAGGCCGAGGAGTTTTCAACTTGTCTATCTCAGCCGCCAAAGTTACCATAGTTATGAAATATTTGCTTACCGTTTCGAACAATCCCCGAGCAATTTCCAAGCCGAGATGTAAACCGGCCCCCATTATTCACTGCCGAGTGCGTATTTAACAATCATGAGCCTCAAGCTTTCGTCAAGCATATTCTTTCGCCGACCACACTTTAGCGACAAGAACAGAACAAACAAAAACAAAAAAGAAAAATAATCTCGTTTTTGGTCAACTTTAAGTGGTCCAACGGCATCCAAGCAGTGGCTGAATGAGGCGTATAAATGGTGGAATGAACACTAGATCGCAAGAGGAATCCAACACTGCAAAAATTAGGCGAATTAGACTTAAAATGAAGGAGATATAGGGGCTCAAAGTCACGATTGTGAATCTGAAAAATTCTACCTTTCACGATGTGCTGCATTGAGAAGATGACATACGGATTTATTGGGCGTTTCTCGATACAAAGTGTTATGTTGCATCTTGTTGTGTTCGAGTTAATCGAATGGTTTGATCACTTCAAGGATGCCTACCTTGTAGTTTTTTATCGTGTAGATTCCATTTTTGGAGTCCAATTTTGCAAATTCCAAGTCTCACATTAGGATTAATAAACCGGAAAATTGGGGACGTTACACAATATATCAACGGTCAGATTATGTCCAATTGGCATGCAATTTCAACAGCAAGATCATGGAGCTAGGCCACAATCATCTATTTTCGCCGATCATTCATTCATCGTCTTGGCCATCTACCACCAATTGCGACAAGACCCACAATTCGAATCTCTTTATTTACGGCTCCACAACATGCTCCGCAACATTTTTCATCTTCTCAAATTCAAATAATAATAATAATAATAATAATAATAATAATAATAATAACAAACATAAAATAAAATAATTTGGAGAGAATTTTAATTACAATGAGCGGATCCTGACATTTTTGAGTTTACTGTTTTCTAAATCTATATCTCCAATATAATTTAATGAATTTATAGTTTACATGTAAAAAGATATGGACTTTATTAAGGTTTGTATAGAGATGGCTTGATACATTATGATTGGGTCAACAATATTATTTGGCAAGACAAAAGAAGAAACCAATTGTTTCAGCAAGTTGAAAACCAAGACAAAGTTGGTAGATGGGCACTCTCTAGGAGAATGATCGGCCAATCTACTAATACGAACGTTGCCGAATAAGAGCATTGGAAACATTATCTGAGCAATCCATTTCAATGAAAAAAATCCTTGATAATAGCCATCGTTAGCTTGCCGAGTCATCAACAAAATCCTTATGTAGTGATCATAAGCTCAGACTCAAGATCCGGCTATCACAAGTACGCCTGTGTGAGTGAATTTCCGATCACACTGCCCTCCTTAGTAATCCAGCTGTAGAACACAGGCAGAATAGATGGCACCCTGCAATCTGCACAGAAAGAAAAGGCTCCGGTGGTGGTTCTTTCACCCGGGGGCACTCCGACGATCAAGTCAATATCTCTCAAAGATAATATCAGTGCTTAAATTACTGCTCAAGGCCAAGAATTGCGTACCTTAGACCCATGGGGGTGCCTCTCTTTTATAGCCAACATAAACCTAGTCCCAATAGAAGCCTAACTTCTATGAACTCAGGATTACCACTAATCTGGGACTCCCAGTGGAATAAACTCTCTAAGAGTCTGATCTTTACCCAAACTGAAGTCTTCTCCCAATCTAGGACTCTTGTCTACATCCAGGTTGAGTTCCCCCTTCATTCTAGGACTCTTGTCCCCTATCCGCTTATCTCGGATTCCGATATCTTCGGAGATAACCTCGGCAACCCCGAGATCACCTCGGCGTAACTGTCATGTTACGTGACACCTCGACTGACACTTCGGTGTCACCTCGGCCACGTGTTAGTACTCAGAAAATACATCCCCTAATCGCCTTAGGTTCTATCACCTCGGCATCTGAGGTGATGGAACCTATATTCGAACTTTGTCTCGTACGTCGGCTCAAGAACTTTCCAGCCGAGATCATTTATTTTCAGGCCGACATGTCTTTATCCAAGAACAAGAATTCACACGAACTCTTCCAAGTATATGAGTTGTCATGCACCATTTTACAACTGTTCTACTGACGCGTTTTTCTCTTATTGGTCCGTACTGGCGACGCGCCTGTTGGCCGTCTTTTCTCTGCCTGCGCCGTCTGACGCATGCGTTAACCCAGGCGCACTAAATGCTTCTGTTTTGCTGCCGTTTTACGTTTTTGACAAAACAATTGAATCTGCCCTTTGGCTCTTCACCTTTGCATTCGATTTCCTTGCTTTCTCTCTCTCTAAACCTTCCCAAATCCGCCATTGCTTTTGCTCTAAGCTCTGCAACTGGTTTTATTCCTCCATTCCTACGAAGCTTTGGCCACTGTTGCCTCTGTCGTCTGATCTCGGCGAAAGTCGCTCCGGCCTTCATCTTTTCTGGTAAGCAACTGGCTTTTCTCCTCCAGTTCTTAATTTTTTCTGGAACTTCTTGTTACTTGACTGTTCTGCCCACTATTTGATTTGTGAATCGTTCATCTGAGTGTGTATTGTTTCCTGGTTCTTGCATATGTTATGAACACTTGCACAGTTGCACCTCTTGTTCTTGGTCTTCCACCCTTTGTGTTTTTGAATCGAGGCTTCGTTTTTGCTTTTACATTTTCCACTTACATCCTTCATACTCGTTCTTCGTAGATTTAGGTTTGGGATTTGTCTGTAGGACCTTCATTTTTTAGGAAAAACTGAAACAAATTTACCAATACATACTTTAGGCTCAAGCCGAGGTCCTAAGAGCCCTTTAGGAATACTCTGTCTGCAGCCAAGTACTCGCATACCAAAACCATGGGTGTGTGGAGCGATAGGGTTAACAACCCAACCAAACTAGAATTTTTTAGGCAAGAGTTCTCCATCCTTGCCGATGTCCACCTCAGGCTAGCGGGGGAGAACGACTCTATTATGCCCGAGGATGATAACATGCCCTTTCTTATAGTAGCCTTTGTCTAGTGTGGACTTCGATTCCCTCTAGATCCCCTTTTTCGCGAGGTCCTTCACTACTATTTTTTGAACCCAATGCAACTCGCAATCAACGCCTATAGGACGCTTAATGGTATCATAGCCTTAGCTCGGCAGGAGAGTGTCAGGATCACTCTTGTCGACATCCAATACTGTTACACCATGTGTGCCCTCAACCTAAAGGAGAAAGGTTATGTGTACTACCTCAAGCCGAGGTCCACCGAGTTTAAAATTGTAGCCGACCTTCCTGACTCCAATAAAGGTGCTGGAGATGACTACCTTATTGCATCTGGTAACTGGAAGTTTGGCCCAGATGAAGAAGTCCATCTCTTCCCTCTCCCCCGAACAGTTAAAGAGGGCAAGGGTAAGAGCCCAACGTCAACTGTTTAGCTGTTGCTTTCTTCAAGTTTTTTTTCAAAAATTTTATCTGTTTCTGATGTTATATTCTGTTTTGCAGACGTTCACAAACCTCCCAAGGACTTTTCGCCATCCTATTACCACAGGAAAGGCTCAAGAAGCTCCTAGATCTTCCCATCCACAAACGCAAAGCTCCACTGCTGTTAAATTTCATCCCCACCTATAAGTCAACTTTGCCCGACGTTCAAAGGAAGAAGAAGAAGAGCTCATCCACAGCCACAAATCAAACCACATCTACATCCCGGACAGATCAAGGTTCTACTTCTGACCCAGCCGATCTTCCATCCACTTCAGCCCAATACCTAATCCCAGTAACAGAAAGAAAGCGTCGGTGACGTCTTGTAAAAACTGCCGAGATGGTCCGCCCGAAGCCCGTTGTTCTAGATCTCCTCGCCGACCTTCCAGCCGATGTGGATGATGCACCATCCCAAACGGTGCCCCCACCAAAACCAAAAAGAGTCAAAAAGGCCCAAGCCAAGGCCAAAGCCTCTTCGAGGCCGGTCAAGATGCCGCCCATCTCCCAATTAACCTCAACCGTGAAGACCATACATTTCCGTAAAAGATCTGCGAGGCCCACCATCGGGGTTATTTCGACCAAAAGGCGAGGTCGTCTGCGACGACTTCGGGGTCCAGGGTTCCCAAAGTTCCCTGGGAGCCAAAAATTACACTTGAAAACAGGCCCGTCTACGCCAACGAAAGCGCCGTCGACATCAATATCAGCGTGGCGCTCAGTACTGCAGTCCTCCTTGAGGGCGATCTTGAGCGAAATGCCAAGATGAACGAATACGAGAACTACGCCCTCATGCTGCAGCGCTCTATCCAAGTAAGTCTTTGAATTTGATAATTTTCCTTACTACCACTTTTCTTCATACTTGTAAAGTTTTGCAATATTTTGTGATAACCTCTGTCTTGTGAACTTTCAGGCCATTCAACACGCCCATACCTTCTCCATGCAGGCATTTAAAGCAAAGGAGAAATTGTCCGAGATGGAGAAGGAGTTTGCTGCTCTCCAGAAACAAAACAAAAATCGCAAAAATAAAATGAAGACTCTAGAAGACCAAGCCGAGGCTGCAACTCAGGCTCAGCAAGAGGCTGATGAAAGGGCCGAGGCTGCTGAAGCCATTAAAAACGTTGCCGAAGCACAAAAGAAAGAGGCCGAGGAAAAATTGGCCCAGGCCAAGAAGGAACTGCAAGAAGCCTTGGCCACCAAGGCTGCCGAAATCAAGGATGCCGACGAAAAGGCCTACAGCCAGGGGATGGCCGACGTCGCTGAGGACTACAAGCTTCAAGTCAGGAAGGCATGCAACAGGGGATTTTCCCTTGGTTGGATGTCCCTGGCCAAAAAGCTGAACATCCCAGATGACTCGCCATGGCGCAAGGCTGATGCTGTCCCTTTGCCTTTTCCCCCTCCTCCTCCAAGTCAGACTGAAGAAGCTGAGTCTGAGTCTTCAGCCGAAGATGAAGAGGAAGACAATGATGAAGCCTTGGTGAGGAAATCCAAGGGTGCCACGGAGACCAAGTCCCTTTCTCCAACTGAGCAGGTTATCAACTTAACCCAAGACGAAGAGGGTGATGAGGTTGAGGAGGTACCCAAGGAAACTCAACCAGTCCAGTCATCATTGAACCTTCCTCTGGCTGAGGGAAGTGTTGAGAAGACTCTAGCCGAGATAGACGCCGAGATTGCGGCAGATAAGAAGGCCGGGATTGAAGTGCAAAAAGACGCCGAGGTTGTTCTTCCAGAGACTTCCGAGGTTCAGATTCAAACCGCTCCTGATACTGAAGAAACTTAGTTTTCATTTTTGCTTTGACTTTTATACTTTCTTTTTCTGAACACTGTAAGCTTTGTTTTGTGGCCGATGTGCCTTTTTTGTTGTTTAAGAACAATTTGCTTCAGCTAGGCCGTTGTGCCTTCTTCATATACAACTGTTTTTATCTTTATGCTTCAGTCTTTAATTCTTCATTGCTTCTGTATACTTAGAATATTTCGCATGATTCATATAATTCTTCCCTTGCATAATCTCCTCGGGGTTACATAACTCGGGTATGTTTACCTGAAGATTTACCTCGACTAGGACTTCACCTGTAAACTTTCCATAAACTTCTACAAGTATCAAGCATATAAACTCAATTTAACTTCATCTTGTAAATTGTTACAAATTTCAACAAGTGAAGGTAAAGAATTATATCGGCTTAACTTTAACTTATAAATTGCTACAAATTTCAACAAGTAAAGGTAAGGAATTTATCTCGGCTTAACTTTAACTTGTAAATTGCTACAAATTTCAACAAGTAAAGATAAAAAATTTATCTCAGCTTAACTTTAACTTGTAAATTGCTACAAATTTCAACAAGTAAAGATAATGAATTTATCTCGGCTTAACTTTAACTTGTAAATTGCTACAAATTTCAACAAGTAAAGATTAAGAAATTTTCTCAGTTGACCTTAAACTAGTAAATTGCTACAAAGTTCAACAAGACAGGGTAAGGACTTTATCTCGGCTTAACCCATTTAAGCATTACTAATGTCTTCTCTACTTTAATGTGAACCTAAGTTCCACTTGGGTTCTCATTATTCAAAAAATAACATCATGCATAGTTTTATAAGTTCTGAAAAATTCTGCTAAGATTTTATTGATCATATCGGCAAAAAATCAAAGAACATCTAATGATAGAAAAACTTTAAATTACAAGTGTTCCATGGTCTAGGCAATGCTTTGCCCTCATTATCTTCGAGCCGATATGCCCCATTTCCTAACACCGAAGTAATTCTGTAGGGTCCTTCCCAGTTTGGGCCAAGCTTGCCCTCTCTGGGATCCTTCTTATTGCCGACGACTTTTCTCAAGACTAAGTCGTTGACTTGAAAATCCCTTGGATTGACCTTCCTATTGTAAGCTCTGGCAAGCTGTTGCTGGTATGCTGCAAGCTGGATTGCAGCTTTCTCTCTTCTTTCTTCAAGTAGATCCAGATCTCGGGCTAAGAGCACATCATTAGACCCGTTCTCAACTCCTTGTGTTCTGATCCCTGGGATGCCGATCTCCAATGGAATGACTGCTTCTGTGCCATAAGCCATGGCAAAGGAGGATTCCCCTGTTGATCTTCTCGGCGTAGTGCGATATGCCCAGAGCACGTTGGGCAATTCGTCTACCCACTTTCCTTTTGCTGCCTGCAGCCTCTTCTTTATTCCATCCAGAATGACTTTGTTTGATGCTTCGGCTTGCCCATTACTTTGGGGAAAGCTTGGTTGTCACGACCCACACCCGGCCCTATGGGTTTAGCATCAGAATCGCCGATGTCCGAGATTACCGAAGGCCCTCTGATCAAGATATCTGATCAATCAGTCTGAGGGCTGGCGGAAGCCAAAAGCGATAAGTAACTAGTGTCCATTGGAAATGTGAAAATCAGATGTCAAAAACATTTTATGCATTCATACATTCAAAACAAGACACTCTATACAATCATTTACAGACATTCAAGATGGGGACTCAATCCTCGATAACGATGATCAAGCATCTATACAAAAGGTACAATACAAGAGGGAGGCAATTGGAAACAAAACACCCCAAGCCATGGCATGGCGTCTCGGAACCTCGCAGTGAGGCACATAGGTGGCTTGACAAAAGCGGGGACCAATCCCATGCTCCTAGCTTGGTCGGTGGTGAGCACCTACATATATATATATAAGCGATGAGCTAAAGCCCGGTGAATAACATAACATGTAAAGAGGTTATGAATGAATGTCCTTACGATAATGAAATCAATTCATTATCTGATATTTCAATCTTTCAAGATTTCACCAATCAATATTTCAATCAATCACCATATGTGGTACATCCATTAGCCTATAAACAAGAGGGTCCAAAAGGGACCGCCTTAACAGACAACAATAATGATGGCCATCAATCAAGATGGTTCCACAAGGAAACCGACAGAGCTCAGAATACTCAATAACGATGGGTGCTAAGGATGCCACAATACAGTTCAATACAGACATACATTCATTCAATAAACAATATCACTCAATAAAGCAGTTCGATTCGGTATTCAAAATAAAACCATTTGAACATATCTTTACACAATCTGTTACTCACAGTGATTGGGCTATCAGTAGCTAGAGCGCGTCCCCGTGAGCCAACCCTAAACAGTTAACAAATAGAACACACACTAAGTTCACAGTCGAAAAGATGATAATTACATCCCTAAATTCCTCGGTGTGGTTCTATGTTTAAATCCTCATTAAGATGTCTTAAACTAGGCCTAAGAATGCCTAGGATGCGATGAGGATGCAAAAATACAGTTGGAAGGCACTTTTCAAAAGTTGCTGAAAACAGGGGCCTCGCTCGAGCGAGCCTTCCTTCGCTCGATCGAGGTTGCAAAATCAAAAGCTCGGCGAACAATCCTTCGCCGAGCGGTCGATGAAACAAAAAAATACCGATGCTCAATTTTTATGCGCGATGCTGCCGATGCTCGCCGAGCGAGCTTCCAAAATCAAAGGGTTCGCTCGGCGAGCCTTCCTTCGCTTCGGCGGTCGATGAAACAAAGAAATCTTGGATGTTCGATTTTTACGCTCGAGCCACCAATCCTTCGCCGGCGGGGCTCGAGGAAAACGTTGTTCGCTCGGCGAGAATCTTCGCTCGAGCGAAGAAGCCAAATCTGGAATTTCCAGATTTGCCTTCCTAGCTCAAACCAAGCATTCTCAACTCAATTCTCGACCTCTTGGACTCAAATTCTGGAGAATACATCCCAAAACAATGTATAACAAGTTTCAAAAGCCAATTTATGAATTCAAGCCCCAAAGGTGAGTCAATTAAATCCATTCTCAAACCCATTTTCAAGAACAAGTTTAAAACATGCAATGCATGAGCTTCAAACCCAATTCAATCTTCAAATCTTGCTCTGGAGAGCTCAATAGTTGGAAAAAGAAGTGAAAACATGGACTATGATAAAAACATGGGCATGCATGTACAATTTTCCAAGAATTCAACTTCAAAATGTGTCAAAGACCATGCATGCAACATTCAAGCTCTAATTCAACAATTTATGAGCAAATTCATGACTTACTCTCTAATTAAACATGGAGCATGCAAGAATAAACCTTAAGGACAACAATGAGAGGTCCAATTACCTTACTAAGTCTTCAATTGAGAGTCTAGGAGGTCAATCTAGCAATCTATGCCTCAAATCTTCAAGTTCTTCTAGCAAATCACCAAAATGAACTCAACTCTCTCCCTCTCCTCTCTTGGTCGGCTAGAGCTCAAGAATAGGGGCTGATGATATGTTTTGATTAAGTGTAAACAAGGCTCAAGTGATGGAAGTAGACAAAGTCCACTCAAAATGGCAATTTGGTAATTAACTCAAACTCTTTAATTGACTTAATTTAATCTAATTTAATTATTCCTAATCAATTTTCAGATAAATATATTATTAAATCAGAAATATTCTACTGAGTCTAAAACACTAAATGGTTCCTAAATCGGCCGCCGATAAGGCCTTCAATTAACAGTTTAAACATAAACTACAAACAGATAAAATCATACAATTAACAGATAGAATATGCAATTCAATAGGCAGTCTTATTATTCGATTTGATTCCAATCGATCATCGATACTTTAATCAGTTCAATTATCAGTCATTAGCGGTTCAGTTTAGCATTAATCAGTATATAATTTAGTGGTTATACGGTAATCAGTACGAGGGTTGTTACATTGGTGTTGAAAAGTAATTCTTTATTTTGAACTTTGCGCAAAAATTCTTGATGAGTTTGCTGTCAAACTGTGTTCCGTTGTCGACAATGATTGCTCTTGGAATCCCAAATCTGGTGATGATGTTTTTCCAGATGAAGTTCTTCACATCCACATCTCGGATTTTCGCAAGAGGCTCTACTTCTATCCACTTTGTGAAGTAGTCTGTTGCTACCAGTAGGTACTTCCGCTGCCCAGTTGCTTGGGGCAATTGTCCAACGAGGTCCATGCCCGATTGGGCAAACGGCCAAGGGCTGGAAACCGAGTTCAGGTCAAGAAGAAGTCGATGTATCAATCTGCAAATCTCTGGCATTGTTCGCACTTCTTCACATAAGCTTCTGCATCTTTCTGCATATAGGGCCACCAATACCCCTGGGTAATGGCCCTGTGAGCTAACGATCTGCCCCCTACGTGGCTTCCACAAACTCCTTCATGAATTTCATATAAAAAGTCTTCAACCTGAAGAGGGTGTACACACCTTAAAAGAGGTCCAGTGAAGGATCTTCTGTAGAGATGTCCTTCTCATTGTCAGTCAATCTTGCCGACTTCAATCTGACCTTGTGTGCTTCCTTTCGATCTTCTGGCAGCTTTCCTTCTTTTAAGAATGCAATAAATGCATCCATCTAGCTTGGTCCCATGTCCACACATAATGCCTCTTGCATTGTGTTCGGTGGCTCTATGCTCGGGCTTGATAGGTAATCGATCATTATTGTCCTCGTCTTTCCGGTTTGCATTGAACTCGCTAAATTGGCCAACGCGTCGGCGTGGTTGTTATCATCTCAGCTTACCTGAAGAAGTCGGCAGTTTTGAAACATGTCTGCCAGCCTGATGACTTCTTTTGCGTATGCCGACATCCTTTCATCTCGGGCAGCAAACTCTCCTTTAGTTTGATTTACTATGAGTTGTGAGTCACAAAAAACAATTACCTCATCTGCCTCTGCTTTCACCCAAATCCGAGAATCAATGTTTCATATTCCGCCTCATTGTTCGAGGCTTTGAACCCCAGTCGAATGGACTGCTCCAATATCTCCCCATAGGGGGAAATTAACACTACTCCTGCCCCTGCCCC
Organism: Camellia lanceoleosa; assembly: GCA_025200525.1. NCBI lineage: Eukaryota > Viridiplantae > Streptophyta > Magnoliopsida > Ericales > Theaceae > Camellia > Camellia lanceoleosa. The sequence goes on from CM045760.1 coordinate 52,373,381, forward strand.
CTGCCGGTTTGAGCTCCCATCAACAAAAAGTTGAAAGAAGTCGCCGATGTAAATGCTGCAGGGTCTGAGTTTTTCCTTCCTTGGTTTCTTAGCCTTTGGCTGGGCTTCTCATTCCTTGTTTGGACATCGTTCATCTCGGTTCAGCGGAGCCCGATGTTCGATGTATTCTGGTGAAAACTCGGCCACGAAGTCGGCCAAGACTTGGCCCTTAATTGCTGTTCTCGGCCTGAACTCCAGGTCATATTGGCCCAAAACTACGGCCCATCTTGCTATTCTTCCAGTTAAGTCTCCTTGTTACAACAAGGATTTTAGCGGGTGCTCTGTTAGAACCACTATCTTGTGAGCCTAAAAATAGTGGTTTAACTTCTTTGAGGCCATTACCAAGGCCAGCATCAATTTCTCCAGTGGTAGATACCTTGTTTCTGCGTCAGCCAAGGTTTTACTTACATAGTAAACAGCCTTCTGCTCTCCCTTGTCTTCTCGGATTATCACAGCGCTTACTGCGTGCTCTGAAACTGCTAAGTATAGAAACAGTTCCTCCCCAGGTTGAGGTGTTGAGAGGACTGGGGCCGAGGTTAGGTACTTCTTCAGGTCGGCCAAAGCGGCCTCACATTCCTCTGTCCATAGAAAATCCGTGGCCTTTTTCACCAGATTGAAAAAAGGTTTACATTTGTCCGAACTCCGGCTTATAAATCTGTTTAGGGCTGCGGCCCTTCCAGTAAGCATTTGAATCTGTTTTGCTGACGTTGGACTCTGTAATTCCAGAATGGCCTTGATCTGATCTGGGCTGGCTTTAATACCCCTTCTAGTCACCAGTGTCCCAGAACTTGGATCGACTCCAAACGCCAAGATTTCGATGCATTTAGTCAGAGCCGATATGTTCTGAGTATGTCAAAGACCTCTTCTAGGTCAGCAAGATGATCCTTTGGTTCCTTGGTCTTCACGACCATGTCATCAATGTAGACTTCTACAGTTCGGCCAATCAAGTGTTTGAACATCTTGGTTACCAGCCTTTGGTAAGTTGCTCCTACGTTCTTCAACCCAAAAGGCATGACTCTGTAACAATATAGACCTTTGGGAGTGATAAACGCTGTCTTCTCCTCATCCGGGGGGTACATGGCTATCTGGTGATACCCCCTATATGCGTCCAAGAAGCTCATCCTTCCATGTCCAGACGTGGCGTCCACCAACTGGTCGATCTTTGGCAGTGGGAAGCTGTCTTTGGGACAAGCTTTGTTCAAATTTGTAAAATCTACGCAGACCCTCCACTTGCCATTCTTCTTCTTTACCACCACGGTGTTTGATAACCATGTCGGATAGTTGGTTTCTCTGATGGCCCTGGCCTCCAGAAGTCTGTCTACTTCTTTCTCTACTGTCTCGACGTGCATCAACGTCGGTCTTCTGGCTCGTTGTATTACAGGTTTGGCTGACTTGTCAACGTTAAGTCTGTGACATGTGACCTCGGGGTCAATGCCAGGCATTTCATATGGTGTCCATGCGAACACCTCAATATTTTTCCTCAGAAAGGCTTCCAGCTCCCTTTCCTCTTCTTCGGCCAACCCCGTGCCGAGAAGAAAGAAGTGTTCTTCATCGTCCTCCTGGACGAGGATTTTCTTCAGTGTTTCTTCACTTTTCTCGGTCGGCTCCTTGCCGACGTCATCTAGGACCTTCATGTCCTCTCCTCCGACTTCTGCTTCCTCTGGTTCCCGAATGCTGCAGGTTAGCTTCATTGCTGCCATGGAGCAATTTTTCACCTGCAACTGATCTCCTCTGATTTCCTCAATCCCATGTTCTGTTGGGAACTGTAGTAGTTGATGCAATGTTGAGGGAACTGCCCCCATTGCATGCAACCACGGCCTCCCTAAGATGATGTTGTAAGGCGAGGGCGTGTCAATCACAATGAATTCTATCTTGATCTTCTTCGTGCCAGCTTGTACCTCCAAGCTTGTTGCGCCTAAAGGCTATGTCGGCGTTCCATTGAAGCCGACCATCGGGCCGTTTGACTGCTCCATGTCATCAGGGTGAAGGCCTAACTCCTTGTAACATCTGACATACATGATGTCGCAGGAGCTGCCTTGATCAATCAGATCGTTTCACCCGCACTCCCAACCGGAGGATACTACCAGGGCATCATTGTGTGGGTGCTGAACCATATCAAGGTCGGCTTCTGTGAAGGTTATCATTGGTCCTTGGCAATCTTCAGGCCGAGGTCTTTTCATTCCGACCTGGTTGACGTGCTGCAGGTGTTTTACCCTCTGTGTCTCCCCCCGTATGTTGTTTTCATTCACCTTTGAGTGGATCACGTTAACCACCCGAGGTCCACCTGCCTGTGGTTGCTGCGCTGGGGGAGGCGGGGCTACTGGTGCTTGAGGCAATCGCGCCTGTTCTTCCCTGGTTCTGGCCTCATCCACAAGGTCTCTCAGATGGCCTTGCCTCACCAAATCTTCTAGGTGTGCTTTAAGGGCTCAGAACTCGAAAGGTGCCCCTCCTCATTGTGGTAGGCACAACGCCTACCAAGGTTTCTCCCCATAAATTCCCCTGGTGCTCTTGCCGGCGCCCTGAAGTAGGGCTGATTTCGAATCTGATCAAGGACTTTGTGGACCGGAATTCGGAACACTGTCGTCACCGCCTGCTTTGCTTTCAACTCTGTCTCTTGTTTGTTGGGTCCATTGTTACCTCGGCCTCGCTTCGGCGAGCCGTTGCCTTTTTCTGGCTTTGTCTCTTTATTCCCCGACGTATCTTCCTCGGCTCTGGCATACTTCTCGATTCTCGCTATGAGCTCTTCCATGCTCTTTGGCAGGGTTTTTGCCAAAGACCTCCACAGTGGACAGTCATCCTTCAGGCCGTTCTTGAAGGACACGACCGCCACCTCCTGGTTGCATTCAGGTATTCGATTGAACACCTCATAGTACCTCTTCGCATAGGCCCTAAGGCTTTCATCTTTGCTAATTTTTAGGGCCATCAACGCATCCACCCTCAATGGCTGCAGTTTGTTTGTTATGAACCTGGCCACAAACATCTCGGCCAGGGCTTCCCAGCTCTTCACGCTCCCCTTTGGTAGTTTGTGGAACCAATCTGATGCAATCTCCCCGAAGGACGAAGGGAACAGTTTGCAAAGTAACGGCTCGTTCCCACTGTATAATGCCATTGAATTCAAAAATAACCCAACATGGAAGTTAGGGTCCGACTTACCATCATATATCTGGAGCCTCGGCATACTGAATCCTTTCGGCGCGACGAATCTATCCAATTCTGCCGAGAATGGAGTTCTCGGCTTAACCGGGGAAGTTACTTCGGCTCCGGCATTCTCCTGTTTCCTCTTGAGGTAATCTCTCAAGTCCTCTTTACTTCTCCCTACAGCCCGGCTGTCATTGGACTTCAGCCTTTTCGGCGCACTACTTTCGGCCTCATGGTGGCCCCTTTTCGATCCTTCTCCGCAGGACGCATCGAAACACAATATCCGGCCCGGAACATGCCGATGTTCTTTGGGGTCTGCTTCCTTCTCGCGATATGTCCTTCGGGACTCTTCTCTTCTCGGCTCTTCTCGGCCGACTTCCTTGGAGTTTCGATGAGAGTGCCTTCCACTCCTTGTGTGCTGAGGGGCTTCGGGGATTTCTTTCCGTCCCCTTTTCTGGGCGTTTGCTGCTGGCATTGGTGTGTCCTGCAGCAGGTATGGCGGCTGCATGACATTATTCTGCATCATGAAGTTGACGACCGATTGAAGGTCTGCCAACTTATTTGCCATCTCCTTTACTTCTTCATCCCTCCTCAGACATCTGTCTTTCCAGGTCTGGAGGTCGTCCTCGTTATAGTATTTGCCCCTGTCCGCTTTCTTTGATGTATCACCATATTGTCCGACGGCTTTCTCTGCGTGATTTTGATTAGCAGTTTCATCGTTGTGGTCTCCTCCTTCAAATAGGGTCGTGGTCTTCCACTCCCAGCTGGAGTGTCGTCCCCAATCTGTTCCTTCTGCGTGTTACTGGCCATCTACTCTTCTTTCGTTCCCACAGACGGCGCCAAATTGTGTGAGTGAATTTCCGATCACACTGCCCTCCTTAGTAATCCAGCTGTAGAACACAGGCAGAATAGATGGCACCCTGCAATCTGCACAGAAAAAAAAGGCTCCGGCGGTGGTTCTTCCACCCGGGGGCACTCCGACGATCAAGTCAGTATCTCTCAAAGATAATATCAGTGCTTAAATTACTGCTCAAGGCCAAGAATTGCGTACCTTAGACCCATGGGGGTGCCTCTCTTTTATAGCCAACATAAACCTAGTCCCAATAGAAGCCTAACTTCTATGGACTCAGGATTACCACTAATCTGGGACTCCCAGTGGAATAAACTCTCTAAGAGTCTGATCTTTACCCAAACTGAAGTCTTCTCCCAATCTAGGACTCTTGTCCACATCCAGGTTGAGTTCCCCCTTCATTCTAGGACTCTTGTCCCCTATCCGCTTATCTCGGATTCCGATATCCTCGGAGACAACCTCGGCAACCCCGAGATCACCTCGGCATAACTGTCATGCTACGTGACACCTCGGCTGACACTTCGGTGTCACCTCGGCCACGTGTTAGTACTCAGAAAATACATCCCCACAAAGCCTATTCGGCAATATCGAAAACTCGAATGACAGCAATAAAGCCCGATGAGATTGCTTACTCGGCAAAGTGGCTATATATAATGCTTGACAATTCGGCAATATAACCCACAATTTGGAAACATCATTATTCGGCGAAATGTCATTACTCGGCAGCATTAGCACAGGTCAGTCAGTAGTACCGCGGTAATGCCGAATAACTACCACTTTGAATGCGCAGCTGCTCCACAACTCCATCATTAAGCTCATTGGCAATGATAATTGTCATGACCAGTGCAAGTATATATCTTTAATCATGTTAGCTACAATCGCGATGTCGAGAACGAATTTAGTCATTCTCTTTTTGGAGTCACATCTCGGCAACATGTTCCATAGCATTGGACATTCATCTACCTCTTCGGCATCATTGCTTGGTGCCACTATCTCGGCATAGAACTAGCATCTTGGCTTGGCGAAATCAGCATCTGAATATACCAGAGGAATCGTGTCAACTCAAGGAGTCCAGACCCATCAATCCGAAGAGACAAGAGGTAACCAAAGTTCGATAGTAGTTGCGAAACTTACTAAATTTTCAAAACACTCAAATTTTCAAAGTTGTTGAACTCAAATTTTGATCATCCCAATGTGAAGTACTCCTCAAGACGAATCCAACACAACAAACCGCGTCAAAATTGACATTAAAAGTCGTATGGGCCAGTCCAAATTTGGCCAGAAAAATCCATTGTTTTGCTGAAGAAAAAGAACCAGCAAACAAATGAGGAAATCATCATGTGCTTCGTAGTTGTGTTGCAATTGGTTGATCTAAACTATCAGCTCTACTTTAGTTAAAACTAAGCCATCTGGAGTCCAATCACAACGATCCAATAGTCCTTTCCAATTACTCGATGTATTCAAAGCACATCTGTGCAGTCAAAATTTGCAAATTCAACTCAGAAAAATTGCATATTTTATTTGAAGACCAGTGCCAAAAAATAAAATACAAATAAAATACAAATACAAATTGTTCTCGACCAAGTATCCTACTTTGTCTCGGCTTCATTTCGATATCACTAAGACACCGAACAGGGGAAAGGACTCCGTTTCAAATTGTTATCGGCCTACTCCTCGGTTATTTTGGCCAAAGTCAATTTTATTCCTTCCAACTAACAAATCTTATTTGAAAGCAATGGAGCAAATATACGTTGTATACAATGCAGTACTAGATTACTCCAACTTGGCACAACCACAATTCATACTAGATTAAGGGCAAGAAATCAACTTAAATCTATTTCAACGTGCTCCACTCGCCAATTCCTTGAAACAGAGTGTTGCTATTTTTTAATGCTCTACCACTAGCGTAGGTTTTTTAATTTTCTACTTTTTTGTGCCTAACAAGTCTACATTATTTGGTACAGGCAATCAATGACATAGGATGGACTATTCAAAATCCTTGCAATATTGACAACTAATCGCCACTTAAAATCAGCAAAAGTCTCTGAATACGACGTAACCTTCACACTCAGCACGAAGTGCCATTAGCAAAGGTCTCCGAATTCGGAGCAAAACATACATATAGTAATTGTGGTATCCTTAGTGTAGGCCTCGCCTGGGGGTTATAATACCACGACCTACGGCCCTCGCCCGAGGGTTATAACATTGCGACCTATGGCCTTCACTTGGGGGTAACAATACTGTGGCCCATCGTTACAGAGATCTCTGATGTAGACCCAAGGGGTCCTTATGTTAGACCTATATGGTCCCATCTTGCACTATTGGATGTACCACATACATATATGCTTTGTGAACTTTGAAATGACAAGTAATTGATTATGATATGATTTGTTTGGAACTCATGTGATATAATTTCATACTATGATAGACATCATTCATTTAACCTCTCTATATTAGTATTACTTACTAGGTTTTAGCCCATCCCTCGTCGTTATATACATATATGTGCACATACATTCAAGCATACATGTTGTAGACACCTACCGACTTTAAGACTTGGACGCTTTCTTTTGATTACCTGATAATGAAAATAAGAATATACTATCTCACAAAATTCTCAGTGAACAGATGGAATATAAACTTTAATCACAGTTTTATACCTGTTTTTGCCAAATTATTTCAGATCCATTCACCATTTTCTTTTCCTTTATTATGTATTATATAATATTTTATTAAATTTATTCGGTGCCATGGTTTCACCCACGCACCATACTTTTGTATATATATATTAAATATTTTATATATTATTATATTATATAAGGGTACTATTCCTCCTTTGAAAAATTCACTACACTTCCATCATGTGTTTTTTTTTTTTTTTTTTTTTTTGTTTTCTTTGGCTTTAAACTCACTTTGATCAAATTATGTTGCATATTTGGCCTACTAAAATATATTTTATTAGTCCATATATTTTGTTATTTTACATATATTTGTGTGTTATTATATATATATTTTTGGGTATGTGTATATATATTTATGCTAATAATACCTTTTATATATTATTATATTGTAAAGTGCATAGTAATTTTACAGTAAAATCACTATGCACCTTTTGAAAATTTTCTCTCCACCGTTTAAAGTTTTGTTTGTTTGCATGTTTTTAATGCCTATAAAAGAGGCAGGTGGAAGAAGAATTGGACGAGGAGAGGATTAGATTAGATAATTGAGAGGATTAAAAAAGAGAGAATTAAGAAGGAGAGATCAAGAAAAGTCTGAGCAGGAATGAGGGAAAGAATTGGTGCGAGAGAGATTGAAAGGAAAAGGAATCAAAAAGGAAAATTAGTTTTTGAAAGAGGGAGAAAATAAAATATTATCTTAGATATTTTATTTTTCTGAACCAAACTTTTATTTCCATTTCATCAATACACCATTCAAAAACCAACCACTAAAGCTGTAATTCTAAATTTTGGATTGAGAATTGAGAACAAATTCCACAGACTTGAGGGTAATCAAAATAAAATTTTTGAATCAAAATAAAATTTTTGAATCAAAAAATTCATCATTTCCCCGAAAGATGAGTTTTCGCAAACTTTTATTTAATTTAAAAATGTAATATAACTTGTTTAAATACTTCATTTACTGCTTTTCATAATTATTTTTTATCGCTTTAATGCGAATGCTACACCACTCACATATCCGTTATAAATTACTTTTTTATATAATTGTTTTTTTTATCGCTTTAATGGAAATGCTGCACCACCCACATATCTGTTGTAAATTACTATTTTTATATATATATATATATAATTGTTTTACCATTATAAAGGGAAGGCTGCACCACCCATATATCTGTTGTAAATTGCTTTTTTATATAATTGTTTTTTTATCGCTTTAATGGGAAGGCTATACCACCCGTATATCTATTTTAATTTACTTTTTTTTTTTATATAACTGTTTTATTACTTTAACGGGAAGACTGCACCACCCACATATCTACTGTAATTTACTGTTGTATATAAACTGTTGTAATTTATTACTTTAAATAAAATGTTGTAATTTACTACTTATGTAAATTGTTGTAATTTTACCGTTTTAAATGGTTGGTCGAACTACTTAATTTGGCAACGATGTGACTCTACCGGATGAATAGTGATCGGCGGTGAATAGTAATCTCCAGTGGTGAATAGTAACCGCGGATGAAAAATGCCCAATAAGATGAATAATGACCAAAGAGGGTGAATAGTAACTACCATGGTGAATAGTACTTTCGGCAATAAATAGGGCCCTCGGGATGAATAGTGCTCCGCAAAAATAAGTTTTTTTTTGAGCAAATTAGAGCAATCTCCCTGCGTCAAGCAGAACAATTTCCGCAGACGATTCCAAGAAACATGAAGCTTTTATTTTATTTATTTTTATTTTGAGTATTTAGCAAGTTTTTTTTTTTGTTTTTGTTTTTTATGTAATATTCTCCTTATCCCTCTCTAATTTGGTTTGTAATTATTTTTTCAAGTGTTGTAATAATTCCCCTCCCCGCTTCTTTCTGTCCCATTCTTTTACTTGCTTTCCTTATTTGTATATAAATATCATATTTATTTTTCATCATATTCATGCTTTGCATCCATGTTTCATGCATCTTGATTTGGTTAAGTTTGCATTTATAGATTTAATCAATTCCTATGTGATTATGTGCGCTACCTCATGTTCTTGAGATGATTCACATGTCAATATCTTAGAAGCCGAATCTTTAGTTGCATCTCATGAGTGAATTGCATTAGGATTTTGTATATAAGATCATGCATGATTTATTAACTTTGTTTTGTAGCTTGTTCGCGGGACGTTAACCATGTAAGTTTTTATACTTTAGCATCCCGCTTGTGTGTGTTTTTCTTATTATGTTTAGGCATCCTACCATGTGGCTACTTGCTTATTTGATATAACTGTATGAATGCCAGTAGATAGAGGTTGTGTCGCTTAATTTGGAATGATATTGATTTTTCATTTTTGTAAACTCAATTTATTTGGGTTATATATCAAAACTCTTTCAAAATACATAAAATCAAATTGTTCCAAAATGAATGGCACAGTTTATACTTGTATGTTTCACATAGTAAATTTTAGGATTTATTAAATAATCAGAACATAAACATATAAAGAAAATAAAATTCATATCATGGTTAGTAAAGGCCGATCTTTGATCGGGTGAGCAGGGGTGCTCAATTAATGACCTTCCCCTCTCATACTTAAGGTTCCGAACCGAGACAACTTTGGTTACGACGAACAGTGGCCTTGGCACGAGTCACAGGTTTCTTAATTTTTCCAAAATAAATATTAGGTGGCCACTCTAAAATCTGGTGATGTAGTCCATTTGTGGCAATAATTTTGTAATAAAATGGATTTTCTATAAAGTTACCAAATCTGGACTCTCATTTATGTTTTACATTGCACTTATGAGACTAGATCAAAGAGATCGATGGTTCGAACTATTTAACGCGCACGGGTACCCCCCGGGCATGTTACACATGTATTCATACAGTCAATCATTCATTCATTTATAAAAATGTTCTTTATCACGAAATCTAACATTTATTTGAATAGCGTAACTCGGCAATAAAAACTCTCATTCTTTCTACCGTAGACAATGAAAGTTTTGGGGCAATTGTGGTGGCCCAAAAAATACTACCTTATTATCAATGGGCCCAACCCAAACAAGGGAACCATCAAGTAAATATCACACCTCCATCTATATAAGAAGGGCATCCCATGGAATGAAGGTATATCTCATCTCTTTGCCAGAGGGCACACAAACACACTTAATTTTCTTCATCTTCCTTCTCTGATTCTAGTGGCTAGGGCTGGGCATAGGGTTATTTGAATCGCATAACCCACCCAATCTGAATCGATCCATATACAAATGGGCGGTTTCGCAGACACAATGCGAGCGAATGCGGTTTGAAATATGACATAATTGCGGGTTGCGAATGGATTGCAGGTTTAACCTGCACTCGCAAGAACCCGCCCGTACTTAGATTTATTTATTTATTTATATAAAAAAATCTGGACCGTTGATTTCATCCATCCTATCCTACATATTTTTGGCCAACACACCAAACCCTAATTTCATGATACAAAAAGAAATGTTGTAGAGAACCTTGTTCTTTTAATGTTTTTGTTTTTGTTTACTTTGTGAACATTGTATGAAATTGAATCTCCTTCTTCATGCAGGGAAAATTGAATCTGTTAATTATTTTTGAAATTGAAATCAATCTTAATTGAATCTGGAAATTAAAAAAAATCCAATTCGCAAACCGCCCGCAACTTCCTGCACATTCGCAAACCCTATCCGCACAAACCGCAATCCGTACTGCGGGCGGTTGCGGGTTGAATTTTTCCTACACCGCGTACATGCGGGTGAGTCCAAACTAATCCGTAAACCGTCCAAAATCGAACTGCGAACACCCTTACCAGTGGCTAATTTTATTATCAGAGTGTCTCTGGGCGACAACCCTGATTGAATGGCGCCGACTATATTCATCTTTGCAGATCTACTGGAGTCAAGCTCATCTCTTCATTGGGTCTCTTCAACAATCCATGTGAGAGGATTTTCTAGGTCTCACATTAACCAAAGTTAATTAGAGGCCATTAGAGTTACAAACAAACCAAGCTATTTATGAACAACTTCAGCTTAGCTCATTTAAAACTTGCTTGAATTTTGTTCATATACTAAATAAACGAGTTCGAATTCGACTTTTAAGCTTATTTAGTAATCGAGTTCAGCTCGACGAAACTCATAAACACAAAGAAAATGAATTAATATTTACTTCTAATAATATATCAAATATATTTTTATTAATTTATTTTATTTGTTTATTTGTGCTTGGTGCTTATGTAAATTTATATATTTGAGTGATGAAATTTATTATTAATATAAACATTATTTTACATTTCATTTATAATTCTCTCTTCTTCTTTTTTTCTTAATTTTCAAATTAATTTAAATTTAACTTCTTTTTTTTTTTTTCAAGCTCAAGCTAGAGCTCAAGTTTCTCTTCTACTTGACGAGACAAGCTCAAACTCTGCTTTTAAGCTTGAGTTCAAATTCAACTAATTCTTGGCAAACCATGCTTCATCACCAGTAAACTTGGCTTAGTTCGACTTGTTTGCAGTCCCATTGCTATTTTGTATTTGGTTTTATACTTAAAATTACACTTATTATTTATTTATTTTAGATACAAATGTAACTTGATAAAAGGGTTATCAATTTCTGATTAATTTGATTTTTTTTTATAAATATATTCTACTCAATATAATCAAAAAGTAAACAGTTTGAATTATTGAAATGAAATCTGAAATAAATTTCATCAACCGCGCAATCATAAAGGGATAGAACTAGAAGAAGACTATAGAAGGCCATGGCCTTCCTGTTTCTGTGAACATTATTGTTTTCCATAGAACTTTAAATATATATATATATCATTTTATATATAAAATAGCCCCTAGTATAAAAAAAAAATATATGTCATTCTTCTTCTATCTTGAATTTTCTTTCTATTTTATATCAAAAAAAAAACTTATTCATCCTATTAGAAATTGTTTCTATGGTATTTAAATTTTTTTTATGTGTATATAATTTATATATCTGTTTGCACCCATTTTTTTAACTCTTCTGTTGATAGGGAATGAAAAGTTGCCTATGACATGTGGCAGTGAAATCAAAATGAAGTTTTTCAATAGTCAAGGGGCTACGTGGTGTAAAAGACTTGATCATGTGCATCAATTGGTTGAGAGGGTGAGTTAGTTATCAATTGGTTAATTGGCTTGGTGGACTGATTTATAGGGAACCACATTTGTGAATTGGAAAGCTTTCCTCTGTCGATCATGCTCATTAATTGAAGGGAAATTGTGTGATGATGTGGCTGGAGGTTTAAAAGTGGAGTTGGGTCAAAGATAAAAAGTTTAAAGAAGTAAAGGGGGTTACAAGCAGTTATGGGCCTTATTAAAATGTTTTCCTTTGTCAAAGGTAATGCTAGAGATCATGGGGGACATGTGGCAGATTTGTGTGAAGTGTTGGAGAAAGATGAAGAAGCAATTGGAGCAGTTGGGAAATGATTGGCCAGGAAATTTCAAAGCCCTATCGACAGGTGGTCCAGTCAATTGAGGACACATGGCTAAGTTCAGGTTGGATAGCTGGCATCAGAAAACAAAGGTCATCAGGGTTTATGCCTATGGGTTAACATTGGATGGTAGAGCAGTTACTGGTAGTGATCATGGATTTAGTGGACAATCCTTCAAGAGGAAGCATGAACAAAGTGGAAGTCTTTCTTTGTCTAGGGAAGAAGGGGCAGTTCGACCAAAAAAAAAAAAGAGTGAATGTCTAATGTGATTGGAAGGCCTAAAAGCCAGGAAGCAGTTGCAGCAGTTACACAATAGCAGTTGCAAATTGAGGAGATCATGTAAGCGTGGGAAAGAAAAAGTATAAAGGTCAGAAATTTACAGAGAGAAGGGATATCAACAACAATATAACAACTTAGGTTTTAGACTTGGGACTAGTTCAAGTTGTAACTTAGGAGTAATTTCATTCACGATAATTCATACTTGTTGAATGAAGATATGTGATTTCAATTTGAAATTGCTTTCCGTTTGTTTAATCTACCTTGTTACCATCAATTAATATAAAACAATTTGTTTTCTTCTTGTTTATTTTGTTACCACCAGTTGATCCAAAGAAGTCCTCATTTTTTTAAGACATTAAAACCGAAATCACAATTGCCTGATTTTTTTCTATTTAAGTTGTTCAGTTTGAATTATTGCTTGGTTGCTGTCAATTTAGACCCAGCATAATTTTTACTAACAATATCATATATATATGTATATACATGTGTTTTGTATATATGATAATTTTTTTTTTTTTTTAACCCCTCCAATAATAAAATCTTAATTCCGTCCCGTAGTTGATCTGACATCCAATTATCCAAAAAAAAAAAAAAAAAACTAGCTTTGGGATAGCCACAAGGAGAGTAAAGAATGCAACCTAAAAATTAATACACCCTTTAACGTCGTAATTTCCCATATAGAAAGTACAGACTGGCCATCCGAGCTACGCTCAACTGTTAGTTTACAACTTCAGAAAATCTATCAAACAACCAAAATAGCAGTTATTCATAATAAAACTGAGAAATGCCCATAATAACAAGGAAGATTCAGGAAAATTGTAAATGTTAGGTTTGGGGTGGCTCTAAACTTTCAAGTGCTTCCCAAACAGATAAGAAATAAGAAATAAAAAAATCAGGTTATCGATTTTCTGCAGCTTTTCAGCAATTGAAACGGTTCAACATTTTCATGAGCAATAAGTATTGCCTGATGGGAAAGAAATCCCATATCATAATCTCATCCAAGTGTAATTACCAAACAGAGCTACATGAAATTTAGTACAATCCACAATTTAAAGCTTTAGGAGTAGAAATAAAAAGAAGTAAACCAAAAAAATACAGTAAGCAGCCACAATGATTATGAGCCTAATTATAATTATTCATGAATAAATCCTACTCTCGGCGTTTATTCGAATTTTGCTCTAGAATTTTCAAAGGGGAATGAGAAAATGTAACTGCTTCGTAAACTAGGTTATCAAAATCATAAGGAGTCCGATTATCATCACTCCATTCCAAAATGAGTAGCCTACAACCATTATTGAGAGAGAGAGAGAGAGTAGTCTAAAACCAATTTTTTTTTTTTTTTTTCAGAACTCAAAAAGGCGCAATTCAATCATCGCCTCTTTCCTTTTTGGGGAATACCATGCTACCACTTTCCCCGACTGTAGGAGCCTGAGGGAGTAGTTCAAGCTGTATATGAAATCTTCCATATGTATTCCTCGTTTCCCAGACGATGATGAATCAAGCAAAAACTTGGAATCTACTCGAAAGACAATTGGCCCTGCAACCTGCAAAGGCAACACCATGTGATCATCCTATGGCCTGACTGTTTGAGAAAACTAGGCAAATGGTCTATCCGAGTTCAATAATTTTCATTGAAGCATTTCCGTCAATTTTGACTCATTTCTCTCTTTTTTACATAGCCAAAAGGACATTTGTGTGACTCTTAGAAAAAAGTATCTTCTCCTATGGTATATCACCGTACATCACATGGTAAGTTCACTTAATCCTTAGCTTAGCAATGAAAACAATATAAATAAAACAAAATTAAAAAAAGAAAAGAAAAGAACTAATGCAAATTATGTATGGACTCTCCTCTTCATATAAAAAACTCTGGCCAAAAAAAGGACATTCCATGGATTTTTTTAGCACAAAAAAGGACAGTCTCCGTGCACGAGGTTCTCACTCTACGTTACATGGACTCTTCAAAATAAATCAAATACCAATGTCAAACATCCGACACTTAGACAAAAGTGTAGGATATGTATCTAATACTGTCCATCGGACAACAGACACACACACACATACACACACATACATATATGAATTTAACCCTATCATTACATATATATTATTGTATAATTGCTCTAAAATGAGTAAAATACCTTTTTGACACTAAATGTCACATGTAACATAATTTATCTTACATAATAGATTAAAAATATATAAATATGATCATTTTTTGCTGATTTCACGTACCCTTAAATTTGAGGTTTAATAGTTCCGACCTCAAGATACGCACCCGCACCCGACACTAGTACTCAAGTCCATGTAACATAACTCTCACGAACTAAATTATTTTGGTGACTAGGGCTTCTGGAAGTACTCTTCATCAGGTGCGAATTGTTTGTGTTAAATAGCTTGATATACATTGTTGGACGCATTTTTTAACAACTTAAGCTTTTGGGCCAATTGTTGATTTAACATGGTATTAGAGCTCAAGTTTGGGGAGGTCTTAGGTTCAAGCCTCTCCATTTGTATTTGGTTCCCATTTCATTTCCTAACAGTTCAAACTTTGGGGACAATTGGTGGACTTAACAGTTTGAACATTGAACACAACAATATATACTCCAGTACATTTTTTTTTCTTGTACAAATAATAAATCATCTTTAAGCGAACATGATTTTGATCATTTCAATTCATTTTATGATTGCACGTACCAAAAAAAATACATGCAGTATATGTTGCGGGTTTCACTTTTAGAATGTATGAGACAATCAAAACGGATATAAACAAAAGTACCTGCTGTTGAAATATCAAATTGAGCCCAGGAGAAGATAGTGGATTTTCTGCATTACTAGATGAACTCCTGAAAATTTTGGATACCCTTTCAGCCAAAGCTGAAGCTGAACAGATATCCAGGCGAGCATCGACCCGAGTGAGGTCCCCATACAGCTTCCTGAATTTCCCATGTTGGAAAGTATAGCAAACTGAGCCAAATAAATCAGCACAAAAAGGGCTTCTTTTCTTAGCACCCCCTGAAACGCTGTCCCCATTTCCCTTCATCTCAACAGCTGCTGAGCTCTCCCCACCTCCAAAGCACGCCGCACAAGTAGCACCTAAAGTGTGGGATTAGAAGATATAAACGTAACTCAGAGGAGACACTTTCTCCAGAAACAAAACTAAAAGAAAAAAATTAAGAGGGATATTCAATGATAGTTGAGGGGTGTTCGTGTAATTGACCATCTAAACTTCACATTTATAACATATCTTTAACATCTGAATGTAAGATATATCTTTACAACTCAATTCAATTTGGAACAAGGCAATTTTGATTCAAGATTCAACAACTATGCTTGTAATATGTGAAGTAAAACTTTTGGGGCCTTCAAGAGCAATTGGAAAGCTAAAAGGGTGAAATTAAAAAGTATATTGATGCTTGATTTCAATAACCTCCTATTTAACAAAGGCAAATCTCACAATAAGGTTTTTAATCCCTGGTGCTACTAAATCATATCAACAAAGCCAAATCATCTCTTCATTTGAATATCTATTTCTGATTCCTATAGGGAAGCATCCGACCAATCAAAAATCTCAAATGGATTATATCAGTTCCAGCACTCAATTCATTAAAGCTTTCTGCTTAATTTGTTCTGTTTGTAACACTCTTTATTGATACCATAGCCATTTTCAAATTCTTTAACTGCAAGTGGCATTGCTCATTTCAGTTCTTTCATTTGATTTTGTAAATTTTACTTGTTTTTCAACCTGCGCTCCAACATTTTGTAATTCTGACTTCTCTTGCAAACTTTTAGAATATTTGGAAGTATGACTATCATTTTCGTCGTCAATTTTTAATTTCATATCCCATAACGTTTTCGAATTGATCCTCAGCATCTCCTATTGGTTCAGTAATTCATCCAAAATGCCAACTTTGATAACTTCATTATAATAGGCCAAAACTCTAGTAACAAATGAATTAGTATAGTCCTATGGCATTACTATTAATTTTTTGACTCAAAAACAGAACACGGCTTCTAACATCTGTATAAGAGATAGCATATCATTCCCAAGTCCCTTAAAAAGGGTCAACCCTATAGAAGTCACCCAGATGCTGTACTCAAGTGACATCCCTTAACTCACAGATGTTGGATCATTACATTCTTCCCCACCCAATCTCGTGATGCCCATCATGAATTGACCCCTTTGGAGTTGGCCCCATCCCTAAAAATAATGAGGGTCCCTCACCCAATCTCATGATGCACCATCACAGATTGACCAACATTGAGGGTTCCACATGTCTAATAAGGTTGTGATGCACTTGAAACTGATACCAACTTTCATGAGAGGGAGGTTGATGGCACAACGCACATGTTTTGTGGCACTAGCTTGCTCGCCAAGGCACACACAATGCACAAAGCAAGCACAAGCACATGCATTGGCTCAGAATGCTAAATTGACGGATGGTGAGCACTCGGCAGTGTGAGTCCTCTACCAGGTAGCCCTTGTAGCAACGATAATGAATAGTTTTGTAATAAAAAAAGCTCCATGATGAAGTGACACTAAAATCCAAGTGCTTTTGGCTAGTATTTCCTGAAATAGCACTTCATTGAACAGGAAGCCATTGTAAACTGTGCCATATACAGCCAACTTGATGATTGATCAGTGATGATTGATAACTGGATGCATATCATTTTATTTTTTACATTTTCCTATCCTGATTTGTGAATTAAAAATATTTAGGGTCTGTAAATCTTGATGTGTCTTGTGACACAAAAATAGGACACATCATGCAACAAACCCAGCTATCTTTCACAGTACAATCAATAACATAATTTAGCAGGGAAAGGCAAAAATTATAGGTAACATGAATAAAACTCTAAGAAATGTTCATAGTTTTCCAAAGATTTAAATCTTATCTCCAAATTATGATATTTGAAAAAGGAGGAAAAAGAAAACCAGTGGAGCAATTTTAGTTCACACCAGACGGTTTGTTATTAGAAATTATTCATAGAGCTTACTCCAATAAGAATAAATGAAGAACAGGACATAAATCTCCATGGCTAAGATATGGCTCATGAATATGCATTAGTTTGAAAAGCCAGAGAATAAGACATGTGGCAAACAAAAGGAGCATCCTACACACTTAAGACTAAGAGATCAATCTGTACTATAGTAAATAAGCAAGATAAAAGAAGGATTTGATTGGAAATGAAAAACAAAACTTAATGTCAGTCGAAAACTTCTTGTATTCATTAAAGAAATAAAATAAAAAGAGAACTAGATGTACATGAAAGAGTATTTCAAAAAATTACAGAATTACCAATAATTCCAGAAATTGCTGCATGAGGTTCTTTAAGACGAACATCATACGCAGGCTGCCAAAATCGACCCTTCTCTGTCTCTATGATGAGATCCTCTTTCGTCTCCGGTTGCCTCCAAAGATCTTTGCTCTTCTCATAAGAAAAGGCAGCTTTTGCACATAATCCAGGCATTAAGGCAAGGGGTACCTCACCATGACTGGGATGAACAGGCTCAGGATGGCCACTATTTTTGTGTAAACCAAAACGATATCGCAATCCAGATTCAGAAACAAGGGAAGAGCAATCGAGTGAAATGGACTCAGGAACATCCCAATATTTTCCATTATGGTCTATGTAGAGCTCAGGCCATGCTGCCTCCATTGTAATATCATGATTAGGAAGCTGTATGAACAAGTGAAGGGTTTAAGGAGAAAAGGTCAAAACTCTTTGAACCCAAAAATAATTAAATAAAAATGCCACTGAATGTAGTACTGTTAGTACGTCAGATATGTGGACCCAAAATGCCTGTGTGTGTATCCATCCATATAAAATGCAATATATCATTTGATTTGTTTTGAGGTTAGATTAGATATGTAGATAAATAATTAGACCAATATATATAAACATATAAAGAAAACCATGAATCTTGGATTCTTGAGGAAAGACAGCAATGAATCCACCATCAGCATTGAATTATGGTTACAAGCCAAGAAGCATGGAAACAGAATGTATATAAAACTAGGTAGAATGAAGCTTCCATTTTACATTAATCACTTTAAAGGAGAGATGAATGTTATCATCTAAGAAATGCAGACATAGACATGAACATGATGAGGAGATAAAAACAAGACAATTTTCAAAATTTTAAGACAGAGACATGAGACACGGTTTTTTCAAGGAGATATGCTCTTTGCCTCTCTCAAATGAATTGTACGATACTTATTAGGAATATTGAAAATTGAACATATTATGGGGAAATTTTATTTTTATTTTATTTTATTTTTCAAATTCCACCTTGTTTTAAAATAATGCCTGTCCAAATACGAGACACACATGTACCAAAACATGACTTGTGAAAAAATAATGATAAAAATATTTAACAAGCCACGTTGTGTGTCCGACACATGCCCCGTGCTGGAGGTGTGTGACATGTGTCGAACACAAATACGGCAGTTAAAATGGAGTATCCATGCTGCATAAGTTACAAGAAACCACACTTTCTCATTAGAAAATTCCCAAGTTCTATAACAAGTTAACAACTCTCTAGTCACACTATGTAAATATTTATATAGAGTGGGTGTTTGGGAAGTTCTTATTTTAGTAGGTTTTTTTTAGTTTTAGAATATTTTTGGAGGAAAATTTTTTTGTGTTTGGGAATATAGTAGGATTTTTTTTGTAATTGGATGTGATATTTGTGAGAGAATAAGTGAAATGATTATGGGTTTGATGTGATATTTTGTCTGGATTTGTTTTTTTTTTTTTGGTTTTTAAACCTATTTTGTCTTTTAGCAAAAAACTAACAAAAAAAAAAAAAACTCTTCCCAAACACCACCAGAGGTGACTTAATATCTCACAGAATTCTTGTCTTAGTCATTGTGTTAAAGACCACTACAAGTGACACTCGTTCCATTGTATAAGTGCAGGCCGAGATCAAATAATTTAGGTCCAGTAGTTACTTCCGGACCCAAAGAATCTACCATCCAAGGGGCATCTCTACAAACTGAATAATAATGTAATATTGCATAGAGAAATTAGAGTTTTAAAAGATACATTACGGTCAGAAAGCAGACATATTAGCCATATCCTTTGGTAGCTAAAAGGTTCTAGTTGAGGATGCTGCTAAATTATGAACTAGTTATTGAGAACAAGGGAAAATAAGAAAACAAAATTAAACCCAAAAAAAAGAAGGAAAAAATAACATGGTCTGGGGAAAAAAACAAATTTCTCACTGATACTATACTATCTGATGGTAATGAAGACCTGGAAATGCTTGCCTTGTGAAGCAGCATGGCCCGGGTGCGGCGTCCCTTCCTCTCTCCTCGTGCTTCTGTGCTCAACAAAATGGATGTTGCAGAAGACAAAGATATCTGAGAGCATAGACCAAGTGAATAAAGGGACTTGTCCAGGAAATGCTTAGCGACATCTTTAAATGCAGGCAGCTCCCACTCATCACTGCTATATACTTCTGCTTTAATGGCAGAGATCAATTTCTTTGGGCGGAACTGTGCTACTAATCCAAGCCACCTATCAATTAAAAGATTATGCAACATATGATTAAAATCCCAAGCTTGGAGAATGCAAGGTGAGACAGAAAATCAAATAATAATCCTTGCAACTGTAATTTACCCATTTTTTGGGTACAAGATGTGTCTAAAGTGGTAAGGAGATCAAACTCCAAACAAGTAGATCACAGATTTCACAAGCTTCATGATAGAAAACTTGTTGGAGGATCATACATTATGGTTTTTGTATTTGAAACAATCAGAAATTTTCCATGGAACTACTAAGTGATGTTACTCTATTTCACACCAAGTAACCCAACTCTCAATGACAATCTGCCAGAAACTTTCCATTCCAAAGCATTTGGGAAACATCAGTTAAGGAAAATAGAGGCTAAAATACATTGTACAACTAGTATTCAATTCTAGACAAACATATGTGCACATTGAAACTAGGTGAAGCTTGTCATTTTCTAAAAGGTTGTTTGGGAAACTAGTATGAGTAAAAAGAAAGGAACATAAAAGAAAGCATAATGTTATCTTTTTTCTTCTTGTTTGGATAATTTAAGAGAGAAAAGAGACAAGGGTGTGTTTTCCTCCCCTCTTGTTTGAGAAAAGAAAAGAAAGTTTCCACTTCTCCTAAAAATTTAACAGGTGCACTAACTCTTATTTCTTTTCTCTCGAAATCACTCCACTTTTGCATAGATTCAACAACTGGCTTTTAAGTGATTTTGGTTTCTTCAATTTCTCTTTGTTCATGTTGTAAGGTGCTAACCCAATTTTTGACTTCTCATTTTCTGATGCCTTCTATTGTATTGTTAACCACCAACTCATCTAAAAATTTAAGTTAATAGAGAGAGGGATAACACAAATATTTGTGTCCTCAAAACGCCACCTCACATGTGGCCATACTCTCCTTTTCAAGCAGCTCAAACACGTGCAAGTAAATACATATATATTTTTTATGACCAAGCATCTGGACCAACTTACACGCATATCGACTAATCCCAGGACCCACACAAAGCGTCCCCTGCACGTAGATCAGGCATAGCCCACGGGCGTGACCCCAAGGAGTTGATAGCTCGTAGCGGGAGTTGAACTTAAGACCTAGAGGGAGCACACCCCAAGCCCCAAGCTACACCCACTAAGCCAACCCTTGAGGTTGACACGTGCAAGTAATATAATTATCAAGTGGCAATGAGGTTTAAACAAATGATATGTTGGCTACTCTAATAGCATGTGCAATTATTAACTACCAACCCATCTAAAAACTTAAGTTCCACACGTGAGGGAAAGGGGCAACTTAATTATTTATATCATCAACACGTCCCCTCAATTGTGGTCAAACTCGCTTTGAGCGGGTCAAGCACATACAAGTATTATAATTATCGGGTGACAGTGAGGTTCGAACAAATGATCTATTGCCTCCTCTAATACCATGTTGAACTGTAAACAACCATCTCATCTAAAAACTTTTCTTGTAAACTTTAAGTCGGGGTAGCCAATTCGACACCTTCCTTGTAAATCAAACTTGCAAGCAGAGATAATCTCAACTCAACCAAGCAATGTCAGCTGCAGGGTCTCCTGGGCTAGAGAAATCATTTGCTTTTTTATGTTGTTATCAAGCTCCTTCGGCTGTGTTTGGTTCATGGATTGGGGTAATGATTTGGAAGGGGAATGGGAAAGGGAAAAAGTGCCTGAAAATGTAACTATATTTTATTCACATTTCCATTTCCCTTCCCAAATACATGAACCAAACACTTGAAATATTTTGAGAATTTCAAATTTTGATTGCTAAATCTTCCTACATTTTCTAGCTATCCAAAAAGAGAATAAAAGACAATAAAACCATCTGGGTTTGCCTCTACTGTACATTATAGATATACACATATGTTATATATATGCAGAGAGAGGAGGATTAAAATGAGTAATTACCAGTTGGAGAATTCTTGTGTGAGGAAGAGAGATTGGAGAGAGAAAGAACCCAACTCCTTGTGAGCAGTGGGAGAGAAAGAGGGTATGATGCCCAGAGGAAACCCATTTCCCATAAGAGAAAGCTGTTGAATTCTAAGGGCTCGGCTAGCTCGAGCGCCGTCGAGCGGGAAAGGTTGGTCCGGAACGTACTTGGCGGAACCTTCTAGAAGGCTCTGTGGGCTCGCAATGTTGAGGTCCCAAAACGCAGAATCCATGGCCGTTCTCAAATTCGCCATCTCTCTCTCTCTCTCTCTACCTGTGTGTGTGTGTTGGTGCTTGAGTTCAACTATGCTATGATGGTGTGAAATTGGGAATTCTTTCCTTATCTATCACTGCACTGGCTTTTCAATTTTTTAAAGTTTTTGTTGGGTTTTAGGGTCTATAACCGGACATTTGTGTTTTTGGAAGGGTTTTATTACCTTGGTTTTCAAAAAAATAAAAAAATAAAAAAATTGAGTTCTTTTTTAAGAGAATTTTTTTTCATATTTTAATTACTTTAGATATATTTATCCATCTATGCTATTAGTAAGGGGTTTTGAAATGATTTAAATAAATATATTTTTTAATTTTTATAAAAATATGTATAAAAAATTAGAGATATGATGTGAATAAAAAATAAAATAAAATAAAAAATACGCTTTTGTAATGCACCTCAAACCCTCTAAGTTCATGCCACATAACAGTTTTTTCTATTCAAAAATAAAAAGTTATACAAAGAGATGGTACACAAGGTTCAAACCCAAGACATTAGATTTTATTAAGAATATTCTTATCACTTCAGTAACATACCATTTTTTTATAATCGGGTATTCAGATTAATTTATGTATACCTCGATTAATCATGTGAGACCAATCCCACCGCTTACTTGCGGGGATTCCATTTAAAGCTAGGGTAACGCCGAGCTTATTACTGCTAGTGGGTATTGAAAGCCTTAACTTTTACCCACTAGGCCCATCCCCAACCCCCAAGTTCTCAACTTTTGCCCACTAGACCCACCCCTAGGTCTCAAGTTTTGCCCACTAGGCTAGCCCCTTGAGGTTCTTAAGCAATATACATATTATAATATTAATTTTTTATTATTTATTTTTATTCTTATTTATTTGAATTGTACACGTATCGCATGTACCATTCGCTAGTATACTATGCCCTATGATAGATTCTTCTATCCTAAAATAAAAAGTTATACAAAGAAGTGGTAGACGAGGTTTGAATTCAAAACATTGAATTTCATTAAGAACATTCTTACCATTTAGGCAATATATATATATATTAGGGTAAATTACATTTACCTCCCCTGAGGTTTCTGACAAATACATGGACCTCCCATGTGGTTTGAATAATTACAGTAACCTCCCTTACTTTACCTGACAATGTCAAGATTCCCCCAAACTGTGACTGCCGTTAAAAGATCTAACAAAGAGTGCTGATGTCACTCATTATAAATTATGAAATGTCAAAAATACCCTCATTACCTTCTAATTCATCAAGTTCTACAGCTTCACTACCTTCTAATTTACCTTCTACTCCTGCAGCACCATTGCAGCAACCCATTCACCATTGCAGCACCTCCCACAAAATCATAAATATACATAAAGGTATATATGTTAGAACTCACCCCCTTTCTGTTTCTTTTTTTTTTTTTTTTTTTTTTGAGATTAAAATATATATGTAATCCATTACATAAATGATATATATATGAGATTATATGTAAGGTATATATATGAGATTAAAATATACATAAACGCTGAGGTATATATATGTAAGAACCCACTATTGCAACAACCCATTCAATTCTCTGTTTTTTTTTTTTTATTCAATCAAACATATATATATATATATATTACATAAATGACCAAAGGGGGTTTATATATTACATAAACCCCCTTTCTGTTTTTTTTTTGTTTTTTTTTTTTGGTGAGATTAAAATATATATGTAATCCATTACATAAATGATATATATATGAGATTATATGTAAGGTATATATATGAGATTAAAATATACATAAACGCTGAGGTATATATATGTAAGAACCCACTATTGCAGCAACCCATTCAATTCTCTATTTTTTTTTTATTCAATCAAACATATATATATATATTATATTACATAAATGACCAAAGGGGGTTTATATATTACATAAACCCCCTTTCTGTTTTTTTTTTTGTTTTTTTTTGTTTTTTTTGTGAGATTAAAATATATATGTAATCCATTACATAAATGATATATATATGAGATTATATGTAAGGTATATATATGAGATTAAAATATACATAAACGCTGAGGTATATATATGTAAGAACCCACCATTGCAGCAACCCATTCAATTCTCTGTTTTTTTTTTATTCAATCAAACATATATATATATATATATATATTACATAAATGACCAAACCCACCACACAAATCTGTTAAACAACTCACCCCCTTTCTGTCCTCCTCTTTCTCCTACTTCTCTTCTTCTTCTTTTTTCTGATCGAAACCCATATTTCAACCAACTGCCCCAAACCGTGTGAGATATATATTGATTCAATTCTCTGTTTTTTATTTATTTATTATTATTTAATCAAACATATATATATATATATAAAGGTATATATATGTAAGATATTTATGTGTATATATATGTGTGTGATATATATATATATTGATTCAATTCTTTGTTTTTTTTTATTCAATCAAATATATATATATATATGTTACATAAATGACCAAACACACCACACAAATCTATTAAACAACTCACCCCCTTTCTGTCCTCCTCTTTCTCTTGCTCATCTTTTTCTTCTTTTTTCTGATCGAAACCCATATTGCAACCAACTGCCCCAAACTTAGATTGTGACCCAACATTGTTTCCATCACTGCCTACCACCACTCTCAAAACCATAGATCTAGGATTAGGGTTTGGAAAAAAGAAGAAGAAGAAAAGGGAGAGAAGAAAAGCAGACGGCAAACGGTGCAGGAGAGGGAGTGGAGGAAGAAGAAGGAGAAGAAGGAAAGGCGAAGGTGGAGGATAGAAAACGACAGACGACTGAAGGAGAAGAGAAAGAAGATGTCCCAATGGCGTCGGCGAGGAGGAGCTTCTCTCTCGTTTTGATTTGATGAGAGAGAACAAAAATGAAAAACAAATTTAAAAAAAAAAGAGTTGAATATGGTGGAGAGATGGTTAACAATCAAGGGTATTTTTGTCTTTTTGCGCTTAAATAAAAGGGTAATATGGTCATTTTGTATAGGAAAGTAACGTTGTTTGTGCAAAATTGATAGTTTGGGGGAATCTTGACATTGTCAGGTAAAGTAGGGGAGGTTACTGTAATTATTCAAACCACAGGGGAGGTCCCTAAATTTGTCAGAAATCTCAAGGGAGGTAAATGTAATTTACCCTATATATTATAATACCACTTTCTTTATTACACACGCATCACTTTCTTTAGGCAACATATATATTATTCTTACTTATTTGAATTGCACACGCGTCACATGCGTTACCTGCTAATACTATTATAAAATGAATACCTTTAGCCAGTGTCATGAAGCTTTATTTCCTTATACCAAGGGTCCATTTTTCGTGTCCTCAAACCTTATCTCAAAATTTAACAGATGGAAGGAGTTGAATTCCAATTTTTAACTTTAGATTTAATGAAGAAAATTCTTACCACTTCAGTGACACATAATATAATAAATATTTTGTTTTATTTTTACTTATTTGAATTACACATGTATTATGTGTACAAACTGCTAATTTAATTTAAATACACTAAAAATTTTTAAAAAAATATCAAAAATTAAAAAAGTTAAAATTAATTTTAGATAAATTTTAAAAAACATGCAACTAAAAAATAAAGGGTTGTTTCAGATTATCTTAAAAAAGTGTATTTTTTGACTTTTTACGAAAAAAAATATGCAAAAAAAATAGAGAGATGATATGTGAAAAATTACCGATAAATCCCAAATCAAGGAATGTTTTTCCATTTGGTCCTAGGGTTTTTTCTTATGAACCATTTGATCCTATTTAGGTGGAGAAGAATATTTTTATTTGATTTGATATTGTTTGAGTTTACATATTTACCCCTTTTTTTGTGTGGGATTCACACGATTCTGGTGCTGATGTGTGTTTGTTTGGTCGGGGTAATGTATTTTCACATTGGCTTATTTATATGTATTTTATGCAGTTATTTGCAGTGGAAGTGGTTAAATTGTTGATGTGGATTATTGGTTGTAGGACTTGATTTTGTTACTTTGGGAACTTTGTCGTGCTGTTGTGGGTTCCCGTAGTCGGCGGTGATATGATATTTTCTTTTCACAAGGTAAGTGTGGTGGTTGGGGTGATGTTTGTAATGGGTTGTTTCGTTTTTGGGAATGGGTTTTGTGTCGATGTTTCTGTACATTTTTTTGGTGGTGTGGGTATTGTGAGTGGGTTTTTGTGTCGCCCAAAGGTTGGAGGTTTCCGATAATGTGGTGTTGGGGTTTTTTCTAATGTTTGTTTTTTGGTTTTGCAGGGATAGAGGTCGCTGTGTTATTGTTGTATGTGTATGGCCAAATGAATGTTATCATTCGACTTCATCAAGCGTTGACATTCGCAGAGTTGATCGAGATGATTTGCGAGAAGTTTGATGGGTTGGCCCCTGAAATGGTGATGTTATTGTTCGCCATACTTGGATATAATAAGTTCAAGGTTGTGTGTGATGAGGATATGCGGAA
The DNA here is from genome assembly GCA_025200525.1 of Camellia lanceoleosa. NCBI lineage: Eukaryota > Viridiplantae > Streptophyta > Magnoliopsida > Ericales > Theaceae > Camellia > Camellia lanceoleosa. The sequence continues at coordinate 52,399,968 of CM045760.1, forward strand.
TATGTTGCCTCTTGCTAAGTCTTTCAGACTCGATCATATCGATGTTCTTGTTGAACAACGGAATGCTGGGGACGGTGTCAATCGCAGTGGCGCTGTTTGTACATTTGAGGATGGGAGCAGTATTGATGGTGACAAGATTTTTGACATGGATGTCTAGACGGATTTGTTACTGTGGTATTGCCAGCATACATCGAAGACGTATTTGTCGGCTTGGTGGCAAGTGGTGTTACAAATGTGGGTCAACTTTTTATGGGTGGAGCGAATGAATTTTAGACGGCGCTTTCCAAATACACTGTCGAGTATGGGTTTCAATTTAAATATGTCAAGAATGATTCAGTTCATGTCACAATTGTGTGTAAGTTTTTAGGGTCAACGGGTTGTACCTGGTTGGTACATGCAAGAGTGTTAGCATCAAACGGTATTTTTTGTTTGAAGAGGTTTAATAGTTTGCACACGTGTATTGCGGCTGTACGAATGGCTAAGAATCCACGCAATGGGTCTAATTTGGTAGCTGATGTTGTCACAGATCATGTGTAGGGTCAATCATTAACGCGGCCCACTGATGTCACGTTTGACTTAACGAACGACTATGGATTAGATATTAGTTATCGGGTTGCTTGGCTTGGTGTTGAGAAAGTGAGAGGTGAAGTATATGGCAATTATGTTGTGTTGTTTGACCAACTTAGGTGGTATAGTGATGCCATGATGGAAAATAACCCAAATAGTTACATAAATCTCGAGTTTGATAATCAAACCAGAAGGTTCGTGAGGTATTTCATATCATTCCGTGCATGCATAAATGGGTTCAAGCATTGTCGACCGCTGTTATTTTTGGATGGCACATTTTTGAATAGCAGATTCAAGGGTAATTTGCTTGCAGCTACAACCAAGGACGGTAACCAAGGTAATGTCTATGTTGTTGTGTTATGTGACATTTAAATTATCTCAATGATGTTTTCGACGTTACGGCGCAACTATAAAAACTAAATCACCAAAACATGGCATTCTTAACCATTACAGCTCGAAACATTAATATCGAAAACATACCAGAGCCCATTACTGTCCAATTTAACAATACCACTATGTCGAATAATAACAACAATATTGACCACTGTCAGACCAACGACATGTACACCATTATTCTTATTGCTCTATTTTCTTCTTTTTTTCAGTTAATCCTTTTCTGGTGGCCTAACGTTGGAGGATTGGTTGGGGGTGTTGTGGTTGTGTCATGTTGTATCAACTGGTATGCCTATTTATTTATTTTCTTATGTATATTTTTTGTTTAATATTTTTGACACATAGGGATGTGTTTGTTGTGCTTTGTTATATTACTTGAACACATGATTGTTTCCCATAGCATTCGCGATTGTTGACGCCAAGAACGCAGCAAACTGGGAGTGGTTTCTTGGTCAGTTGTCAGAGGTTGTTGATCGTGGTCGGACGTTGATATTTGTTTCGCACCATTACGTTGGTCTGTTACAATCCATGCCAGATGTTTTCCCATTGGCTCATCATGCATTTTATCTGCTACATCTTCAAATGAACTTAAGAGACCGAATGAAATATGTGAACGCCGAACAAAAAATAGAATTGATGTGCAAGTTACGTGAATGTGTGACATCGTTCAACCAAAAAATTGAGGTGCTGAAATTGTGTAGCCCGGTAGTTGTGGAGGGTTTTTTGAAAGATTTGCACCCGGAACATTAGGCTAACACATATTTCAAGTACGGCTATGGAATGGTATATTTTTCCTATTTTGGCTACTGTTTGTTTATGGCATTGATTATACTATGTGTGTAGGGGTTGTAGGTACGGTGAGATGTGTTCAAACATTGCCAAATCGTTTAACAGTTGGATCCGAGAAGCGTGTCATCTTCCTATTACGTAGTTGGTTGATGTTGTTAAGGGTAAAATCATGGAGCAAATGTCGAAGCGTAGGCTGAAATCTAGCAATTGGGCTGGCCATATTTGCCCGAAAATGGAGAAAAAACTGGAGGCTGAATACCAAAGTAGCAGAGCATGGATTGTAAGTCAAGCGAATAAGGATGTATATGAGGTTCACTCGCACCTGTCAATATTGGTTGATGTAAATCGAAAAATATGTTCGCGCTGTGCAATGACAGGTGAATGGGTTCTCGTGTTCATAAGCTGTGGTTGCATTTCGTAATAGTGGCAAGAACATATACAATTTGATTGAGTCTTATAACCATGTTAGTCAATTCAGGGCATCGTATTCCGAGTCCATTCACCCTATTTCGACGATTGAGAAACCCACGGTCAAGCCTAATGATTACCTCATAGCACCGCCTGTTGTCAAGCGACCGACAAGTAGGCCGAAACAGAAGAGGATTCCATCAAAGGGTGAGGTCGTGCAACGTATTCGGTGTAGCCGATATGGAAAGATGGGGAACCATAACAGGAAGACATGTAAGGAACCGATATAGCTGTAGTGCATTATGAACAATGATGTTATTCAAATTTACTTCTGTTTTTTGTCCTTTTTTTTTAGGGGTCCCATAAAAGTTGCATTGCCTTTTGTACGCTTCAGATTATGTTGAACGTGTTGATATTGCAATAGCGCATGTCAAATAAAATAACATAAATGTTACCATTTGTCCATTCTGTTCGTTTTTTAAATTACATTGACGGTGGTGAGTTATTTTGGATTGTTGCTAATGTTACTTTTAAATTTCGCACATGTGTTTATGATAATACTACCGTAATGGACGATGATGCTAACATGGACAATGTGGTTGCAAATACAATGTGGTGTGTTTCAGGGAATGTTAGTCCTACATTTATTGCATGATGTTCAACTACTTGTCCACAGAATGTGCGTTTTATGTTTATTTTGATAAAGATTTCTATTTAACGCTGGGAAACCCATATGCATAATGTACAAAATTCTAAAAGCTATTTTTAATGACGTCTCATTCTGAGGGTAACACATTGGCGTAATGTGCAGGTACTTGTTTTCATAATGTTGCCATTATGCCTATTTTGCGTTGGGAAAAAATCAACATCACCATTACCAAACGGCTACAAAATCATCTTACCACAGGATGCACTCATTTATGACATTCAACGTAGACAAACATAGTGCACAACGTAAATCTCTAGAATTACATATTTTACCAGTTGTGTTCCACACATGACATGATAGCCATCCTCATATACACAATTGTATCTTAGCCTAAAGTCTGATTTATAAAGCCATTTATTTTATTCAAACATATACACAAAATGACCACATATATGAGTTCTCAAAATGCTTTTTACGCCATGATGTGGACAATAATTTTTAAACACATACTTTGATCTGTATGCAACAACTCAAAATTCTGTGAAAGATTAACCCATAAATCATTGACAATGTTTCGCCCCAGCTAAGTTAATGTACTACCAGTCTGAATTGCAAAAAAAAATCAAACCATCAAACAAAGTTCAACTATGCAAAAATGCCCTTTTTCGGCTAGCTACAACTAAACTAAAATATATGTATATATCTTTTTATTACGGATCAGGGGGTGTGTTAGTTGCATCATAATGCCCTTGCATGCAGCCCTTTCATTGGGTCATTCAAGAAAGTCTTCACCATTGCTGCCCGGTAATCAACTGTGCTAAGGCCGTCCATTGTGCTTTTAATTTCAATCAAGTGCACATACTGACGCATAATGAAACACACCATCATTGTACAATTGGCCCTGTAACACAAGACAACACATTTATTTGGTACCAACAAATAAAACATGAATTGATACGAATTTAGGGGATGTCGTCATGATTCGTTAGGTCTTACGTGTCAGTGTCTTGTTGAGGACAATCCATCACCGACTCCAACGTGTCGTTGATGCTATACAAGGCCATACCGCTTTGCATATTCTAGGTTTGGTATTGGACCACCCATTGTTTCTATGAAAAATACATTCAATGGTTAGTTAATCACAACATACTCAATATACAAATCAGTCCACTATAGTAGAACGCATCGCAACAATTTTAATGTGCCACATCTAATAATTAATACTCTGTCTTACATTGCATTAATTTCAAACTTTACTGTCTCACTCACCATTTCACAATTTACATTTTCTGTTTTGGTCATGCACATTTTTAGGGATTTATATAATAGGGGGCTACTTACCACTTTTAAGGCCTCAGTGAAATGATTGTCTTGGATTCCATGCCTCTTCCTCATAGAATTGTAGTGTTTCCAAGTCCCACACTTTGTATCATTCACCATGATCGTCCAGTGGTTGTCATGATAGATGGGGAAATGAATGTACCGGTATGTTGATGCGGCCCTGATGTTTACATCAAGGAACTTATCCCTCGACGTCGCACTCGAATTTCTCATCATGTCCTGTCCATACAGGCAGCGAACGTTATAAATATTGTTCAATGAAACAACAATATCATTGTACAAATTAGTCATACGAATAGCATTTTAAATAATTTTTAATTCTTCAATATGTACCACACAAATGCTATTGTAAAAGTAGCAGGTGTCCATGTACTCGCCTTTTGCTACAGATCGATGTTGTAAATCCGTGAGGATGGTTACATAAGTATCAATAACCTACGACATACATTGCACATTGTCAACCACAGTTACACACCCACCGCATTTAATACGTCACAATTAAAATAAAGTACCCAAACCCATTGAACCCCAATTGTCCCCTCATGTTCACAAGGCACGTACCTTCCCGCTGATACATGACTGCATCACCAAGTTTTGAATGTCAGTAAAGTAAACACACACACCGTTATCTCCCCCGTTCCAAATAACACCCTTGCAATTTGCAAACCATAACTTGTTAGTATTATTGCTATCAAAATCAAATACAGCTCCACATTATTTGTAATACAACAAGTCAATTACCCGTTCTTATGGAAACTGTACACGTCTTCAAGTAGTTTTTTACTCCTTTTCTGACAACATTGTCCACATAATATGTTTGGTGTTCATGCTAAACCCCTTCCATGTTTTCTGTTGGATGTCCATTTCATCGATGTTCATAATGTAATTTTGCGCGGGTGTAACGACATTCATCATTTTTGCAGATTGCCTGATACGCCCAAGGAAATCTTGATATTCATAATTGGGCAAATGTAACTCGCGCATCGGCTTGTTTTTAACGTGCTAGACCAATGATGACACCTTTGGGACATTAATTTTGACACATTTGTCGGCTTCCACATTAGCAAACACATTTGTTTTCTCATCAACATGCACGTCATCGGCCCACTTTGTACCAGTATATACAATGGGAAGATTTGGACACCCTATTGAGGTAAGCAAGCGCAGATTTCCCAAACTGGGGGTCTTTGATGCGGATTCAATCTCCACGTCATCTGCGATGTCTATGCACACTGCCTCCACAAGAACAGCGGCTGACATTTGGTGTTGGAATATGTAGAATGTTGTTGTAGACACCCCATTTTTGACCGCCCTTAAGACTTGGACGCCACTGATTGCTTACTCGATGGTGCATACTATCTTGTGCAAAGGTTCGATTTCTTCGGCAAGGAGAGTGTCAAATCCCAAACCTCACACCCCTTTTTGGACCAAAACCATTTTGACCAAAATGATTTTAGACCTTAAAATGCTCTCTTTCAAAATATTTTTGAAGAAGTTTCTACGATGTTCCAAGGCTCACATTTCGTTAAATGTTGCGCTTTTCGGTAAACCGAGCAAGGACAAAGTGGAAATAAATGAAAGAAAGGTGAAATCTTTGAAAAATATTTCAAAACATCTTGTTTACAGGTTTGGAGTTGAAAAACATTGGAGGAGAGGGAAGAAACCTAGTTGGGAAAGAAGTTGGGCATAAACTGTTAAGAGAGAGTCGAACAGCCCTCGCTAAATCAGGCCTATCCTTTTGTACACTTGGATTTAAGTTGTGAGGCCACCACCGTTGGAAAGTGGACTTCTGGGGTTTCATTTTGCATTCAAGAATCTCCTAAAGCCAAGGCCAGATGAAGGAGATATGGCTGGTTGAAGTTGGGTATGAATCCGGTTAGGACCGAAACTGAGCAGTCTTCACTAAAACAAGTATATCTCTTAGCACACTTCGAATTTTGATGTGAGGCTTCCACCATTGGAAAGAAGACTTTTGGGGCTTCAATTTAGACTCAAGAATGACCTGCAAAGGGGTCTAGATGAAGGGGATATGTTTGTTTGAAGTCGGAGCCAAGAACCAGTTTGCGCTATCGGCCACTGGTGGAGTGTGTCAGCCACAAATGGAGTTTTCCGGCCATAGGTCGGCCAGGAGTGACCCTTGTCGGCCACTAGTGGTAGCTGGTCGGCTACAAGTGTCCAGGAAGCTTAGATTTTGCAGATATTTCTCCTCCAGCTGTTCTACACTGTGCCAGTTGTCCTGTATTCAGATATTTTCGACCAAGGCTCTCTTTTTTTCTATATATAGAGGCCATATCTCTCATATTTCAAGGTTGGAAAGTTTGGGAGCCTCTTTCTCTCTAAAATCTCTCTCTCTCTAGATTTCTTTCTCTCTTGCCCTTTTGTGCATACAAGTAGAGACACACTTCTCTTTTGCCTGGGTACCCTTAACCAAAGTTGTTTATCTTTGGGATGAGATTCCTTGGGGCCTTCTTTGAGCTCTAGAAGGTGGTTTAAGCTCAGATTTGTACCTAAAGTGTGTTGTGCTTCATGAGGTATAAGACTCACCTTTTAAACTTGTTTTGCATAACTTGTTTCACCATCTTTTTGTACTATTTTTGGCCTGGTTTTCAACTACAAAAATCTCTATTTTTTAGTCCTAAAAATGGTGGTTTGAGCCTTTGTGAGTTAGGGGGTTGTCCTCCTTTTTAGCTCTTTGGCTTGTGAAGCTTTTTGTGCCATCTTTCATAACCTTTAAATCAACCTTTTTGGGCCTTTTAACCACTGAAAATCAGAGCTATTTCAGTGGCTAAAAACATGTTTTGAAGTTCAAAATTGAAGGGGTTAGCCTCCCCTCCTTGTGTCTTGTTTGCTAGTTTAGGTAGCTCTATGTGTTAACCTATTTTTCTAGCATTTTGTACCTCAATCTCAGCATGTTTTTGCTACTGTTTTGATTGGTCTTAGCTCTATTTTGAGCTAGTTTGGCCCTTTGAGGCTTGTATTCTGTGGTTGTAGTGCAATCTCCTTCACTAGCTTAATGTTTTAGGCTTTTTAGCATGAATTGCATGAGTTGCTTGCATGATTTAGTATCATTTTGCAATCCATTTCAGCATTGAAATCTCTGCAATCTCCCTCTATTCTTCACTCTTTCATTAGTTTTGAAAGTGACTTTGTCACGACCCAAACCCGCCCCTATGGGTTTAGCACCGTAACCAGCCAGTAATCCGAGATTACCGAAGGCCTGCTTAACAGTAATACAGTAATACAGAGTACAGGGGCTTGGCGGAAGCCAATACAGTAATTAAACAATGTCCAATGAGCTGTGACAGTCTGTATGCCAAAAAGATTTTTCATACATATTTACAGAACAGTACATATACATACATGTCATTCAGTGAAACAGGGACTTAATCCCTATTACAGTACAGTACGGTGCAACATACAGTCTATACAATATTACAAAACAGTGCGGAAGGGGGAATTACTAAAACACCCCTAAGCCTTAGCTTGGTAGGCTCGGAACCTCGCAGTGAGGCACATTGGTTGGCTTGACAAAACTGGAGTTAACCCTGACGCCTCTAGCTTTGATCCGGTGCCTGTACACCTACATATATATATATATATATATGAGCAGTGAGCTAAAGCCCAGTGAATAACATAGTGCGTAAAGAGGTTTAGAATGAATGTCCTTACAGTAATGAAAACAGTTCATTTCAATCCGTATTTCAGTTGTTCAGAACAGTAAACAGTCATATGTGGTACATCCATTAGCATAACAGTAACAGTAGGTCTAAAAGACCGAACAGTAATGATGGCCATCAATCAGTAACAGTGGTGGTTCCACGAGGGAACCGACAGAGATCTCTGTAACAGTAACAGTAAACAGTAGGTGCTAAGGATGCCACAGTACAGTTCAGAATATAGGACATACATTCATTCAGTAAACAATATCAGTTCAGTAAACAGTTCAGTTCAGTATTCAGAAGATAATCATTTTGAACATATCTTTACACAATTGTTACTCACAAAGTTCTGGGCTACAGTAGGCTAGAGCGTCTCCTCGGAATGCCAACCCTATACAGTTAACAGATTGAACACACGCTAAGTTTCACAGTTGGGAAAAATAACAACTTAATCCCTAAATTTGCCTCGGTGTGTTCTACATCTATATCCTCTTTAAGATGCCTTAAACTAGGCCTAAGAATGCTTAGGATGGAATGAGGATGCAAAGATGTGCAGTAAAACAGTTCGAAATTTTCGGAAAAAGCGAGTCCCGCTCGAAGCGAGTTTCCCGCCGAGCGACCATGCATAAAGGTTCCTGCTCGAGCGGACCAAAAAGTACTGGATATGTGAAATTCACGCTCGACGCCCGCTCGAGTGTGTCACCCAGTCCTCCGAAGGCGTCAATACTCGCTCGAGGGCGGTGATGCCTGAATCTTTGGGAGCTCGATTCCCCCGCTCGAGCGCCACTTCCCCCGCTCGAGCGGACGACCAAAATCTGGAAATTCCAGATTTGAGTCCCAAGCTCAAAATCAAGTTTTGATGCACCAAAATCGTTTCCTTTGGGCCCATTTTCCAGAAAACACCTCAAAACTCACAATACTACATGTTTTAAAGATTAATTTGATAAATCAATGCCCATTGGTGTTTCAATTAAATCCATTTTCAAACCCAATTCCATGAACAATACTCAAACATAACATGCAAGACTTTAAATCAATTCGAGGCTTCAAAACATGCTCTAATGAGCTCATTCTTTTCAAAACAAGTTGAAAACATGGACTCAAGCTTAATTATGAATATGCATGTGACAATTTGCCATGAAATCAACCCAAAACTCATCAATACAAACATGCATGCATGATTCTAGCTACATTACAACATTACAAGCCATATCTTGGCTCTAATCTTCAATGTTCCTCTCAAACATGCAAGGAGTGACTTAAATCAAAAGCAAGAGGGCAAGAACTCTACCTTAATTCTTGAGTTAGAGGTATGGAGGCTCAATGTTGCAATTCTCTAACAATTTCTACAAGTCCAAGCAAATTCTTCAAGAACACATCAATTCTCTCACTCCCTCTCTCTCTAGATCGGTTAAGCTCTCAAAATTGGATTGAGGAAATGTTTTGGAATGCAAAGCTAAGGCTCAAATATGTTTGGTGTAATGGCCCACTAAGGGCTAGTTTGGTAAATAAGGCCAACTTTGCATTTTATCAATATTTAATCTAATTTAATCATACCTAATCAGTTTTCAGATAATTATACCATAAAATTACATAAATTCTATTGATCATGGAACATCAATCAATTTTGGATTCGGCCGCCGATAAGGCCTTCAATTAACAGTTTAAACATAAAAACTAAACAGATAATTAAACAGTCAAACAGATAGAATGCAATTCAAACAGATACAGGCAATCAATTCAGTTTTAGACCTCAGTCAGTCAGTTCAGTATTCCAATAATTCTATTATCAATCAGAATCAGTCTCTGTTTAGCAGTAATCAGTAGTTAATTCAGTAATTTATCGGTAAACAGTATGAGGGTTGTTACAGACTTCGAACCCCTTGTTAGCTTGAGTGTGGAATTGAGACCCTCATGCCTAATGGTTTAATTCCTTCGGGAGTTCATTACCAACAGCATGAGGCCTCTTTCATGCTCAAGGTACTTGTGGTTTAAGCCCTCTTTCCATTAGAGGACATTCACCTTTGGACTAACCTATTAAAGAATGGATTGGTAATCTAAAATGAGTAAATAAAATTGGACAAGTAAAAGAGGCAAGATAAAACATCTTTTGTGTTGCATTGCATGTGTTCGGATCAGACGTTAATTCGAACACGAGGCAAATGAGACATTTTATATTCAAAAGTGATGAAATGTGCCATTTTTCTTGGTCACCATCACCCTTGATCATGCATGATAGGGTGGTGGTCTATTGAGTCTTGTTTTGCACTCATTAAGCTTGTACAAGCTTGATTCTTTAGCCATCATGTATTGAAAATGCTTGGTTGATGGTTTAGGAACCAAGAGTTACACTCCTTTGAAATTGTGTAATGATAAGGAGAGTAGCAGTACATACACTCTTTGAAAATACACTACTTTGCCTCTATTTGCTCTCTGTTGCAGCAAAAAAGAGAAGTCTAGGAAAGAAGTGGCCGACCGACCACCTGTATCCGCCGACTGACCACCCTAAGCAGCCGATCAGTCACTAATGGTAACCGATAGCCACCATTGGTAACCGACCGGCCAGAAATGAATTTTGCACAAGTGTGTTCCTGAGTTGGGGAAGAAGCATTCTGGAAGTTGGCACAATTTTCAAAGATCAAACGAGTGCAAACAGAGGCATCTGATGGCAAGGCGGTGGATTTTCGGGAGGAAGCCAACCGAGCATGCATGCCTTCCTCGCCCTTGAGGCTATTTACTTGCTTTGTTTAAATTAATTAGTAGTAACTAATTCATTCATTCATTTAAGTGTTGTAATTATTTAATTAGCTTAGATAGTTAATTAGTTTAATTGCTTTAATTAGCTTAGCATAGCTAGTTATTCAATTTTGGTTTGTAATAATTAGTTAATTAGAATAGTTAATTAGTTTTGTGTTGTAATAATTAGCTTAATTAGCGTAGCTAGTTAGCTTATTTATTCGGACCCTCCTTCGCGAGGGTATAATGTTGTAATAAGTGTACGTGCGTGTGTGCATGTCTTCTAACCCCACGTCTTTCTCCCTTTTACTTAACCACTTTCGATGATTAGATTAGGGACATATTTCAATTAGCATACCTTATGCTTGCATAATTGCATCATTCATTTGTCTTGCATGCACCGATGCTCGGCGCATCATTTAAACTGCATTGTATTGCAATACTTATTTGAATACGTGTTTAAAAGCATGTCATCAAATTGAATCAAGTCATATGCCATATTAGTAGCCGAGCTTATTAATTTCATACTGTATGTGTTATATTAGGCATCTTGTATAGTTAAGATCATGCATTTTTCTAACTAGCTTTTGTTTTGGCTTGGAGTACTTGGTGAGTTTTATACTTTAGCATGCTTGCATGAGTGTGATTGCCATGTTGGCATGATAGCATGCTTGCCATGAGGCTATTTACTTAAGTGATTAACTGTATGAATGCCTGTGGATGAAGGCTTGATTGACTAAATTGGAACAATTCAACTAATGTAAGTTTTAAGCCCACTTTGCGAAGTGGCAAATCATGTTTTAAGCCCACTTGAGGGTGGCAAATTCAAACCATTTTCAAAAACAAACATGAGTTGAATTCGTTCCAATTCTTGTGATCTTAGTCTATACTTGCTCGTGTGTGTGTCAGATAGTAAAGTTAGCTAATAACTGGAATAAGAACACATAAGGTTTATAAAACAACATATCATGGTTAGTAGAGGCCGATCCTTTGATTAAGTGAGCGGGGGTGCTCATTTCATGACATTCCCCTCTCGTACCCAAGTTCTTAAGGCGAGACAACTTTGGTGATGATGGATAAGTGGCCTTTGGCATAAGTCAGGATTTTCTAAATTTCTCAAAAATAAAATATTTAGGTGGCAAATCTGTAATCTGGCAAAGCAGTCCAATTTTGGCATTATTTGATTTAAAATCAGTTTTCCAAAAAGATGTGCCAGATTGGACTCTTTGGTGTTTATTGGTTTCACGTTGCACTTTGTGAGATTAGATTCAGAACCATGACAGGAGTCTGAACTGTAGGACCAATTTGAGCTCTTCGAAAAGGAGTGGGGGGCGAAAAAGTCGAGCTGCAGTTGCTCGCTGTCACTGTTTAGGGTGTGGTTAGAATGGTCACACTTCTCTGATTGGTGCTCGGACGGGGGTCCCTTGTTTGAGTTTGTATTTTTGGGTGATTGTGTTACTGAGTGTGCTTCATGGTCATCAACTTGGTCTTGCAATGTTGTTATAGTCTCCTTCATTTGTAACACCAACGCGTTCAACCGCGTTATCTCTGCTTCCCTCGACACAATCACTCAGTCAAGCCCAATAAACATATCAATAGCTTGGGCACCGAGCATAAGTTCCATGATAGCTATTCACTTTTCCAACTTATTCACCCGCGCTGCCTTCTATGAGGCCGTAACTTTTTGTAATTTCCCCAAACTATTTCTCTATTTCTTGCAAATTAAACCCTAGAAATCAGGAACGACTGCACGAGCTAACCGGCAAACCCTAATCGACTCTGAGAACTTAGGAAACATTAAAACCCTAAATTAATAATTTAGAAACCCTACAATGAAAATTTATAAGAGAAAAAACCCTAGTTTTCGGTAATCGCTATTTTAGCCCAAAGTCTCGCCTTTTGTTGCAAACCAGCACTACGTGACCCGAATTTGTTTTCCTATCATTATTTAAATATATATTTTAGTTCAAAATTTCAAATTCAACCTTTTTCTTTCTTTATTATTGCATTTTGGCCCAAAAAATTTCAATATTTTAATCAAATAAGGTACAACTATTATTATATTGATTTATACATAACATCTACTATATTATAATAACCAAAAAAACAAAATTGATTTCCTACTGTAGAGACCAGCCGGCAGTGATTAGTTGTCATGACCTGAACCCGCCCCTATGGATTAAGGACATAACCGGCCAGTAATCCTGTGATTACCTACGGCCTCAGACCAAAACAGACATAATTTATCAGAGTAAAGGGGCCAAACGGAAGTAAAAATTTAAAACTTTGTCTATAGAGCCGTGCTTATATGCACATCAAACAAACCATACATAGATACGTTAATAACCCACATCAAAAGTACTGCATCACAAAATTCATTACAGGCAGGATCATCCAAAACGAGTCAACCTATAACAGACTATGTACAGACATACACAAGGCCCTTGCCAACAAGGCAAAACATAAGTACATAATAAAAGGGCAAGGATGGTCTCATTCGTGAGACATAAGGCTGACTCTCCAAAACTCAGGTTGTTCCTGGTAGACTTCACTGGGGCTGGGTTTGTGCTTCTCTTGGCTCACCTACAAACACATGAATGAGCGTGAGCGATAGCCCAGTGAATAATATCAAATACAGAATACACATAACAATGTAGAACAACAAGTTCCAAATGGCCTTGGGCCCAATACATATTTCTAATTAGTAGATATATATAACTATACGAATTCCAAATCAAGTGACTTATAGTTTCAACATTCTGGCCTTTGGCCCATTCAGATTTCCATTCATGTCAAAACGGCCTTTGGCCCACTCATTTATGTCAAAACGGCCTTCGGCCCACTTATTTATGTCAAAACGGCCTTCGGCCCATTTATATAAGTCGAAACGACCTTTGGTCCATTCATATAAGTCAAAACGACCTTTGGTCCATTCATATATGTCAAAACGACCTTCGGTCTGCGCGTTTCTATCAAAACGACCTTCGGTCTATTCATATATGTCAAAACGACCTTCGGTCCGTGCATTTCTATCAAAACGACCTTCAGTCCATTCAATTCTATCAAAACGATCTTTGGTCTATTTATTTATTCATATCAGACTTTCGTCCACAATCCCAAATAGCAATTCATAAAGCTTGCAAGGGAATAATCAATTGGACATTCACAAACATTCGAATATCGATATTACTCACAGTGATCGGCTTGTAGATTTGCCCTGGAGCTTGACCCTACACATTTCACGAACACAAAAGGGTCATTAATAATTCCTTCTGTTCCTTAATTCACATAATCCTCTTTAGGCCTTATTTTAATCTCATTAACTTATTTACCATGCTTAACATATGCCTAAGAGTGCTTACAAGTAAAAGAGAACGGAAAACGAAACACAGAACGCATGAACACAATTTCAGAAAACAGGGTCCCCGCTCGAGTGCCAACTTCACCGCTCGAGCGGACCCCTAAGGCTTGCAAAAGTACTGGATAGGTGAAATCTACGCTCGATCGTCCAATATGGCACTTGAGCAGAAGGCCTCTCAACATAGCTCTCCGCTCGAGTGTGAACTTACCTGCTCGAGCGGACGCTATGTCTGCAAAAAGTACTGGATGTATCATTTTTACGCTCGAGCGTGAACTAGGACGCTCGAGCAGAAGTTCATCCTCCATGATCCCCGCTCGAGCAGACACCATGCCTGCAAGAACAAAATACTGGGAGCTCGAAATCCCCGCTCGAGCGGACATTGCCCCGCTCGAGCAGACATCAAAATTCTGGGTTTCCCATATTGTGTTCTTGAGCTCCAAAACAATTTTTCAGCTACAATTCTTGCATGCAATGGCTCAAATCTCAAATATAATTGTCCTAACATGGTATAGACCCTTAATTACAACTCAAAGAGGCTCAATTTACATATAATTCACATGTATGCCCCAAAACTCATTCTAATATGGTAAAATCATGCATTCAAACTCATCTCTTAATTATTCAAACATGCATGCTAATTTTTGACCTCATTTCCAACCCAAACAAAACAAATGGTGTTCATTCTTATGGAATACAACAAAAGCATGCTTGCATGTAAGATTTAACACCTTTACTTCCATATTCAACTCAATACATGCTAAATTATGCAATTCTACAACAATTATATACATGCATGCCTTCATTGATCATCAATTGAACACAAACAACTCAATTTCCTTATAATCAAGCTAACTCATGTTCTTGGTCATTAACCACACTTGAATTTACAAATTTACAAACAAAAATCCATGAGTTTACTTACCTAAGAGTTCAATCTCCCAAACTATAACAAAATCTTGGGTTTGATCTTCAAGTCCTCCAAACCTTGAACCAAAATCACCCAATCCTCTCCCTCTCTCTCTAACAGCCGACCCTCCTCCTTTCTTCTTAGAGTTGATCAGCCAAAATCAATGTAAAGGGAAGGAATTGGTTTTAATAAGGCTTATAATAGCCCCGCTCACAAATTATTTTAACATAAAATAATTGGGCACTCAATTTAATCAGTTTAAATTGACCAGAATAAATTTTCAATTAAATTTCACCGTAGGTTCTAAAAATTATGCCAATCACAGTGGCGTAATCAATTTCGGGTTCTGTGGCCGATAAGGCCCTCAATTTAATTTTCGAAGCAAATAATCAAACAGATATTCTTACGGTGAACAGATAGAAATTCAAAACCACATAATGGCACACAAAATCATACCAAAACATATAATCACATACGTATTAGGGACCAATTAACATAATACAGAACAGGGGTATCACAATAGTAGTAGGGACAAGAATGATTAATTTTTTATTTATAATATTTTGAATATTATATTGGTATATCTTTGAATAAACAAAAGGAAATGGCTAGCATTTATTGCTATGTACTTGTGTCTCCCAATTAGCAACTAAGCAGGGTTACTTTTTCTAATCAAGATTAATTAACACAAATCCTAATTAGATTACAACCAAACTTGAATAGTTTCCATTGAAAACTAACCAAACCAAACCAACCATTCTATTTCCTTCTTTGCCTATGAATACAAGGCTCTAGCAACTCATATTCCTTACATTTCACACACATAGCAACGAGCTGAAGAGGGGAAAAGAGAGAGAGAGAGAGAGAGAGAGAGAGAGAGAGAGAAATAAGAAAAGTAGGAAGAAACCCTACGCAACTAAGGTAAATTTCATACACCTTTTCTCTCCATGAATCATCATGTTTTTCCCCTTCATAATACATGCTAAAAATGTATTTCATATGATACTAAGAGTTACTACAATTGTTAGATGATGTATGATTTGAAAATGTAATGTTCTTCTTCTTCCTTGTAATTTCCAGAAAGTTTTTCTCAAGGTTTTTGATTTTATGTCCATAGCAAACCTTTATGAACTCAAAATCTGTTTTAAAGGGGTATTAATTGACATATATAGAGTATGTGAGAATTTTTTCTAAGACCATGGATGTGTCTTTATGACTCCTTTTATTTTTCTAAATAATTGGTGCAAAGAACCTATTTAAAACAGAAAACTTTAGAAAATTCTAGAAAATTTCAAAAAAAAAAAAATGATCTCACGTTCATTTTTATATCAAAATCTTCCTCTGAAGGTTAGCTTTGAAACAAAATTTATTTCAATGCAAATGAATGAGTATTTTAAGAGAAACACCAATTTTTGTAACAATTGTCAAATCTGGACTGAGTCTGTGTATTTCTTAAATATCTAAAAGAAAAAAGGACCACCCTACTTTCATAAAATGATTCTGAAACTAGACTTGATTCTCTACAAATCCTCAAGAATCCACGTTTTTGAAACCCTTAAAAATATTTTTTCTATATATATTTTTGAATCGATGCAGTGCTGGAAATCTGAACAGTGTGGTCCTTGTTGTAGCTAATACTTTTGTGCTATCATTCACGTATACTTGAACTAATTATGACATGTTTGTTTATAATATATGTTATACTTGCATGCTTGAGTTTCACCTTGAATGGCCTTATTATGCTCTTACTTATGCTAACCACTAATGTGTAATGAACTTAATGTAAAAGGGGGAAAACTAAATGGGTTGGTAAAGAGGGTTGATGATCACACTAGTTATATATGATAAATGATGAGAATATTAAGTTGATATTAGTAGTGGATTAAAAAGAGCAAGTCTTACATAAGTGGTTGTTTCGGAACCCTTGAATGGAGCGGTTGTATTCGAACCCTAAGTAGTTTGGTGTAAGGAAGGATTTAGGCAAGGCCCATCATTACCGTCTCTTTTGAGGCCTTGCGGGTGGTGCTATGCGGTATATAATTGTTGGTAGTTATTCGAGGTAAGGTCTGCAACAAAGCAAGAAAAGATGGGGCATACCAAATAATTCGTCTCTAATTCTTGGAGTTGAGAGGACAAAATCACTTTGGGGGATTTCTAGATTACTAACAACTAACTATATAATCTGTGTTATGAACTTAAATACCATGACCCCTTTCTTTTATTTTTTGTAAATGCTGTTGTGTGTTGGTCTGGAAAAAAGGGATGGGGTGTGTGTGTGTTTACCGGATATTCAAAGCTCACGGTGTATCATGCCAGGTGCCGAAGAGGAGCTTATAGTAGGCGACGACGAGCCGGAAACCTTTGAAGACATTTGGTTATCTTAGAAAAGTTAGAAATTTTCCTTTTTGATGTTTTGTAAAGTTCATATGAAATTTTAAATTTTCTTTTGGGATATAATGTTGATTGAAGGAACTTTCGTAATTAAGGATATTTATAATTATTCTATTATTATGTACTTATTCCAACACCAATATAATTCTTGACGTTGCTTATGAGACCTGGTGTCAATGCCTCTTAAGATATATTAAAAGGGTAGTGCACTACCTGAGAAATGTGGACTTAGAAGGGAGGCTAATTTGACTCCTCCAGCAATCTTGGATCATTAGTGACTTTTCCTTGACTACAACCCTCAGTATAAATTTGGGGCGTCACAATTTGGTATCAGAGCCTAGGTTCAACCCTTAGCCTACGTAACCCAATACATGACTCAAGAAGCCCTTACCTCTTTACATTATTGTATTTTACTATCACATTGTTATATATATTTAAAATAGACTCATAATAAAAATCTTTTCCCTCCACCCTATGATGTCGTCAGAAAGCCGCCAGATGACCAACATTAGTCTCGACACGTGGGGAGCATTTTGCATGCAAGGAAGGAGGGCCCTGTCTTTCAATACCTACTTTAGTCGTCGAAGGTGTGAATTCGCCACCGAGGAGTTGATTATCAAGGAGATATGAAAGGTGGAAACAGATTACTCTTATTACACGAGGGAACAAAAGAGGTCCTTGGTTTGACGACGCCTATAATGCCTAAGTTGCACAGCAAAAAGTGTAGTCTGAAAGGAGTAGGATGACTAGAAAATGGACGCTCTGATGTGCCGAGCCTTAGCAGGAGAAGCACTGCACCAATTTCTAGCGAAAAGTGGCGAGTCTCACTACCTTGGGTTGAACAACAGTTAGCCAATAGAGGTAGAACAACCACCAGTACAACCAGGAACAACTCCATCCTTCCAAATTGAGGTGTTATCTGAACACATCCCCCTTTCACCGATATACACGCCCCACTTCCCTGGCCAGGAAACCTACTCGACTGATGAGAACCTCGAAGAAGACTTCAATTGGTCGAGGAATAATAGTTAATCTAAGGATAGTAAGCTAGAATTTTTGTGAGATCCACTTATGATAGCAGTCTCTTTAAGACATATGCAGTAATCGTGTGACTATGGCATATGTAGTGCTTTTGAGTAAATCTATGATATGGAAGCTTTTTATACTAATGCCTACTATAATGAAATGATAGTTTGATCTATATCTGTTGACTGTTATTTGTTTTAATATTTGTCACACCCTAAGAAAACTAAACCTTAATTTCAAATCTCATAAAAAGATTACCTCTAACTGAGAAATCTAGAAACCAACTTACCCCATATCGTGAACAGAATGGTGGATACACGAGCTAACGACTATTTAGAAACTAGTAACAATGCTTGGAATTGTCCTAGAAATTAGCATGGGCCCGTACACATGGGAGCCATCCTTAATAACCTTGGGCATCAAATTCTAGAAAAATTGGGATAGTTAAGGAACAATCGGCAAAACGAGAGGATTCGACTCTTTTTGGAGTTCAGAAACAAAGGCCCCCAAAATTCACAGGAGTACCAGACCTGAGGGTGGCTGAGAATTGGCTTTGACAGATAGAGAAGATGCTAGACACTATGAGAATAACCGAAAATGCCGATAGAATAGCCTCGGCTGTGTTCGTGCTTGATGATGTGGCCGATCATTGGTAGGAACTAATTAAGAATATGCGTGACGTTACAAACATGTTGTGGAACCAGTTTAAGGAATTATTCCTGAATAAATACTTTCCAAGTACAGTTCGCCGAGAACGAGTCAAGGAATTCCAAAACCTGGAGCAAGGGAATATGACCGTAACTTAATACGCTGCAAAATTTGAAGAGTTTGCCCGTTACGCAACTAGATATGTAGCAAATGATGAAGAGAAAGCAAAGATGTTTGAGTGGGGGCTAGACTTTACAATCAGGGGAAAAGTTCTCCCGCAACAACTCCACTCATATGCCAAGGTGTTGGAGACGGCATTAGAATATAAAAAGGAAGTAACCGATGCTAGGAAGACTTGGAATAAGCAGAAAAGGGGCTAGACATCTGTAGGACCTCAGAGGAACCAGAAGGGAAACACGGCCCTGAAGTCCTACTCCAGACCACTACCATAGCAGTAACAGCAACAACTGCAGCAACAGATCCAAAAGGGAGGTTGTCAACCAAGGTCGGCAAGACAACTCTAATGCTTTCATTGCCAACGATTGGGGCACAAAAAGAGCGAATGCCCCTAACTCCCTCCATCAAGATACTAGGGAGGAGGTTCCGAAGCAAATGCCCAAGCATTGGGTGGATAGAAGCCTTGGACAAACAAGGCACGATCTACTGGGCAGCAGTACCTGAAGAATGGAGGAGCTCAGAACGCTAGGACCTGTGGCAACCAGAAGCCAACTGGCAAATTCTTTTCCTTGCAAGAGGAAGAAGCGTACATGTTTGTAATTGAGGGTAATTTAGTGCTATATAATTCCTGGGTGCATGTTTTATTTGATACTGGTGCATTGCATTCTTTTATATCCTCTGCTTATGCTAAGTCATTAGAACTTGTATGTGAACCCTTAGACACTACCTTAAGTGTAATATCACCTATGGGAGGGTGTGTTTGGATAGGGTTGATCTGTAAGGATTGTAAAATAGGAGTGTCGATCCTACGCTTTACTTGCGACCTTCGTGTCATGGAAATATCAAACTTCGATATCATTTTGGACATGGACTGGTTGTTTGCCCACCGAGTGGTGAACAATTGCCGTCAAAAGAAGGTAGTAGCTCATATGCCTGATGGAACACACTTCTACTTTAAGGGGGATAGACAAGACTCCACGATTTCAACAAAATGTAAGACGCAGTAGCACGATCAACTTGCGGGTAAAATAGCAAGCTTGATTTTGAATGAGGTAGACCAAGCAGAATTAGAACTCCCACGAGTAGTATGTGAATATGCGGATGTATTTCCTGAGAAATTGTCGAGATTGCTACCAACCCGAGTGGTAGATTTCAATATTGAGCTACAACCTAGAACTACCCCAATATCCATGGCCCCATATCGTATGGCACCAGCAGAACTACGAGAATCAAAGACATAACTACAGGAGTTGCTCAAAAAATGATTCATTAGGCCAAGTACATCACCATGGGGAGCACCCGTGTTGTTCACTAAAAAGAGTGATGGGTCGTTAAGGCTATATATCTATTACCGTTAACTCAATTGAGTCACAATCAAGAACTAATACTCACTCCCAAGGATTGATAATCTTTTTGATCAACTTAGAGGCTCAAGGTACTATTCAAAGATCGATCTTAGGTCGGGTTACCATCAATTATGAGTCAAGGAGGGTGATATACCAAAAACTGCCTTTTGAACCAGATATGGTCACTACGAGTTTGAAGTAATGCCTTTCGGACTAACCAATGTGCCGATAGTATTTATGAGTCTAATGAACAGGATCTTCACACCATATCTTGACCAGTTTGTAGTAGTGTTCATTGATAACATCTTGATATATTCAAGGTTGGAAGAAGAGCATGAGCAACATTTAAGGATTGTCCTTCAAGTTCTTAGGGACAATCGGTTGTATGCCAAGGCAAGCAAATGTGAGTTCTGGTTAAACGAAGTGAAATTCTTAGGGCATGTAGTGTCTGAGAATGGGATTGTGGTAGATCCAACCAAGGTGGAAGTAGTCTTAGATTGGAGACAATCGAAAACCGTGTCAAAAATCCACAGTTTCTTAGGATTGGTTGGTTACTACTAAAGTTTCATCCAAGTTTTCTCCAAACTAGGACCAATGACTTATTTGACGCAGAAATGAGTAAAGTATGAATGAGACAAAGCTTGCGAAAAATACTTCCAACAGCTAAGGAAGAGATTAACTAGTGTGCCAATTTTGACCATCCCGAAACGGGAAGTGACGTACACTGTGTATTGCGATGCATCTAAGGAAGGGTTAGGTTGCGTGCTCATGCAAAATAGAAAGGTAATCGCGTATGGATCCAGTCAGTTAAAACCACATGAGCGTAACTACCTAACGCAT
The DNA here is from genome assembly GCA_025200525.1 of Camellia lanceoleosa. Taxonomy (NCBI): domain Eukaryota; kingdom Viridiplantae; phylum Streptophyta; class Magnoliopsida; order Ericales; family Theaceae; genus Camellia; species Camellia lanceoleosa. The sequence continues at coordinate 52,421,206 of CM045760.1, forward strand.
GACTTGGAATTGGCAGCCTTAGTTTTTTCCCTAAAGCAATGGCGACATTACCTGTATGGGGAACAATTTGAGATTTTCGTTGAACACAAGAGTTTAAAGTATCCATTTACACAGAAGGACTTTAATTTGAGATAGAGAAGATGGATGGAGTATCTTGAGGATTTCCAGTTCACTCTCTCATATCATCCCAGTAAAGCCAATGTAGTAGCAGACGCTCTGAGTCGTAAGAGTAGAGGGATGATAGCTAAAATAGCCGTCAAGGAATAGGATATGGTTAAGATGCTTAATGAATTTAGAATCCAAGTAGAATCTCAGGATACAAAGGTATACCTTGGTGCACAAAAGGTGATGCCTAAGTTGATAAGTGAGATCATGGAGGCCTAGAAGCACGATCAAGAAGCATGATCAAGAAGTAGCCTATGTTAAGGGAAATCTAGAATTAGGAGAACCAATGCTCGATTGGGAAATTCACCCCAATGAGAGTTTAAGATATCCAAGTAGATTGTTTGTGCCAAGTAACGAGTTGCTTAGAGAAAAGGTACTTAAGGAATATCATCCTCTGTATTTGCGGTACTTCCATGAGGGACTAAAATGTACCAAGATTTGAAGAGGCAGTATTAGTGGAGCGGAATGAAGAAGGATGTCGCTAAATTTGTAGCAAAATGTCTAGCATGCCAACAAGTGAAGGTGGAACATCAGAAACCAGAAGAAATGTTGCAACCTTTGCTAATAGCTGAATGGAAGTGAGAATACATGACAATGGACTTTGTGACAGGGTTGCCCAGGACACCCAGAGGGCGTGATGCAATATGGATAATAGTGGATCGCTTCACTAAGTTAGCACATTTCTTACCCTATAAGATAGACAACACTTTAGAGTTTATGTGCAGACTCTAAATTGGAGAAATCATTCGACTACGTGAAACTCCGATATCTATTGTGTCAGATTGTGATCCATGATTCACCTCCCGATTTTGGGGAAGTGTGCAAGAAGCTCTGGGTACTGAGTTATGTTTCAACACCGCTTTTCACCCACAAATGGATGGACAATCTGAGCGCACCATCCAAACACGCGAAGATATGCTGAGAGCTTGTGCAATGGATTTTCAAAGAAGTTGGGAACAACACCTACCCTTAATTGAAGCATTATATAGGCAACCTTGTAGATCGTTAATTTGTTGGACAGAAATAGGTGAAGCAAACCTAATAGGACTCAAACTTGTCCTAGAGACCACCGAGAAGGTCAAATTGATCCTACAACAGTTAAAGACTGCTCAAGACTATCAAAAGAATTACGCAGATAGGAGGGAAAGGCCATTGATGTTTGAAGTAGCCGACCAGGTGTTCATAAATGTGCAACCTAGGTGTGGGATTGTACGTTTTGGAAGAAAGAGAAAGCTATCACCATGATATATCGGACCTTTTGAGATATTGGAGAAGGTGGGCGAAGTGGCATATCAACTAACTCTACCCCCACAGTTAGTAGGGATACATAACGTCTTTCATGTATCTATATTGCGGTTGCGGAAGTACATTGCTGATCCATCACATGTCATCAACTGGGAAGAAATCAGTCTCGACAAGGATGTTACCTTTAAAGAAGGACTTATAGCAATACAAGATAGTCGAGAAAAAAATCTTAGGTTCAAGACGGTTCATCTAGTAAAGGTGCTTTGGCGACATTGTGAAAATTGAATAATCAACCTGGGAATGTGAAGATGCGATGCGGACAAACTATCCCCAACTTTTTGAGCCTAGTGTGTGATTGTAATTTTGAGGATGAAATTAGTTTAAGGGGGATAGGTTGTGAGGCCCTAACTTTTTGTAATTTCCCCAAACTTTTATAGTTTAATAATTTCAATAAGAAACCCTGTTTCTCCATTTCTTGCTAATTAAACCCTAGAAATTAGGAATGACTGCACGAGCTAACCGGCAAACCCTAATCGACTCTAAGAACTTAGGAAACATTTTAAAACCCTAAATTAATAATTTAGAAACCCTAGAATGAAAATTTATGGAAGAAAAACCCTAGTTTTTAGTAATCGCCATTTTATCCTAGTATCTTGCTTTTTGTTATGAACCAGCACTACATGACCCAAATTTGTTTTCCTATCATTATTTAAATATATATTTTAGTTCAAAATTTTAGATTCAACCCTTTTCTTTCTTTGTTATTGCATTTTGGCCCAAAAAACCCTAATATTTTAATCAAATAAGGTACAATTATTATTATATTAATTTGTACATAATATCTACTATATTATAATAACAAAAAAAATTGATTTCCCACATGTATAAAGAATAGCCGGCTGTGAATAGTAGTAGGGACAAGAAAGATCAATTTTTTATTTGTAATATCTTGAATATTATATTGGTATATCTTTGAATAAACAAAAAGAAATGACTAGTATTTATTGCTATGTACTTGTGTCTCCCAATTAGCAACTAAGTAGGGTAGCTTTCTCTAATCAAGATTAATTAACACAAATCCTAATTGGATTCAATTAGATTACAACCAAACCTGAATAGTTTCCATTGAAAACTAACCAAACCAAACTAAACCAACCATTCTCTCTCCTCCTTGGCCTATAAATACAAGGCTCTAGCAACTCATATTCCTCACACTTCATACACATAGCAACTGGCTGAAGAGGAAATAAGAGAGAGAGAGAGAGAGAGAGCGCTTGTAAGTTTGAGAGAAAGAGGAAGAAAAAGAAAGATGGAAAGTAGGAAGAAACTCTAAGCAACTAAGGTAAATTTCATACACCTCTTCTCTCCATGAATCATCATGTTTTTCCCCTTCATAATACATGCTAAAAATGTATTTCATATGATACTAAGAGTTACTACATTTGTTAGATGATGTATGGTTTGAAAATGTAATGTTTTTCTTCTTCCTTGTAATTTCCAGTTTTTGATTTTATGTCCATGGCAAACCTTTATGAACTCAAAATCTGTTTTAAAGGGGTATTAATTGACATATATAGAGTATGTGATAATTTTGGATAAGACCATGGATGTGTCTTTATGACTTCTTTTATTTTTCTAAATACTTGGTGCAAAGAACCTATTTAAAACAGAAAACTTCAGAAAATTCTAGAATATTTCAGAAAAATGATCTCATGTTCATTTTTATATCAAAATCTTCCTTTGAAGGCTAGCTTTGAAACAAAGTTTATTTCAATGCAAATGAATGAGTATTTTAAGAGAAACACCAATTTTTGTAATAGTTGTCAAATTTGGACCGAGTCTGTGTATTTCTTAAATATCTAAAAATCAAAAAGGGCCACCCTACTTTCGTAAGATGATTATGAAACTAGACTTGATTCTCTACAAATCCTCAAGAATCCCCATTTCTAAAACCCTTAAAAATATTTTTTCTATATATATTTTTAAACCGGTGCAGTGCTGGAAATCTGAGCAGTGTGGTTCTTGTTGTAGTTAATGCTTTTGTGCTATCATTCATGTATACTTGAACTCATTATGACATTTTTGTTTATAATATATGTTATACTTGCAAGCTTGAGTTTCACCTTGAATGGCCTTATTATGCTCTTACTTGCGCTAACCACTAATATGTAATGAACTTAATGTAAAAAGGGGAAAACTAAATGGGTTGGTAAAGAGGGTTGACGACCACACTAGTTATATATGATAAATGATGAGAATGTTAAGTTGATATTAGTAGTGGATTAAAATGAGCAAGTCTTGCATAAGTGGTTGTTTCGGAACCCATGAATGGAGCGGTTGTATTCAGACCTTAGGTAATTCGGTGTAAGGAGGGATTTGGACAAAGCCCATCATTATTGTTTGTTTTGAGGCCCTGCAGGTGGCACTACACGGTATATAACCATTGGTAGGCATCCGAGGTAAGGTCTGCAATAAAGTAGCAAAAGAGGGGGCATATCGAATAGTCCGCGTCCAATTCTTGGAGTTAGGAGGACAAAATCTCTTTGGAGGATTTCTAGACTACTAACAACTAACCATACAATCTGTGCTATGAATTTAAATGCAATGACCCATTTTCTCTGTTTTTTGTAAATGCTGTTGTGTATTGGACTAGGAAAAATAAATGGGTGTGTGTGCATTTACTGGACATTCTAGGCTTACGGCGTATCATGCCAAGTGCCGAAGAGGAGCTTATAGCAGGAGACAACGAACCGAAAACCTTTGAAGACATTTGGTTATCTTAGAAAAGTTAGAAATTTTGCTTTTTGATGTTTTGTAAAGTTCATCTGAAATTTTAAATTTTCTTTTGGAATGTAATGTTAATGGACCACACTTTCGTAATTAAGGATGTTTGTAATTATTCTATTATTATGTACTTATATTCCAACACCAATATAATTCATGGCGTTGCTTATGAGACCTTGTGTCAATGCCTTTTAAGATCTGTCAAAAGGGTAGTGTGCTACCTAAAAAAGCTGAACTTAGAAGGGAGGCTAATTTGTCTCTTTTAGCGATCTGGGATCTTACTTGATTATTGGCCATAAGACTCATTAGTGACTTTCCCTTGACTACAACCCTTAATGTAGATTTGGGGCATCACACCTTCATTATGTTTGCATCCTCCAAATCTTTGATTTTCTGTAAGCCACTTATCAGTTTTGTTTTAACATTTCTAACGCCTCCATAACCATCACTGTTAGGTGTGCTTGACAATTCAAACAGGTCTGAAAATAGATTTGGCCACCCTTCTTTTGCATTATGCATGGTCATATGCCCATGTCCTTCTCATTGTGTAGTGTCCATCACCTTCACACTCGACTCCGATGTCGCTTCACTGTCAACATGACCTTCGTTCGATGAGTCCGGTCTCCAACAGTTGAAGCTTGGCTTAACTTCATTCAATTCGATGACAATATCACTATTTGCTTTCTTGTTTCCATCTGCCTCACCCCCCAACTTGCCCTTCACATGATGTCTTCTGCCATGGTCATCTACTGGTACATTAACATAAAAACGCTTAAGTATAGTCCCGCCAAGTTTGTTATAATTCATCTTCATAAGCAACATCAACCCATATTAAAATCAACCACATTGCGTAACAACCGTCAAACAAAATGCATCATAACAAATAAAACACATGAATAAACCTATTTTATGGAACACACAGTGCATTCAATACTGTTTTATTCAATGTGGGTGCAGATGCAATGTATTAACAAATTCTTTGTGTGATGTATGAAGTTTTATGGAAGAAATATATGATGGTCAACAATGTTTCCACATATACACTGTCAACCTCCATTTTTCTCTCTATCCTAAACTATGTACCATTGCCACACATAATTACATACAAAGGGTGCCCCACATCAAGAGCCAAAATTGATAATTTGCAAAATAAGAGTGAAAACTTGGAATGGCTTCCGATAAATGGGCCTAATGCAATGTCACATCATCTTGGAACCGAACACATTATAGGGGAAATGTGCACACTTAATGTACAACCATATCGAAATCCAACACATGACTAACATTTTGTTCATAAAACACTGACCACTATTTAATGTTCAACCAATGCTAGTGCGAACGTAATGTAATAACATGAACTTTTGAGTAACAAACATGAAGTTCCTTGTAAGAAACATATATTAAATACGAACGTAATGTTCCATCATGTTTTTTCCCCCTTTCAAGATATGAAGGTTTCTATAACAAACATATGTTCACTAATAACATTTACACATTTCTATTGTCAATGTAAATTCCTAAATGGTGTCCACCAAACTACACTTTACTCTCTACGCTCTGCTACATACTATTCATATTCACAAACATATTTACAAATATTTCCGTAAATCGGGAGCCGAAGTTGACAGTTTGTAGAACAACATAGAAAACTGGTAATGGCTTCCAAATAGACGGCAAACACAATGTCACCATGAATTGCTACCAGTCACATTAAGTAAACAAATGGCAAACAAATGCATCCAACGGAATATAACAATTGATGACCCAAAACACTGAGCACACATAATGTCTATGCATAACTGCATAAAACACATGATTGAACATATTTTCTGGGAAGCACGATGCATTACATAAAGGGTTTCTCAAAGTAAGTGGAAATGTTATGTACCAACATGACCGAAATAGATAGTTAGTCAAATATTATCGTTCAAAGTGTATAGTTCAGAGAATTACAAACCTCGAATGAGTTAGAGGCTATCAAGTCCAGTCCTTTCATCTCAGTTGTAAGCGCCCCAACGTTCTATTTACAAAACCTCGGAAATGCTGTGGGCCGTTCTGGCTTCAGGAGCATCGTGTGTTTGCAAACCAGAAACTACAAAAAACAAAACAGCCTCGCATACATTATTCATTTTTCATCTACACCATGAATTACATGTACATTGTCTGTATGTGAGGTGTTCGAGGTTATGTACCAATAATGCGACGACACAACCAGTCACTTTCTCAGGCCGGTTGTGGAACTCATTGAGTGAATTAATTAAAGTGTTCCAGATGGTCGCTGTCTAGTCATAGTACCGTAACGTATCAATTTGTTGATGAAACAGATGAAAGACCAACCAATCGACTCTCTGGTGGTTGCAAATAGTAGTTTTGCACAAATGTACAAACATAACAGCTTCGCGACGTCCTCCTTATCACGTTCTGTGTTCCTATGTACTGCTTCTACCAACAAATCTTTAATAAGCTTTGATGATATTTGTCTAACGGTTGGGCACTCTGTTGCACAAAATCAAATGGGGGTTTAGGCACATATGACATATCTATTTTTTCCTTTCCACATTAAACACCGAATATAAGGCGGATGTCATTGTTTCTTAGGGCCAAACCATGACCACTTATGTAAAATTTTTTGTCCTTTGCGTTATATGTCAAAATCAAGCGGCAAACTATTTCATCACACTTTTTGAACATGTTCGGCTGCAGGTTGTGATTACGGATAGCTTCGATCATTAGCCAGAATGGTTTTTTTTTCAATTATCGGATGTGACCATCGTCCAGGTTCACCTCGAGCATGGTCTTGATAACGACAACAATGTTCGAATGGTATATAAGTCTCGATGGATCGATACGGGGCAGTTTCTTTGTGACTGATGCAGCTTTTTTAGTTTTGAACGGCAACTTTGCTTGCTTCCTAGCTGCTAATCGGGTCGATGTGCAATCTTTCATGCCAGAACTTTGCGTCTGTACAACGACCACTCTATGGGGGGGTTTGTTGTCGAGCGTCACCTACCATGTAAAAAAGGTTGTTCCCATTAGCTTTTTAATAGACATGTTACTGAAACACGCTGACCAATAATGCAACGAAAATGTTTGTAACAACCCACATTCATGTCTTAGTCATGCTTGCATGCATTTATATAATTCTGTCTTGCTAAGTTTGAATTCATGAATCTTGCCTTGTTTTGCTTAAGTGTGTTGCATGCTTTGTTCCTTCTTTGCTGTCCTCAAGCCTAAGTTATTCTAAGCCGAGGTCGCCTTAAGCCTAGAGCTATCTTGGAATCCTTTCTAGTTGACCTCCACCTTTACCCTAACATATTGGCCAAGATGTCATTATCTAGGCCGAGGTGTTCATCACCAAGGCTGAGATGTGTATTATCTAGGTTGAGATGTTATCCTTGAACCCAAGTGATCTTGTTCCTGGACTGGTATGGCCTAGACCGAGGTGTGGCACATCTAGGCCAAGGTGTGGCACAGCTTAGCCAAGTGTTATCCTTCCTAGCCGAGATCATTGAGACCTTACTTGCCGAAGCCTATGTCCTAGGCCGAGATCATTACCTGCCGGAGTGCCCATGTCATTTGGCTTGTTGTATACACTTTGTCTTACAAAGGTCTTGTCACTTAGTCACCTTTTTTAGGAGAACCAATCCGGTAGTGCCACGTGTCCCGGCAAAGTGTTAAATCAGCCGACAGAGAGAGAGAAACCTATCATTTCTATATCTTTGTTCTAAGGAGGAGAGAGAAGCTCTAGGAAGAGAGGAAGAGGAGTTCTTGAGAGGAAGTAGATTTCCAAGCTTAATCCTTAGAGATCGAACCGTTTGATTCATGTCTTGAGGTTAGATTCTTGATCTACTCTTCTTGTTCTTTGTATTGATCTAATCACATTGCATGATCTAGCATGTTTCATGAACCATGCATTGATTTAAAGTTCGGTTTTAGAAAGAGAAAGTGATGTTCATGTGTTCTTGAGGAAAAGCCATGTTTTGATCCGAAAGTTTGTATCAAGATCCATGTTTTCGTGTTTGTTTTTATATGATCTTCGAGTATGGGTACCAAGGTCTGTGTTTTTGAACTCATAACATGAAATCCCAAATTTTTGTAATAACAAGTTATGATTTTAGCATTCATGTTCTTCATGTCCTTCAAGGAGGAAATCCAGATTTTCAGACCTCATTTCCCTAGGTGTGATCACTGAGACCACTCTTGTCTAGATCCCACACATAGGCCAAGCATCGTATCTCACCTTGGCCTACCTTACATGATCACTTGCACCTTAGTCTATCTTGCATGCACACCTAGGCTAACCACTGTATCACCTAGGCCGAGATGTTCATCATCTAGGCCGACAATGGTACACCCTTGTCGGCATCTTGTAACACCTCGGCAGAGAGCTACACTCCGAAGCCTAGGTAACTACACCTTGGCCAAGACCTCCTGAGTTCACTCAGCTAGGTCATTTTTGCCTAGGTCATTTTTGCCTAGATCATTTCTGTGCATCCATTCCAAGACTTGGTTGGTATCCAACATGTTCTCCCTAGATGTTTACCAGCATGTTTTCCATAGATGTCTACCAGCATGTTTTCCCTAGATGTTTTCTGGCATGTTTTTCCTAGATCATTTGCATTCATGTGAAGCTTGTTTTTAAGAGTACATTCAATAGATTTTGCTATGTGTTTGTAGGACTTGGACCTTCGCCTTGATCCCAACGTCCCAAGAACTATGTGAGTGGTATTTTTAATAAAGCTATGTTATACGTTTTGATAAAGGCTTTGCTTTGCTTTGTTTTGAAAGTATTTGTTAAGCATGAATGATTACCCCTATTTTGTATATCAAGTATAAGCTTTACATATCAAGTATAAGCTTTGTTTTGAATGACATTCTTGGAATCGTCCTTCCGTGCTAGAGGACGTTAAGCCTAAGTAGCATCATCCTTCTGTGCTAGGGGTCGTTAAGCCTAAGTAGCATCGTCCTTCCGTGCTAGGGGATGTTAAGCCTAGGTAGCATAGTCCGTGCGTGCCAGGGGACTTTAAGCACTTGTGGCACAAATGAGATCTCAGCCATGGACGGTCTGGTGAAACGCATGGTTCCTCCCACCGACGGTCTGGTGCACGGGTGTGGAGAAGAGATCTCGGCCATGGACGGTCTGGTGAACGCATGGCCCCCACTGACGGTCTGGTGCACGAGTGGGCTTGTTTATTTGATCTCGAGATGATTGTTTATTTGTTTTGTCTGGAACATCATCACCCCAAGTACATGTTTTGATACAAGTTATGCCAAGTATATGTTTTGATATTAGTTATGTTATATATATTGTTTTGACAAGGACCTCGGGAATCATTCATTTAAACCTTTATTATTTGTACCATTCACTGAGTATCCAAGCTCATCCTCTCCTTATATATATGTAGGTAACAAGCATGAAGGCGGTGACGCCGAGATGTATTGTTTTGCAACATGTTTTGGATGCATGTTATGTCGGCAATCTTGAGGACTTATGTATTTTGAACATGTCGGCTCGAGAAGCCTTTTATCAAGATGTAATATGTATTTTATTTTGTTTGTATTCAAGTTGTAAAGCTATGTAAAGATGTATGCCCTTCCATTTGACTTATGCACAGCTCTTATGGACTACTTAGATTATATATATTGCTTCCGCACTTGTAAGCCCCATATATTATACTCTGATTGTGTGTGATCTTTGTAAGTTGGCCTTCGGTAATCTCGGATTATTGGCCATCACGGCACCATTCTATTAGGGGCAGTTTGGGGTCGTGACAATGTTAATTTCCATGCCTACTTAAACAGAATGTTGCACACATTGCATGATCAACAAGTGGAATCAAGACGTATGAAACAACATCAATGACACACACGTCATCATGGTTTATAGCATGACTAATTACACAACAAATATGACGTACAAATTTTTTTCAATGCCCACTGAACAAAACAAAGAATGGGAGTGGCAGTTACGTCATTAATGAGTTGCGTCACAATAAAATACAACACCATTAAAACCATTTTTCCTTAATGATTGATCAGTCAAAAACACACGTACATGGGACCTATTCATGCAAGTGAACAAACAGCTGGGTATTAATGTTACCAACACCAAATGCTACCAACGTCACGACATACCTACATTAACATAACAAACCAACACACCATATTCAAATGACATTAACACGGAACAATGCAAAACATTTCATGCAAAAAGCACAACGACAATCGATGCAAACTTAAAACCACACACAAATGGCCCTATTTCACATTACGCAACCACAATGTTAAACATACACCATTCTTTTTGAATTAACGCACACGAAAATGGTAAACAATTCCACCACAAATTCGACTGCATCACTGAAATCCACATTGACGCTTCAACATAACACAATACACTAACCTACATAACACCGTACAACTTTCACATTTCTAACCAACCATCAAATATTAGAACCAATATTAACACATTCACATCAAAGATTACAATAAATAGTGTGTAACCACCACTGTGACACTATCATTCAAATTCAAACCGTAAAATGCAATATTCACTTGGGAATTTATGCCCACAAACTGCATTATGAAGCACATTGGGCAAATCAGGCCATACAGATTTGATACAGACACCCCAACACCCAAAACCCACAAATCACATACAATATCGACAACAATATTGTATGTACATCACAATGCCAACCATATGTACCCCAATATCAAGGATACACGCATGGGAAGTATGCCTTAAACTCACTTCATGAAGTACATTAGGGGGGAAATTATTGAATACAACCAAATCATGCAAAATACATTAACAAATTCAATTGTCAAAGCCGCACACCTTCGAGCTTCATTGTCATCGTCACTGAATCTGTCAATGGCTGAATTGACAGCGTACAGGGCACTTTAACCCTGACGCTGTTAATGTTAATCAGTCGAACAACCAGAGAAGACGAACCCAATCTCTGGCCATCGCAATAGATGACGTTCTTAATTGATGTGCGTGATGTATATTTCCATACAATTATGGCTCCTCCCAAAACATGAACGTGAAATTTGTATAATCCCTCTTCGAATATCTAGAAACCATATCTAGGGTTTCAACCCACAAAAAATGGTAATGTTGGAATGTGGAATTGTTGATTACCAATGTTTCCTTATACAGGTTCAAAGATTTGATAAAAAACGAGGGAAAACTATGAAACTCTATAGTGCGCTCAATGTTCAAAATAGTAATTTTGCCAGCACCCAAAACCCACATTGCCCTTCATTGGAAAACATAAACACGCTAATGGTGGAGGACTTATTTGCCATTCTGTAAGCTTTAGGACTTTTTGGTTCAATAGAAAATATGTGGGACTAATCCGTCCGTTAGTCCATATTTTGGGATTTATTGGTGCTTCACCCGATAATATGACAAAAAAGATAAAAATATTTAAAAAATGCTATTTTAATGTACCTAAGCTCCAAAATGTTAATGAATAAATTAAAAAAAGGGACTGACTCCTCTCAGTCCGAAATCGGGCTGGAGATAGGAGTGTAAAAATGGCTTGCGGCTCAAAACCTGCCCGTGGCCTAGGGTGGGCCCTGCCCGATTAGGCTTGGGCCTGAGCCTAGCCCGGAACCCCAGGCCTGGGCTATCATTTTGAAGCTCGTGAGCCCGACCCGTCTGGGCCAACCTATGGCTCTGCCCATCGGCCTGCTCAAGGCACACCTAAAGCCCGATCCAAGGCCCAGCTAGCTTGAGGCCCAGTGTCATTTTTGGAGGAAAAAAAAATAAAATTTTGGTAAAAAAAAATATTAAAAAAGTGTTAAAGTCTGGCCTAAGCTCGAGCCCAGGCCCAGGCCTACTGGTCCGGCCAGAGGCCTAGCCCGTCGGCTTGTCCCAAGCCCGAATACCCCTGGGCCTGGGCCTAATTTTCTGCCCTATGGGTCGGCCCAACCAAGCTCAAATATTGGCTAGATCCCGCGAGGCTCGACATGGGCTGGGTTGGGCCAAATTTACACCCTAGCTAGAGAGGTGTTGTTTGATCCATTGGGTTCACTTTTGGATCTCGTTTTGATAAGTCGAACTGTTCACATTTTAAGATTCATTAATTATATCATCCCTGCAAAAAATCAAGTCAATCAGATAACGGAAATCACGTATTTGGATTAGTTTTGTATAAAAAAAAAAATAAACGGTGAGAAAATTAACGATTCATACAAAATTAATCTGAACACGTAGTATTCGTTATCTGATCGACATAATTTTTATAGAGATAATATACTTCATAAATTTTAAAATGTGAACAATTCAGATTATCAAAATAAAACCCAAAAATGAATCCGACAAGCTGGCCTAGATTGTTCAGTTCAATTTTAGCTTGCAAGTAATTGACATCCTTTTAAAAAATTCATAACTTTTCCACGATGATTTGGTTATCGGTCAACGGGCAGTCCAACAATGGAGTACAATTTTAAAAATAAAGACGATGTATGGTTTGCCTTTAGAATCATGATTTCAAAGGCAAAATTTTTAGATCACTTTTTAAAATTTATGATCAAACACATAACTCAAAATTACTCAAAACTTAATTCAAAAATTAATTTCAAAACTTATAACCAAACACACAACTCAAAACTCTTTTGATGATATAGTGTTGAAAGTGGTTAGTGATAGGATTGTTAAATTATTTTTATAAAAAATTAAAAAAATAATTTTTGTATTTAAAAAATGGAAAAATTACATTTTACCCCCCTGTGGTTTCACGCATTTTCACATTACCTCCCTGACGTTGATAAATGTACTCATAAACTCTCTGTGGTTTTTGAGAGGGCAATTTATACTGAATTGGGCCGAGCTGATAGTTGGGCCGAGGTAAGCCCAAGTGAGTAGGACAGCTCGTGCATCGGCCGGAGTGTTGAGTTAGTCCGGTTGGCAGACTAAGTGGTGTAGCTCGGTTTCTACTGAGTTCGGTCATGACGTACGAAACCGGAGTAGGAATGAAGAAATGAAGAGCCAAACTAAGGGCAGTTCGGCTGAAGATGCTTGCTTACTTCGGTCAAAGCATGTGAGAAACCGAGGTGAACTTTGACTCAGAATGTCTTTCGGCTTGACTCCCTTATGTATAGCTCGGCCTTTGCATGGGTACACCGAGGTAAGGGAGGGAAGTAAGGACCGAGCTAACGGTTACTCCGGTCAGTAAGAGTTCGGCCGTAATAAAGCCATCTCACTTGGCCTGTGCAGTGAGGAGGGTGTTGGAGGATAAGCATGATCTTCCAGGAGTCATCATCCTAGGAGGACTCTACGTGGGAGGGTAATCCTAGAAGGACTCTCGCATGGAGGAATGCTAGTCTTGGGAGGACTCTTCGCATGGAGAAGTTAGAGTCCTACTAGGATTGTGCCACGAAACCTATATAAGCTCACCAATATCACCTTTGGAGAGATAATACAATTTTGCTCCTGAATACATTGAGCTTTTGCCTTCTTGTCTTGCTTCTTGACTTAGGCATCGGAGAGGTTTCGGCACACCCCCGGCCGCTCACGTTGTGTTTTCGGTGGTGGAACGACGTATTGAGAGCGAGGACTTGGTCAACAGGATTATACGAGAAGGTGTATTTCTTTCCGTACAATTGGCGCCGTCTCAGGAAGTAAGAACAGAACAACCTCTTGATCAAGTTTTTCTCGAACATCAATGGCAAACAACGAAGAACTGCCTCAGTCCGCCATTGACGGACTAACTCCAGAAGGGGGGGCAAGGCGTGAAGGCCTACCCTTGGTCCCCCCCATGGCGAGCCTGGAACCACAAAGCGAAATTCGGGGAGGGATGCGAGGGGCGAAGGTGGAATGGCAGCCCTCATCCCTCTCGTTCATAAAGCCCGGAAAGACAAAGGCGCGAGTTGATCCTCAAATTTCGGAGGATCGCGTCGAGAAAGCAAGACGAATCGATCCGTAAGATGGCGGCGGACATAGAGTCTCTGGCGCCAGATGAAAGGAAAAGAAGTGGCGACAGGAGAGGGGCGTAGTAATAAGACGCCCCCTCGCCACTCAGAGGGTCGTGGTAGGAATTCTATACCCTCTTAACCAGGGGACAGAAGCCTCAGGACAGGCGACACGCGATCCGTATCTTCCAGGACTCGTCACTCCAGTGTCCGAAGAACGAGGCTGAAGGTCATACATTGAGGAGTACCTATTGGCCCTCACATACGCATCATACGAGGTCGAGACAGACGGAATTACCTAGGTCGTCCGACCTAAGGTCCATGTTGGAAGAAAAGCGCGATGGAAGGAGGACGCCGAGCGCGCGATCCCCAGGTTCTGCCTTGCGGCGATTGGCTCCTCGGACGCATGGAAGCGTCGAGGTTGGAATGCCAAACGCGCACTTGGCATACTGAACAGCGGATAAGGCATTGGCGAGGCCGAGACCTCACCATTCGTTCGAGATTGAGAACGCGCCTTTCGTCGAGCTTCCTACAACCCAAGTTCACGACGTATGAAGGAAAAACAGACCCTTACACCCACTTGAGCCACTTTCGCGAGTTATGGCGTATATCGGCGGAATGAGGCGTTGATGTGTATCCTATTTCCTTCAAGCCTCGGCGACCTGGGCTTAACTTGGTTTGAGAAGCTTCCAGAAGGCAGCATAGCCTCCTGGGCGCAATTGGCAGAGGCGTTTGTAACCCGGTTCAGAACAAACACAAAAACTCCGGTGGAGATCGACGATTGCTCTCCATCGATATGGGCGACAAAGGAGACTACGAGATCATACAACGATCGCTCTTGGGAGACATTCAACAGTTAGATCGCTGACCAACCTCGCCATTGCTTGAAGACAAAGAGGCCTTCCCGAGAACGGTGAGGGACTCTATCACCATGACGCCACCACTCACCATGGAGGCCCTGATGGAGAGAGTGCATCAGCACATCAGGGTGGAAGAGGATGGCGCTCGTGCCAAGGTAAAAACTGGCGCGGCCGCAACACCAGAGAAGAAGACCTCAGCCAAGGTCAATACTGTAGATCGCCGAAACCGAAACGGACGAGGCAGGCGAGACAATGGCGAGGACCAGGACAAGAGATGGTTGAGAGTCCGAACTGCCATAACCACGGTGTTCAAGAAACCGATCTACCGTATACTTAGTGAGATTCGAGACGAGCCTTTCGTCAAGTGGCCTGCCAAGTTAGGCGAGGCACGAAGGACTATGATGATAGATCAGTGCACCTTCCACAAGGAAAAGGGCACTGAATCGAGAACGCCATTGAGGCAAAGATCTGGAAGAGTTGGTGGCGGCGGGCCACTGGATAAATACATAGAAGGAGGCGCGGCCAATCCCAAGACCATAACCTCCCCAATGGAATGCCAATCGACGCCCGCCACAAGGCACCATCAACGTAATCCATGGAGTCTTTGAACCGAGGCAGTATGCGAGCTCGAGAGGTTCAATCAAAAAGCGAAAGCACTTGAGAGAGGTGCTAAGCGCCTAACCGGTCGTCAAAAGGGGGAAGCCACAAACATCATGTCCTTTTCGGATAAAGACTTGGGCAGAATATATTGCCCACACGATGCCTTGGTCGTCACTCTCGAGTCAAGGATTTTGGCGTCAAGCGGTTACGATCGACCAAGGCGGCTAAATGCGAAATCATGTACTATGAAACCTTCAAGCAACTCAAGCTGCAAGACAAAGACTTGGCCCCTGCCGTGTCCCCTTTGATTGGATTCAATTCCATGCCGGAGTGGCCAGTCGGCAAAATCATTCTTCGGTCGAGGCGGGAAGTGTGTGAAAGCAAGTAGAGTTACGGGTCTTTGAAGGTCCCTCCACCTACAACATCATCTTAGGCGTAACATGGTGCATGCCATGCTTTCGGTGGCATCCTCCTACCACCAAGTGATGAGGTTCCCCAACGACCGGAGTAATTGAAGAAGTATATGGGGACAGATTATGTCCAAGCGATTGCCGTCATAGCGAATAGTATACGCCGCCAAAGGATATGTTCATTCGGTCGAAGAACGAGTAATGAACTATTCGCGGATGTTGGCAAAGCGGTGATCAAAAAGCAGAGAGGACTGGTAGAAGTCGGAATAGATGAAGAACCCGAAAAGTTCTTCCTTCTTGGATCGTCGTTGTCAAAGCCTTGAGAGATTGGAAGTCTTGGAATTCGACCTCCAACATCGAAGTGTTACTGGACCCCATACGACATGCCGCATTGATCCCAACTTCATTTTCCATCAACTCAATGTCCACCCTTACGCTAGACCGGTCATCCAACGCCTTGAGATCGGCACTCCACCACGCCGAGATAGTGGCGTAAGAGGTGGGTAACTTGTTAGAAGCGAGGCGATTAGAGGTGCACTACCCGGTGGATCTCTAACACATAGTAGTACCAAAGAAGAATAGGAAGTGGCGGCGTCTGCGTCGACTATAAAAGCTCAACAAAGCATGTCCAAAGGCGGTTTCCCCTGCCAGGATAGATCAATTGGTGGACCTAACAGCGGGACCTGAGCTTAGCTTCCTTGGCGCTCTGAGAGGCTACCATCGGATAGCCATGCACGAACCAGATCGAGAATGCGTCCTTCACCACTCCAAGAGGACTATATTGTTACAAGGTCATGCCCTTTGGCCTAAAGAACGCAGGGGCGACATTCCAGAGAATGGTCACCAAGATGTTTGAGCCATTGTTAGGCAAAACAATGGAGGCTTACATCGATGATATGGTGGTCAAGAGCAAGAGTGAAAATGACCATCTCAAGGACCTAAGCGAGATGTTCGAGATCCTGAAAAAGCATAAGTTACGCCTTAACGCGTCGAAGTGTGCTTTCGGAGTGGGATCAGGCAAGTTCTTAGGCTTCTTGGTGACCAATCGAGGTATCGAGGCAGATCCTTCTCAGATCAAAGCAATTCAAGAGCTAGAGAGACCTAACTCAGTGAGAGAAGTGCAGCATCTCACCGGCATGGCGGCAGCACTTAACCGATTCATCAGCCGGTCTTCAGACAGATTGCGCCCATTCTTTCAGTCATTAAAAGCTAAGTTTGAGTGGGACGAAGAATGCGACAAAGCTCTGGCAAGTCTGAAGGAGTACATGTCTTCTCGCCATTACTTGTTACCCCATACAGGGAAGAACTCTTCCTCTATTTGGCAGTCTCTCAGCATGCAGTGAGCGCAGTGTTGGTTCGAGCAGAAGGAATCCAACACCTGCCTATCTTCTATGTCAGCAAGACATTACTGGGAGCCGAAACAAGGTACCTGCCTCTAGAGAAGCTAGCACTGGCCTTAATGATGGCCTCCAGGAAATTGGCGCACTACTTTCACGCCCACACCATTGTCGTCCTCACAGCCTTTCCACTAAAAGCTTTGTTTGAGAGGGCAAACTTTTCTGGGCGGATTTTGAAGTGGGCAGTGGAGTTGGGACAATATGATGTGAAGTTCCAACCCAGGACCGCAGTAAAGGCCCAATCTTTGGCAGACTTCGTCGCAGAGTTCACTCCTGGAAGCCACCAAGTCTGCCCAATCGATCTGACTGACACGACCAAACTAGGGATGGAGATTGACGTTGGAATAGCACAACCCCTAGTCGAGGTTACTCAGCCGGAACCTGAGGCAGACCAGAATAGAGAAGGCGAAGAGAAAGCAGACCTTGCTACACCAAGTCAAAACTCGCCACCAACTGAGGACTTGAGCCCATCAGAAGACAAGGGGCAGTCTGCAACTTTGGACTCTGAAGAAGACATTAGCAACCTGGAAGACCCCAAGGCATCATCTGATCCCTCCACATGCTGGAAGTTGTTTGTTGGGGAGATGTGGAAGCTCTTTGTGGATGGAGCATCCAACCGACATGGCGCAGGACTTGGCATAGTCCTCATCTCTCCAGACGGTCTAGTCATGGAACAAGCGATCAACCTTGGCTTCCCAGCATCAAACAATGAAGCAGAGTACGAAGCGCTTCTCGCAGGACTCAAGTCAGCGGCCTACATGAAGGCCACCGAACTCATGGTCTACAGTGACTCACAGTTGGTGGTGAATCAAATTTCTGGCGACTATGAAGCAAAGGATGAAAGAATGGCTAAGTACCAAGACTTAGTCAGGACAGAGATCAAGAAGTTTGAAGTCGTCAGAATAGAACAAATTGGCCGGGAGGAGAATAGTAGAGCAGACGAACTAGCAGGCTTCGCCTCAATGGCAGATACCTCCATCCCACATCCACTATTGATCGACTACCTGCCTAGACCGAGTATTGAAGATCCAGAAGCTGAAGAGGTATATTGTGCGGAGTTGGGTCCTTCTTGGATGGATCCCATCATATCTTCTCTGAAAGAGCGGCACTCTACCGGAAGAAAAGAAAGAAAAGCCAGAATCGAGCCAAGTCGCAACGATTTTGGCTCTCTCCATCCTTAGCTTTATACAAGAAGTCGTTTTCAGGACCTTACTTAAAGTGTGTTCACCCTAGCAAGGTGGAAGCATTCTTGTTCGAAATACATGAGGGTGTATGCGGCAGCCATCAAGGAGGAAGGTCATTGGCATACCGAGCTATTTCACAAGGATATTGGTGGCCCTACATGCAAGCGGATTCAGAGAAGTATGTCAAAAAGTGCGAAAAGTGTCAGAAGTTTGCGCATCAAATTCACCAACCTGCAAGAGAACTCCTACCCCTCACTAGTCCATGGCCTTTCGCAATGTGGGGCTTGGACATAGTGGGACCACTCCCAACAGCACCAGGCAACAGGAAGTTCTTTCTTGCGGCCACAGACTACTTCACAAAGTGGGTGGAAGCAGAAGCCTTGGCGTCAATCAAGGAAAAAGATGTGAAGAAGTTTGTGCAGCGAGAACATCATTACTCGCTTTGGCATACCAAAAGCGTTGATTTGATAACCAAGACTTTCGGTTTGATGGCAGAATATTCAGAAGCTTTTGTGAAGAGTATAAGATCGAGTTCTACAACTCCACACCAGCATATCCCCAAGCAAATGGACAGGCAGAGGCGTCAAACAAGGTAGTCTTGGACGGATTGAAGAAAAGGTTGGAAAAAGCCAAAGGCAAGTGGGCAGAAGAGCTCCCTCATGTTTTATGGGCTTATCGCACTACGCCACGGCGATCAACAGGAGAAACACCATTCTCCTTGGCATATGGCATGGAAGCGGTCATCCCCTTAGAAGTTGGCCTTCCTACAATCCGAAGCGAAAACTTTGATCCAGACTTAAACGCCGAAGCAATTGCATTAGAACTTGACCTCGCGGAAGAAAGAAGAGAAAAGGCATTGGTTCACATCGCCTCCTACCAGCAAGAATTGTCCAGGAAATACAACAAAACAGTACATCCAAGGCAGTTCAAGATCGGCGATTGGGTATTTCGCAAAGTTATGGGCAACACATTGGTCCTGAGGAGATGGCAAGTTAGGACCTAAGCGGAAGGACCTTACAAAGTGGTGGGATTAGCGGGCAAAGGGCATACCACTTGGAAGATAAGGACGACAAAAGCAATTCCTAGGCCATGGAATACTGCCAATCTCAAGTTATTTTACTTTTAGTTTTTTTTTCTTTTTGAGTATGTGTAATTTTCAACTTTCTCAATAAAACAAGTCGATTCTTTTCAGTATATTTGTTTTCCATAGAAAGTAGTTTTAGCAAGTTAGTAGCATTGTAAACATAGTTGGCCGGAATAACCAACTATTGACCCTCCTAAACCCAGGATCAGGATCCAGGCTGCAGGACGTTTGGTCGGAATAACCAAACATTCTATTCTAAGCTGGCTGGAAAAACCAACTTAGAGGTTGGCTGGATTAAACCAACACTTAGCCAAGGTATGGAAATGGCTACTTAGAGGTTGGCTGGATTAAACCAACATTCAGCCAAAGTATGGGAATGGCTATATAGAGGTTGGCTGGATTAAACCAACACTTGTTACTCTTCAGCCGAAGTAAGTGTATGGCTGAAGAGTGATTGGCTGGATTAAACCAACTCTTTGCACTCTTGACCAGTAAGTTATATATCGGTGAAGAGTGGTTATCGATTAAACCAACTTTTTGTACTCTTCACCAAGTAAGTTATATCGGTGAAGAGTGGTTATTGGATTAAACCAACTCTTTGTACTCTTTAGCAGTAAGTTATACCGGTGAAGAGTGGTTATGATTAAACCAACTCTTTGTACTCTTCACCAAGTAAGTTATATCGGTGAAGAGTGGTTGGTGGATTAAACCAACACTTTGTACTCTTGACGAAGTAAGTTATATCGGTGAAGAGTGGTTGGTGGATTAAACCAACTTTTGTACTCTTGACCAAGTAAGTTATATCGGTGAAGAGTGGTTACGAGTAAACCATCTCTTTCTACTCTTCAGCCGAAGTAAGTTATACCGGCTGAAGAGTGGTTGGCTGGATTAAACCAACTCTTCGTACTCTTCAGCCGAAGTAAGTTACATCGGCTGAAGAGTGGTTGGCTAGTGAGGTATATAGTCAACCGAGATCACAGTTGTGTAATCAAGTTCATGGAAAAGTAAACATACAAGCAGGCAAGTACACAACCGAATGAAAGTTCAAAATTTTTCATTGAAGACAAAAGGAAGTACATTTGAGGGCCATAGCGATTTACGGACATCAAAACCGAAATACAAGAAAGGAAAAAAGCAAAAATACAAAAATAGTCATCCAAGGCGCGTCAAGTTAGGCATCAAGCTCCACTTCAGTTACTGGAGACCGGTTTGAGGGAGCCCGGTTTGAACCGTGGTATCCATTGGCGAGACGAGTTAGGCTGGTATGTCGTTAGTTGGATCCACTGTTGGCTCCAGCCGAGCTTCTTGATTGCTCTGATCGGTGGTAACCAGAGTCAGAGATGGCTCCCCCTCATCATCTTCATCATCGTCATCATCTTCGTCTTCTTCGTCACCGGACGCTTCAAGGAATGCTTTTTGGAGATCGTCTGCATATCTTTATGGCCGGGATAAAGTACGGTGGAGCGTTGTAAGCATCGGTGTCTGGAGTGCAACCGAGCTTCTCCACCGCACTCCGCCAACCGCACTTAAAGAAGAGGTCCTTCGCTGCGCCACATTGGAGACCGTACGCATCTTCAGCCTTCTTGAAACCTTGCTTTCTGGCCCTTTTACTTGACCTTGGAGAGTCCATTTCGGCGTCTTTTTTGGTCTGCAGCTGGGCCATCTCCCACAGGTAATAATCTTTTACCTCGGTTACAGCCTTTTGTTTATCACTTTCAGCCGAGGTAACCAGTCCGGTTAGACGTGATACCTCGGCCTCCAGTTCGGCCGCCTTGTTCTGAGCCTGTGTTAGTTCGGCGACTTTGGCCACAGCATCTTTCATGGCCTGCCGTGCGGTCTTACGCAGCTCCATCACCTGCCGGTGTGCAAGTGTGGTTTTCTGAAGAGCCTGCACAAAGTATGGTAAGTTTTTTAGTTGATTGACCGAACTGGAAGTTGGACAAATTTTAGAGACAGAGAGGACAGGATTGCTTACCACGATCATGGACTTCGAAGCGGACCGAAGTGACTTTACCTCGGTGTTGAGCTTCTTTTGATGGTGCTCCATGTCTTTTGGAAGGCACACACCTCTGGCCAAATTGAAGGCCAGAAGGTGGTCCTTATCCGAGACAACGGAGTCATCCTCGTTGATAGCCCGATTGTTGAAGACTAGGGGGGGAGCCCACTGGGGGGTTTCAGACCGGTTTGATGACTCATTGGTTGGGGGTTCTTGGTGGTGGCTTGGTGGCGATGTTCTCCTCCTCATCAACAAGTTGTGGCCCGGTTTGGTCGATCTGCACGCTTGTTTCGGCGGAGCGAAGGTTGTTGGGGAGGAAACCACCACGGCCTCGGTTGATCGGCGGTTTGTGGTACCTCGGTGGGTTTGTTTCGTGAGCATGGCCCTCGGTCTGTTTTCTTCGCCATCTCTTGTTCGTGATTAATCGCAAGGGCGATTTCGTAAGGTTAGGTGCAGTTCGATCGTCTTCAAGAAGGAAGTCGGTCACCTTGCCTTCTGGCGGCGAAGTATCTGTAGGACGGTTGGAAATTTAGGAGTTTCTCCCAAAATCTCTCTTTGACCCGAAGTGCGGCCTTGAGTACTGAGATGTTGGGGTGGCTGTAGTTGAAGATAAGGTGGGACTTATCTGCAAAAAATAGATTAAGTGTCGATTCGGTTAGAGAGAGGAAAGCGAAATGAACAATGGTAAAGAATGCAACCAAGTATGAATACCGGGCTCTCCTTTCTTCCGTTTATTCTTTGGCACAGGATGTGGGCTTCGAGGTCTTCAAATTGCGAAACCCAGAAGAAGTCGTCATCATTAACGTCTTTATCCGGTGTGTGCTTTATTATCTTTTCTTTACCTCGGCGCACTCTCAAATAGTAGCACCAACCTTGGTTTTTGGATCCTATTGAATATTGATGTAGTATCTCGGCCAGACCTAGGTTCAGACCGGTTTGTTGGTTTAGAGCATCTATGCCCATTATAATTCGGTATGGATTGGTGGATAGTTGAGTTAGGCGATGCAGTCCGCCTAAGGAATTCGTGATATTAGTGGGTGGTGGGAATCTGAGTCCGGTTTGTACATTGGATTGGAGGGTGAATGGGACAAAGCCTTCTTCGTCACAGGGGTCGACTCCTTGTCCGGCTAGTTCTAGATTTACATCGGCTGGAATGTTGTACTGTTCTCGAAAATCGGCTAGGCCGCCTGGGGTTTCTACCAAATGTCGTACTTCCCCATTTATTCTATAAGTTATGAAATAATTTATCTCGGTTGAAAAAGCGTGCTTTCGATGGTCCCACGGACGCATGGAGGAGCCTGGTAACCTAAGTCTGCAAAGTAGGAAAACAAGGAGTTAAGCACAGATCATAGACCGTGCTATGAAAACAAAGCAGGAAAAGACTGGTCTTATTTCGGCTCTACAGGGTGTTACGGTTTCTACCTCGGTTTCTGATAAGTTCTCGTTATCTCGGTCTATAAAAGGTGCTCGCTATTTCGGTTTCTGAATGTTTTTGTTATCTCAGTTGCACTTTTGGTTTTTATTACTTCGGTTAGGCTACAAGGGGCAGCTTTCTGAAGTTCGGTTTTAGAACACAGAATGCTGGCTTAGCCCCCCCAAAGCTTAGCTCGGTCAAGGGTTTAGGAACTTCTAGTTCGGTGGGTTCTCGTTTCGGCTAGTGTGAATCAGTTGATCCACTGGAGTTACTGTGATTTGCACAAGTTCTAGTTCGGTTATATACAGATAAGATCTACATATAGCACAAACACTATCCTAGTTCGGTTGGGGCATGTGCCAAGATCAAAAAGGTGTTCTGCGTGCTGTTTCGTTATGTTCATAGTGTTCTTGTGACTGGTTTTTTCAGAAACTACAAAATGGAAACATGCTTTGCAAATACACAAGATAGAAAGCCATGGATTAAACTGAAAGCAAAAAACAGATAAATGAAAGTAGGTTCGTGCACTTACCAAGAGGAAGAAGAGTGGGATGGAGGCGGAGGCAATAACAACACGAGCAGTGCGAGCACGAAGAACACAAGGAGAGCAAGGAAGGCGAGGAAAGCAAAGATGAATAGTGTGTGAAAGTGATTATGAAGTGAAATGTTGTTTTGTGTAAAGCGCTTTTGGAGGAATTATTCAAATATTACGAAAACACGAGGGCGGCGCTTCTGGTGGTGGAGCCGATCGAGGTCGCCACGTGTCATGGAATCTTGAGCGCCTGGTTTACAAGAGTGAAGAGGCGTTTTGACCGGACGTGCAATGCGGCCTAAGCCTAGCTCGGTTGGCGAGTAAGAGGTCTTAGCTCGGCTGGAATGGCTAACTGGTGTTTTAGCTCGGCTGGAGAGGTTAAGACTAGTTCGGTTGTTAGGCAGGTAATCCCAATCATGCTCTGCAGATGGAATTAAGGGGCAATTGGGAGGGCAATTTATACTGAATTGGTAGGTGATAGTTGGGCGAGTAAGCCCAAGTGAGTAGGACAGCTCGTGCATCGGCCGAGTGTTGAGTTAGTCCGTTGGCGGACTAAGTGGTGTAGCTTCGGTTTCTCTTGAGTTCGGTCATGACGTCTGAAAGCGGAGTAGGAATGAAGAAATGAAGAGCCAAACTAAGGCGATTCGGTGAAGATGCTTGCCTTACCGGTCAAAGCATGTGAAACCGAGGTGAACTTTGACTCGAATGTCTTTGGCTTGACTCCTTATGTATAGCTCGGCCTTTGCATGGGTACACCGAGGTAAGGGAGGAAGTAAGGACCGAGCTACGGTTACTCCGGTCAAGATGAGTTCGGCCGTAATAAAGCCATCTCACTTGGCTGTCACGGTGAGGAGGGTGTTGGAGGATAAGCATGATCTTCGAGTCATCATCCTAGGAGGACTCTACGTGGGAGGGTAATCCTAGAAGGACTCTACGCATGGAGGAATGCTAGTCTTGGGAGGACTCTTCGCATGGAGAAGTTAGAGTCCTACTAGGATTGTGCCACGCGAAACCTATATAAGCTCACCAATATCACCTTTGGAGAGATAATACAATTTTGCTCCTTGAATACATTGAGCTTTTGCCTTCTTGTCTTGCTTACTGACTTAGGCATCGGAGAGGTTTCCGGCACACCCCGGCCACCTCGCGTTGTGTTTTTGGTGGTGGAACGACGACGTATTGAGGAACGAGGACTTGGTCAACAGGATTATACGAGAAGGTGTATTTCTTTCCCGTACAGTTTTGATTGAAGTGCAAAAGTGACGAAATTTGGTAGACTTAACAGTGCGTGGGGCAAACGCGTCAGAGAAGCGTGTCTGCACTGAAATTAACGGTTTTGGCACCAAATTTAAAGTTTTGAGTGACCAATTTACACTTCTACTTTCTTTTATATATATATATATATATGCCTATGAAATGTTGTTTCAGAGAAACATTTCATATATATACATGGAGGAGTTGAGTTTGATGCATTTTATATATACATGGAGGAGATGGGTTTGGATGCATTTCACACATATATATATATATATACACAGAGAGAGAGAGAGAGAGAGAGAGAGAGAGATGGGTTTGTGGGGTGGGTTGGATGCATTTCATATCTATATAATATATGTATACACATAGAGAGGGAGTTTAGAGAGAGAGAGAGAGAGTTCAACTGTGAGAAAAATAGAAGTAAAATGACATTCATAAGAAAATTAAAGAAAAAAATAAGGGTATTCTAGTCTTTTCAATAATTTTGTCACGTCGCGTCACTTTTGCACTTTATTCAAAATCATAAGAAGTTTATGAGTACATTTATCAACATTAGGGAGATAATGTAAAACACGTGAAACCACAGGGGGTAAAATGTAATTATCCCTTAAAAAATATCTAAAACAAATATATTATTATTATTATTTTTCAAATAACAAGTTGCAATTGCCAAAAAAAAAAAAAAAAAGTGGCACTTTCGAACAACCACCTGGATGCTTGGGAGGATATTTTGGCGAACGACTGAAAATTCCTTTCAAAACACTTTTCAAAACTCATAATCAAACAAATTTTTTCTTTTCAAAACTCAACTCACAATTCCACATTCAAATCACAACTCTAAAAAGAGAATCACAATTTCAAAACTAAACCAAACATAACCAAAATCTTTCAAAAGCAGTTTTTCTCACTAAACAATTTTTATACAAACAGGTTATATTTTTTAATTGAGTGCTTTCAATTTTACCCTAATAATGTAAATAAAAAAATAAAATTTAAAAGAGGGAGAGAAAGGAGTGTGAATATGTTTTCAAGTGCGTTATAACTACGTTATTGAGAACAAAATTTAAAAGGGGATGAATATTTTTTAATTAAATATGTTATTATAACTAAAAAAAGATCAAACATTGACTAAGGTTTTGTTTGAAAAGTTGTTTATTTTATTTTAGTTTTTAGATATTTTAGTAAGTTAAAATTTTTGTGTTTGAGAAGAGAGTTGGATTTTTTGTAATAAAATGTGATATTTGTGAGAAAAAAAATACTATAAATTTGATGTGACATTTTTCTTGATTGATTATTTTAATTTATTTTATTTTTTCATGAATTTTAGTCAAAAGAAAAAAAACCCAAATTTAACTTCCCAACACCACCTAAATTTCACCAATTATCCCTACTTAAAACAATGATTACCCATATACACCATTTTGTTTCGAATATTGTTATACGCATCATGTTGATTAGTGTATTAATTGATGATATAGTATAATTTTAGAGATTTTAGGGATGTGTTTGGTTTGTGTTTTGAGATAAATTTTTTTTAAAAAAAATTAGGAAGAGAGTTTCGAATTTTTTTAGTTTGTTTAGTTGTATATTTTAAAAATAATTTGGGAGTTTTAGATAATTTGATATTTTGTTATAGATGTGTGTGTGAGAGAAAAAATAATTGATAAAGAAAAAAGAGGGAGAAAGAGAAAGGAAAGAGAAAGAGTGATTGATTGATATGTAAGAGATAGAGTGTCATTTTGGGAATATAGTAAAAAGCCACGTTTTTGGACAAAATGTCAAAAAATGCAAGTGCCAAAAAGCTAGAAAATTGGTTTGGCAAGTGCTAAAAACGCAGGTGTAAAATTACAAATTAGGACCTATGAAAAATAAATAAAAAAAAAATTTCTTATGTTGGGTAAGAATATTTTGGTCATTTTAATTTGATTTGACACTATAAATAAATATTAAACTAAAAAGTAAAAAGTCAGCTTTTTACTAACTTCCCAAATCACTTTTCAAAAAACTAAAAAACTTGGTAAAAAGTCAAAAGCCAATTTTTACTAACTTCCCAAAACACCTCAGAAAGTTATTTGGAAAAAAAAAAATTCAAAAAATTTGAAGCGAACAAAATTTTAAAAAATTTTCTCAAAAATTAGATCTTGAAATAGAAACCAAACAAGTTAAATATTTATAATTTATATAATAAATATAATTATAATTTTAAAATAATAATATCATAATATATATTAATATACTAATTAATACGTGTAGGACACGGTTCTATTCCTCCTCGCTTCACTATAAAACATGCCCATGAGAGGGAAAAGAAACAAGAACGTCACATACCCAACCCAACAAACCCAACAACAAAAATGAGTTCTTCCTCCATGCCCCTCTCTCCTCTCCGTCTCTCTCTCCTCTTCTTGCTATTCACCTTCCACACCACAACAACAACAGCCCAAGGTCTCATCAACACCACCTGCAAAACATGCTCACAAAACAACCCAAACATAAAGTTTAACTTCTGCACAACCTCCCTCCAATCATCTCCTGCAAGCCAATGCGCCGGCGACCTCCACACCCTCGGCACAATCTCAATCAAACTCATCCAATCCAACGTCACCGACACCAACTGCTTCATCAAACAGCTGATCAAGAACAAGAAACTCGTCAACCCATTCATCCAGCGGTGCTTAGAAGATTGTTTTGATCTGTACTCTGATGCGATTCCTTCTGTGGAGCAGGCAATGGAGAATTATGATTTGGAGAGATTTGTGGATGCGAATGTGGAATTGAGTTCGGTTATGGACGCTGCTACGACTTGTGAAGATGGGTTTAAAGAGAAGAGAGGGGTTGTTTCGCCATTGATGAAGAGGAATGGTGATACTTTCCAGCTCTCTGCAATGGCGCTTTCTATTATGGGTATGCTTCAGACTGGTTCACAGTATTGATATCTTCATTCTTTTTATATTTGCGTTAGATTATTTGTTGTTAAATTATCCGTTCTGTTTTATTTTGATTCTCAATATTGAGGAGTCGTTTTGATTTTTAATTAAGAAGTCAGAAAATTATTAAAGGTTTTTAATTATTATTATTATTATTTTTTTTTATGTCTTTTAATAAAAACTCACTAAAGCAATCAATTTTCAAACACTTCTTTAAATTATAGGGATGATTTCATTTCAGTATAAGTTTGAAACAAATATTTTCAAATTAATGATAAACTTTGTAAGTATTAAAAAGTGAAATCAGTAGTTTTTCATAGATGATGTGTAATTAAATTGTGAAAATTTCACTGATATGGAAATTCCCCTAAATTATATCAATTTGATTCATAAATTCATTTTTCTTTTAAGGAGGTGGCTTCTGGACTATCGGAGTTCATTACGGGTTTTATTTTAATAATTTAAACTGTTTATTTTATTAGGTATTTTTTGTATAAATTATTCATAAAAAAAATTTGATTAACTTATTCAATTTATCGCCAATTCAATACATTAGTCAATTTTTTAGAGAGAAAAATGATAAATTGAATAGGTTAAGATTATTGGATTGATCTAATTTTTGTATAAATGATATATATGAAAGACCTTATAAAGTAAGCAGTTTAAATTATTAAAATAAAACCCATGGTAAGCTCCACTCACAAACTCAAACAGGTACCCTCTAGTAAGGAAGCCCAATTGTTTCTTTAAATGATCTCCAGTACTGCATGTGGGGAGCTCAAGTTTCATTTGCACATCGACTTTTGTCTAAATTCACACCATTTTGTTTGTTCAAATATAATTATGGAATAAAAATGAATTGTTCAGACATCAACTATTGAACTGGGTTCAGAAATGCTATGATTCATGAAAAATTATCCTGAAATGAGTTGTATGGTATAGATTTAAAGTTGGAAAGATATGGATCACACTTAAAATGATAGTAAACTATAGACGCATTTTTCTAGATTTTTTTTTTTTTGGTAAATTTCTGAGTATGTAGCATTATTGTTGAATTTTTGTTCATTGAGTTTTTGTTTGATATTTGATATTCAAACGGTAAAATAGTGTATTATGAATTTTTGTAGTGGGTAAATAGAAACATTTCATATCCGTCAAAATTTTGTTCAAATTTGGGTAAAAATACCCTTTGGTCATAAAAGTTGAATAAAATCCACATTGAAAATATTTTTTTAAAAAATTAAATAAGTTAAAATTAAATTTATACAATTTAAACATCGAGTATCAAAATAAAAACAAAATACATATTTTGAAGATGGATAGCGTATTTAACATGTGCAATATTGGAGACTATTTAAAACCAATAGCGTATTTGACCATTTTCTTATCTATTCATTAATGGAAGTTCATTTTCTTTGTGTTACGTTTGGTTAATCGGAAAGTCTTGATTCCTGAGGGGAAGAAAATAAAATGATAAAATGATTGTAGTTTTGATCTGTCTGTAAATGAGTGACTTTTAATTAATCTTTTGTCAAAGACTTTATTTCAAAGTGTTAAGCTTCTACATTTATGTGAAGAAAGTTGCAAGGCAATCTTTTAATACTGAAGTAAATTGCAAGGCAATCTTCTCATACATAATTAAATAGGTGTTTGGGGTTAATTTTTTTAAAGATTTTTTTTTTTGTTTTTGGCAAATTTTTTTTTAATTTCTAAAAAAACCTTATAATTTTAAGTTCTACTTGACTAAATGGATTAAAAATAAATTAAAAATTTAAAAAAAAAGTCCAAACAGGACCCAAAGACAATTTAAAATTTTTTTTTTTTGACATAATTTAAAAAAATATATATCATTGAAGATTAAAAAAAATTCAGGAAAAAATGATTTTTTCTTTAGAGGGTGTTTGGGATTTTTTTTTGGAGTCCCTTTTTATCTTTTCGATTATGTATTTGAGAAGTTAAAAAAATTGTTTTTTTGTAAGTAAAAAAGTTGGCATTTACTTTTTTAAGGGATGACAATTAATTAGTGATTTATTTACTTTGCAACTTTTTTTCAACCAAAAATTGACTTTTTTTTAGATACCCAATCCACAAGTCATGAAATATTAGAAATTTATAATTTTAGACCTATAAATCCACTCACAATGATGTGGTAAGAAATGTAGAACATATAAGGTGTTTAATAAATCAAAAGTTGACATCTATCATAATTAAGGTTGCAACTCGGATGAGTTATGAGGTGGTCTAAGCCTAGCTCGAGGTGTGCTGAGAGTTGTCCAGACTCGTCTAAATCCAAATTATAACCCATGATTGTTTGCCCAAGCTTGACTCGAGTTAGGCTCGAATTGACCGAATTGTAGATAAATTTGAGGTTTTTCCTTCCTTCTTCCTTTTTTTTGTGTGTGTGTGTACAACTAAGTTAATTAATTTATTAAAATTAGACTATCTTTATATATATATATATATATTTGTAAAATTATTAATAATATCATAACAAATAATTTATATAATGTGATAGAGATAAAAATTGAAGAACCAATAAACTGCTACAGTGGTCTTCACAATTTCTGAATGAGAAAATAAAAATATAAGGTTTTGTGTTGTGAAACTTGTATATATGTATATATATAGTGGGTGCTTGGGAAGTGGTTATTTTAGAAGGTTTTTGGCTATTTTAGTAGACTATTTTAGTAAGCTATTATAGTTTTTGTGTTTGGGAAGATAGGATGGATTTTTATTTGAGTTGGTGTATTGAAAAATGTGTTGAAATGATGTTTGAAGTTAAAATGACAAATTTGTCCCTAATCTCACACTTTCCAAAATCTAAAGGGGTAAAATTGTAATTTACCTACGTGTCACTGTGACGGCCCACTGCCATCCTATTTTTTATTTTATTTTTTTTAAAACTTTTGATTTAAGAGTTTTTAGGTTAAAATTGTTTTTGAGATTATTTTAGCCTTGAAGTTAGGTTCCCAAACACCCCCATAAATGGACATTGTAATTTTAGCCCAAAAGTTATACACATTTTTCAAAGGGAAAGCAATAGCACAACTGAATAGTAAAAAAAAAAATTATAACCCAAGATTGTTTTGCCCAAGCCCGACTTGAGTTAGGCTTGAATTGTCTGAGTTGTAGATAAATTTGAGGTTTTTTTTCCTTCTTCTTTTTTTTAGTACAACTAAGTTAATTAATTTATTAAAATTAGCCTATATTTAATAACATCAAAATAAATAATTGATATAATGTGATGGAGATAAAAATTAAAGAACCAATAAACGGCCACAGTGGTCTTCACAATTTCTGAATGAAAAAAATAAAAATATAAGGTTTTATGTTGTGAAACTTGTTTTTTTGAAGATAGTTAAAAGTTGATTTTTTGACTTTTTTTGACTTTTTAAAAAAAAACATGTAAAAAATGTGAGAGGTAATGTGATTCAAAATTAGTTAAAAGTTGACTTTTAGCTTTTAACCCTCTTCTCAAATGGGTAATGGACATTGCTATTTTAGCCCAAAAGTTATACCCATTTTTAAAAGGGGAAATAACAGCACAGTTGGACAGTAAAAAAAATATATAAATAAATGAAAATTTTTATATATTTTAATAATTAAAATACTATACTTTTTCATGATTTTGAATTTTTTTTTACTATCACCAATGTGTAGTTATTTCTCCTTTTTCAAACCCAATAATATGATAATCAAATAAAAATTAAAATATCTAAGATAATTTTTTCTCTCATATTTTCTCTAATCATTAGTCAATTATCTCTCTTATACATTTTCACTGAGTCAAATTATAAAAAAAATTTGTGAGTCTACATTTTTTTCAGCAAGTCTCATTTCTTGCCCCTATTTTATCACTCTAGGATGATATTATTATTATTTTTTATTGGAAAAAAAAGAATGTTCTGAGGTGTCATTACGGTATCCGTAGGCTTAGGCCCTGAGATAACCGGTTGCCAATCTGATTTGACCCAACTCATAGGAACAGACTCACCACCTAGACACCAATAGAGCTTATTAACCACTCTCAACAGGGCCAAGTTTCGATCAAAATATATCGCAAGGTCTCTAAAGGGAACCACTAAAAAATTCAATGTTGTCCCGTCTCCCAAAAGTCGAACTTGACTCACTATTGTAAAGAGAACAACTTCCCCACTGGGCTATCACTCCCGGTGGTACACTGGGATGATATTTGGGACAAGACTCTTATCTATTAATCTTAGATCACAGGTTTCGTTTTATTTTACTCCTGACCATAGAGTTAGGCTACAAGTCAAGTCCCTCTTAAAAGAACGCCTACAAATCTCCTCTGTTATATTATCTCCCTTTAAGCTAAGTCTTTCATGTTCAGCTCCCAAAGAATAAGAAATCTATAATCAAGTGGATGAAAATTTCATAATATTTTATTTTTAGGTGTATTTAAAAAATTAATTATTTTTTTAAAAAAATTCACTAAAAATACAAAAATATTAAAAAAATCAAAAAATATATTTTAAAATTCAAAATCAAACAAAATGAATACACCATGCAAGTATTATTACAATTGAGTTTTTATTTATTTATTTATTTTAAAATGTGATGCATTTATATAGTAAAATCTATTGTATATTTATGTTAATATTTTTCTAACAATATGAAAGTATCAATTAGTGATTGACTTATGATATGTTTGGATCAAGAATTTAAATAAGGATTCAAAAAGGAAAACAAAATGAAATTTTTTTTAAACTCATATTTCAATTACATTTTTTTTTCTTTTTTAAATTTTTATGTAAATTTATGATTGAAACAGTGTCTTAACGGATTACGTAATGTCATGGGGGTAACTATGGATATCCAAAAAAAATTCCCTAAAATAGCCAGTAAAAGCAGTTTTATGTCATTTTCTTGTAAAGAGACAATTACTATGATCGATTCAGAGCAAGTCCCCAACCACCAAATGCCTTCACACTAATGTACCCTGTGGACAAATAGAATATATCAAGCAAAAGGTGAATGTTATATGAAACATAGACTTGGGTGCAAAATATTCAAAATAAATAAATTAAAGATTAATTATACGTTTGGTTTTCAAAGTAGAAGTCTTGTGTCATTTTAGTTCTCGATAGTTAAATTGTATCAATGTAATTCGTAATATATAAAATTATTTTCATTTAGTCTCCAATATATAAAAACATTTTAATTTAATCTCTCAAAATTTTAATTCATCTATTAACAAATTTAAATTGGGAAAGAAAGTGGGTGCGAACGACAGAGAGGCCAGCAATAGCTCATGATTTGGAACATTGTATTCTAGTATTATTTAGCCATTTACTGAAATAGATTTCATTTTTATTTCACACACACTCTAACATCTTTATTATAACACTATACACTCACTAAATTAATAAATTTTAACATATAAAATTAAAAAAAAAATTTATTATTTTTTTGTTATATAACACATACAAAATTTTAACATTTATATTAGAAATGCTCTTATTGCATGGATAGGGATTACAAATTTTTTCCATTTCAAATAGTGTTGGATTTAAAATTTTTTTTTTTTTTTTGAACAGAAAATAGTGTTAGATTGATTACATATTAATCAAATATTTGATCAATGGGTTTGAGTAGCTCGGCACCAAAACCAAATAGGCCTACTCTAATCAATCACCATAACTTTTTTAGGGATTTAATCCTTAAGGGGAGGTCATGTGTTCAACTCTTTTTAAGAGAGTTGAATTAAGGGAGCAAACAGTTAGTGTTTTGTAAAGAATGAAAAGACAAACTTCCATAAATTCTAATATAACAACTAACAATTAATTTTCATTGATAAAAAAATAAAAATAAAAATAGCGTGACACCAATCAGTAACTCGCTAAAAAAAGGAATAAAAAATAATTGTGTGGAAAGAAACCACTAGCAAACATTCAATGAATGGTGTTTGGCATTGGTTATTTTTAATTTTTTTTTCGTTTTTAATATATATTTTAAGAATAAATTTAAGGGGCAATTACGAGACTAGTCATATTGATTATATTTATTTATTTATAGGTCATACTTCTTTTTTGTTACTTATTAATATTCCCAAAAATGTCCTCTCCCTTCTCCAACAATCATATCCGACCATTGGCCTAGATCACCAGCGACCATCTCCGGCCACCGTCTCCGACCGTCAATAAATTTTTAGTCGCCGTCTCCAACCTTTTTCAAAAATTATCTGACAAATTTCTCATCCAAAACAACATTATTCTTCACTACGTCACTACTCCTATCACCTCTTCAAATCTGGTGGTGACAAGAGAAAGGGAAGAGTAGGAAGAAGATAATAAATATCATCAGTGATAAATTTATCACTAATAACACTCAATTTTTTCTCAATGATGTTATATATACCAATTGGTATATAATTAGTTTAACAACATAGTTATGACATTATCATTTTAAAATTATAACCCCACCCATTATACAAATTATAAAAACTCAAAACCTCTAAAATTGTGTCATATCATCCGTTAATACACTAATCGGTATACCAATTAGTGCATACAGTATTATTCATTTTTTTCTAGACTACTTAATTAATTAAATATATTAAATATATATATTATATTATATATATTATATATTGAAAAAAATTAAATTATATATATTATATATAAATATATTTAATAAATATAATCGGGGCAGGGATTGGATAGAAGGGGACATGAGACCCACTTCCTCAACGGGGTGGGGAAAATTAGGGGTGGACACGGTCTGGATTGGTTCGGTTCGGTTCTAAGAAAATCCAAGAACCAAATCGATTCTAACGATTATGTGATTTTGAGAACCAGACCAAACCATTATACTTGTAAAACCAAACTAGAACCAAACCGAAATAACAATTTGGTTGCAGTTCGGTTCACAGTTCAAAAAATTTCTATTTACAAAAATAAATTGTTAATATTAGCAAAATAATTACTCAAACTGCAAAGAGAGTGTATGAAGAAATGAAGATGAAAGTTTCGTCTTACATGGTTTGAGGCCGTAGGTAATCTCATGATTACTGGCCAGTTATGTCCTTAACCCATGGGGGCGGGTTCGGGTCATGACAGAGAGGCTCTCTAAAAAAAAAAAAATAGTAAAGAGAGTGTATGAAGAAATGAAGATGAAAAGTTATTTGGAGTAGAAAGAAGGAGAAGATAATAAAAACAGATATTTAATGAGGGTAATATAGCTAATAGAGGATTTATTGGTGCATTTAAAAAGTCAATAGAACTTATGTTTGGTTTCATTTTTCTAAAAACAATTTTCAGAAAATTCTACTTTCTTATTTTCCGTATTTTTTGTTTTTACTGAATTTTTTAAATATTTTAAGCAATTTTTTATTTTTATTTTTTAGACACAACTAACATAAATACACCTAAAAAGTAAAAAAAATCTTTTAAAAATTCACTAAATATCAAAAATATAAAAAAAATACAAGAATTCAGGACATTTTTTTTAATATATTTATGCATTTATTAATTTTTTAAAATATTTTTTTACAATTTTTTTACTTTTTAGATATATCTAAGTAAGGTGCATCTAAAAAAATAAAAAAAATGTTTAAAATTTAAAAAATATTGGGGAAAGCACCAATAAATCCCAAATTTGAAAATGTTAACCCATTTAGTCCTGAAGGTTTTTTGTTGGACTAATAGGTCCTGTTTCTCTAAAAGCTTACTATAGGTCTTTTTATGTCAAACATTATTCATCAAACATTATTCATCAAATATCAAACATTAACAACGTCAAAATTATTTATGAAACATCAAATAT
The DNA here is from genome assembly GCA_025200525.1 of Camellia lanceoleosa. Lineage (NCBI taxonomy): Eukaryota > Viridiplantae > Streptophyta > Magnoliopsida > Ericales > Theaceae > Camellia > Camellia lanceoleosa. Next base: position 52,456,770 of record CM045760.1, read on the forward strand.
TTGAAACGTCAAAATTATTTATCAGACATTAAACATTAGCAACGTCAGGATTATTCGTATAATGTGGGTGAAAACATTAGGAACGTTAGAATTATTCATCAAACATCAAACATTATTAACGTTAGGATTATTCATTAAACATCAACTATTAAATATTAAGATTATTCATAAAACATCAAATATTATTCATCAAACATTAAGCACAACCATCAAACGTTAGAATTATTCATCAAACATCAAACATTATTCATCAAACATCAGATTTATTTTTTAAAAAATTGAAACAATTGCTCGAGATCCATCATCAAATTCATTAGAACATCAAATCCATCATCAAATTAGAACATCAACATCAACATCAACAAACGTTAAAACATTAGTATACAACAGCAACATCAACAAACATTAAAAATAAAATTTGAGTTCAAAAAATGAGTTTATAAAATTTCTTAATGTTTTCCTTAATGTTAATCAAATTTCTAACCAACGGTGAACAACAGCAACATCAACAAACATTAAAAAATTAACAAAACATCAAACATCTGCCCATGTTTAAAACAACAACATCAAACGTTATGGTGAACAACAGACATCAACAAACAGCAACATCACGGTGAACAACGCAACATCAGAACATCAAACAAACAGCAACATCACGGTGAACAACGCAACATCAAAACATCAGAACAACAACAACATCCTCTCATTCTCTCTCCAGCAAACCGATGAAGAAGCTGATCCGGCGCCTGTCGCGTGTGGCGGACTCGTCACAGTACTGCCTTCTCCGATCCGAATCGAAGACGCCATCTCGTTCCGGTGCGTTTGATGCATTCAGTTTCTGTTCCGCATCAATTCGCCGGTCCAGAGTCCGATCCGCCACCGTACCGAAGGGACACGTACCTGTGTTCGTCGTCGATGCGATGGAACGATTCGCTGTGAGTGCAGATCTCCTAAACCACCCGATCTTCATCAAGCGACTCGCTCGGCAAGAGCCTCAATTTCTGCACAGTAGAAGAGGCAAACCATCTTAGCGCTCTTCACAGTCGAATCAATGGAAGCCATTGGAATCGAAGAAGAAGGAGGAGGTTTCAGGATGATGTGAATCGGATCGCTTCCGAAAACATAATCGACTGTCCATTTTTGAGGATCATCTATTGTCTGTTGTTGATATATGTTTGATGTTTGATGTTAACCCATTTGATGTTCATATACACATCTCTATATACTTATATATCTACATCCATGAATCTACAAATGAGGAAAAATCTTTTTACTTTGGTTTATTGTCTCGGTGACCAAACAGAGGGCTAGGTTTGGCATCGTAAATTGGGAGAAATCAAATTGAAGTAGGATGTCTTTGCAGATTCGTTTTGGCTGCCAATGCCATAGTCGCTGTGTATTCATTGTTCGAAATGGGAGCTTCTGTTTGGGAGATTTCCAGAGGCGTCACTTTGCTCCCTGAGATCCTTCAGGTCTGGTTTCTTTTTTGACGATGATGTTTGATGTTATTTGATGATGATATTGTGAGATTTGATGTTGTTTTGATGATAATGTATGATGTTGTTTTGATGATGATGTTGTGATGTAAAAAAAGGACTAAATGGTTTATAAAAAAACACTCAGGACTAGATGGAGTAACATTTTCTCATATGGGATTTATGAGTAATTTCTCCAAAAATATTCACTAAAACTAAAAAAAACATGAAAACCAAAAAAACTTAATCTAGAAAACTCAAACCAAACACACTATTTAAGTCCACTTACATTGTGTTCGGTTGAGAGATTTTGGAAATGATTTGGAAAGAGAAAAAGAAAAAAATGTATGAAATTAGGTGAAATATAAGTATATTTTATTTATATTTTATCTATCTTTTCTTTTTTCCTTTCCAAATTATTTTCTAAATCTCCCAACCAAACAGAACGTTAATGGGACTGACCAATAATTAACCCTAAATTTTTTAAATTTAGGAAAAATTACTTGAAAATCTCACTTTAAAAATCTATATAGCATGAAGTCTCTCTCTCTCTCTCTCTTTAATAAACCGGAGTGCCCTGTTCATTTAGAAACATTTTCTATGAGATCTAATTTAATATATTATTATATCACATTAAGACAATTTGCTCTTATTGATTGTTGGACACGTATTTTTTTTTCTTGGACATGATTTTTGAAATGTGACATAATGGTTGATTTTCATAATGGGCATGATAAATTTTAGGTGGATTGAATGTGGAATGTGGTTTGATTGTCAAAATGAACATGTTAGATTTTGGGTGGGTTAAATGTGAAATGTGATTTGTTCAAACTAGCACTGTGACTATAAAAACCTTTTAATATACTTTCTAAAAATGTGACATATAGAATGTGGTTGGAATTAAAAAAATGGGCATGTTATAGTTTGGGTGGATTGAACGTAGAATGTGATTTGTTTAAATTAACAATCTGACTAAAAAATCATTTAGGCCTCGTTTGAGAACATGTTTTTTTAGTAATTTTTTGATTTTTTTGGCTAAAATATGATGTAAAAAAAACTAGTATGACTTTTTGACTTTTTGACTTTTTGACTTTTTACGAAAAGATGTGCAAAAAGTAAAGAGAAAAGGAAATCTTTAACTTTTTGGTAGTGGTTGTTGGCTTTTTGATTTTTTTAGTAACTTTTTAATTTTTTGACTAAAAAAGTCACTTGCCAAACGAGGCCTTAAGTATGCTTTTTTGAAATGTGACATGTGGAATATGATTTGATTTCCAAATTGGACATGTTACATTTTGGATGGATTGAATATGAAATATAATTTGTCTAAACCAACAATGTGACTGCAAAAACTCTCTAATATACTTTTTTTGAAATGTGACAAGAAATGTGATAAACAACTAAAATTAATCTTTAAATTGACTATGTCGTAAAAACAGTAATAAATGTGTCCATTTACATAAATAAAGACTTATATGTTTATTAAAATAAGTATGGGAATAGTTGGTTTACAAATTCTGATTTTAGGATTTATAGGTCAATGTCTCGAAAATTTATACTTTTGAGTTCTCGGATCGAAAATATTAAAAAAAATTGATAAAGGATATAATAATAAAAATAAAAGGTCAAAAAATAAATATATATATTTTTAATTATTTTGCTTTAGTGAACTTTTTTTTTATAAAAAAAATCATTTATTTTTTATTTTTTTTTATTTTTTTGTGGATTCATCTAAACAAGCCTTGAAAAGTGTTAATAAAAAGAAAAGAAAAGAAAAGAAATTAACATAATTTGAAAAAAAAAATTACGAACGACAAAATTTTTTTTTACATAGAAAAATGTGACTTTTTTAATTGTATACCAAACATTTTTTTGAGATTTGAAAAAAAAAAAGGAAGATGTTGACTTCCATAATTTCGATATAATTACACTTGAAATGTTTAAGATTTTAAATCATATAACACTTAATATTATTTTCATTAATAATTCATTACTTGTTGGGTTTTTAGCTTTCGAAGGTTATTTTTGTAATTGCGAGCGTGCCAACAAAGATCAATCAGTCCTTACAGAAAATTAATTGCCAACTAATTATCAGACGATTGTGTTTTAGCTTCAATGAAGAGGACTTTTACTGGTGGCTTGATTTAGGAGAATTAAGCAAAATAACAATTAAATGAAGCACAATTGAAGCATTTCATTAGAATTAAAAACTTACAATGATCCAAACTCAACCTCGTAGAGGTTTACAGCGACAATCTACTTGAAACTACTCCTATGAATGAAGTGCAGTGCAGGAATTTTAAAGTGTAGAAATGTAAAGAACTGGAAATATAAAATTGGAAATGTAAAACTAGAAAAGAAATTAAGTAGAATAAGACTGGTTTTTTGGATCTAAGTCTGGATCTTTTTTCTAGGTCTTCTCTGCTATTTATATTTCTCAAGGATGACCATCGAACTGCATTTCCAACCGTCGAACTGCTCCTCCATGATCGTTGATCATGTTGCCTTATAATTAGCTCCACTATGCTATCTCTTGCAGTTAGACTTCCCTCATAAATTTTTGAATTTAAATGTGAGCAACCGTTGAAGCCACGTCACCCTGCATCTCTTTGTTGATCCACTGCTACTTAGATCTCGTAATAACCACTATTAACTGCCACGTGTACGATCATGATCGAAGACTTGAATAGTCTTCCTGTATTACCCTTATTCTGCCACGCGTCGAATTGTAATTGGCTTGTACAAAATATGTAGCCAACATTACCCCCCGTACTAATATACCCAATACTTGGTGATATTAGTGGATCAAGGTCTTTTATCCATGTCTTAGAACGTGCATGGGCTTTGCATTCTTCCAGAAATGCAACTATCATTCATCATCTGCATTAAACTCTCCTTCAATCTTTTGAACACCCCCACCACCTTAGTATTCGAACAGATTGATACATTTTTTATGGTCGAATCAATTTTCTCCTCCATTGATCGAACACATGAAGAGTCATCTGATGATGTTGTTCCTCCTCAAAAGAACCTCCATGCATTAATTAGCCACCTTTACCCACCTTTCTATATTCAGGTCATGGATGCCTTTGCAAATTATTAACCCTTGGACTACGGACACATTGCCCGTAATCCTTTGATTCAGAAACTTACAAATATGAACATGGGAAGTTCTTCTTCTGACTCACTCTTGGACTACGAACAAACTGCTCTTAATCCTTTGATTCAGAAAGTCGCAAATATAGACATGGGAAGTTCTTCTTCACAATCCTCTGCATGGGATAAGGCTGCAACTTCTTCTTCCACTGGGGCTTCTAACTAGACAAGTTGGTCAAAACCTGAGGCTTGTGATTTAACGGAGCGAATCAATCATCACTTTGTCGAATTTACTGACCCTTTAGAGTTCCCTTCCAATGCGCGAAGCTCGGAGGTCTATCCTTACGTGCCCATTGACCATCGACGCAGTTTAGAGGAAAATCTGCTTATAGCATGGCACACATTCTCCATGCCTACAAAGATAGTGCACGCTGCCCGATGCCCCGAAGAGGCACAAGGTTACAATCCATCGTTCTTAGCCCAAAAGGCGAAGCTTTGCTCTTCTGACTGGCTCGATTATATTAATGCCCTTGTTCCTTTTGCCTTTGTTTCTCCTCCTGAAGTGGAGGCTTCCATACCTTCTCCTCTGCCAACTCCTTGCTGGACAGAAAGACTGAGGCTTGCCCTCTCCGCGGATAAGGTCTTTCCACCTTACAAGCCTCCACCTCCCCTACTCCAGCTGAGCGGAAGCAAGCCCAATTCCTACTTGCGGCCTTCTCTCACTTGCCCTTCAGTGTTCTTGAGGATGAAGTCCCTCTCAAGAATCTTCGATGGGCTTGTGACATTTTGACTCGGGGTCATGTTCTCAATTCCCTTGCCCAAGCAAAACTTCACATGTTTTTGGACCAACTTCCATCGCTTCTCCACTGGCATTGGACCTCTACAGCCACCACTCAATCTTTGGACCAACTCCCATCCCTTCGAGTTCATGCCCAATACGAAGCAGAGAACTTCATTGAAGAATTCAAAAACTTCAAGAATAAAGATTCTGCGTACTGGGATGACTTGGATATAGACGAGTTGGAACAAGGATTGAGAGAAACAACATTCGAAATAAAGGCTGAAGAGCTCTTTTATGAAGTGAGAGCACATCAACTTATACAGCCAATCCTAAAAGAAATAGAGGATAGAATAAAGAAAGAACAGAAATTCATTGATCATAGTTGGACCAAATTTCACGATCTTGTTATTTATTCTATTCCCTACTTTTATGAGCTTGAATTTGTACCCAAAGAGGGCCGTTCAATGTAATTGCTTTTGCTTTAATACAACTAAGACTTTTTCTTTGTTTGGCATTATTTGATCTTGTCTCCGTTTGTCTTTAAAAGCAAATTTAGGACTTCGAACTGAACAATCTTATCCTTCAAATCTAGACTCAATCGTTTTAAATGAAACACTAAAAAGAATCAATATGAACTTTTCCAATTTATGGAATATAGTTGACAGTTCTTGCTGATTTTCATTCAAAATCTGTGCTTCGAACCTAACAATCTTACGCCTTAAAACTTGTTTCAATCATAACCAACATATGGTCATGGTTTAGTATGATCAACTAGTTTTAAATTGACCATTTCGCTTTGAACAACAGGCCATATTTTCAAAAATATGGAAGCTCCTTTTGAGGGCTACACTATTTTAGTCTGAAAAGACAATCTTTTTCTGAATATATATAAACCAACTATTGGTTTTGATGTTTCGAACATCAATTCCCATCCATAAGGGATCTCAAGTTTTGTTTCGAAGGACATTATTTTCATTGAGAAACCTAAAACAGGTCTTTAATCCCTTTTGAAGTAAACGAATACTTGAGCATTCTTACATCCATAGGTATGAAATGTACTTCGAAGCCGACTTCTCAGTTTCGAAGCCGTTTGTTATTTAACTTTTGGCCCCAAAATCTGGTTTCGAAGCCAAATACTATACTTCGAAGCTAGCCTCAACATCTGAGATGTGTTTTTCCCTCCAAAAGTATCAATATTGAAGGAAGCTCTTCGTATTTGTACTTTTGGTACTTAACAAATTACGCGATATACTTTCCAGACACAAAGGCTTTTAAAACCCTTTTTATTTCGTGTTCTGAAATCACTCGCTCGCTCAAAACACAAACCCTTCTCCTCTGTTAACCCTCTCTTCCTCCCCTCTTCCTTGCTGCTTGCTACCAATGGATTCTTTTTCTCTAAAAGTGCTTGCTGGTGATCGTATAAGCCCAACCATGGCTTTGAAAAGATGTATTGATGAAGAGATTGCTAAGTTAACAGCTGATGGGTCAAGTGCCATAGACGGCCGCCTCTTCGTTCCTTGCCACAACAACAAACAAGAATATGTCTTAGGTCCCATCTTTCGAGAAGCTCCTGCTCAACTTCCAGCTTTATACCTGAAGGGGGGCTCGACTGGGAAAATTGGAGAATGACCCAACCTCACCGTTGCTGGCGGACATTGAGAACTGAATGGGAGGAATGGTATGACAAAGTTTCCTGCAAGAGAAGATGACCTGCAAGCGCTCTGTATTCTCGATGCCCTCCGTCTTTCCAGGTTTATCATTCTTGAAGACTCTTTCTTGACTCCTGCTGCTCTTTGTTTTTGGAACATGGTTTTCAATTTTTTTCAGTTTCGGTGTAGCATGATGGCCCCCACCATTCTTGATATTTGCCATCTTTTAGGGCTTTCACCCCTTGGCTCTCCTTTCACTCCCAGCTATCTAGACCTCTCCGTTAAGTTTTCCCTTCCACCCTTAAACTCCTCTTACAGTGATTTTGTAAAGGCTGAAAATAACAGGGAAGGCCCCGTGAGAGATAGAGAACTTTTTTCCTTCATCTTATACTGGTTGTGCAAATTTCTCTTTTGCACATCATCTCAAAGGATTATGCCTGAGTTCGCTCCACTTGCGAAGGCACTTGTTTTGAAAAAACGCATAGCCCTGGCTCCTTATCTCTTAGGCCATGTTTATAGAGTCTGTTCCCAATTTTGTAAGAAACCTCTTGATGTTAACCAAGGGGGTTCCCTTTAGGTGCTCCAACTCTGGCTCTTTGTTTACTTCACTGATTTGCATCCCAAATGCTTAAAATTCCTTGTTCAGGACCCTAGCACTTCTAGGGAAAAATATGCCAGAATTATTCTTTATCCTGCTTCCTTTGCCTACTACCTCACCTTTTTTCACCAACTTCATATTTCTCCATCTGCCATCTTCTTCTGCCCCTTTGATGTCAACAAAGGACCTGCTTGGCTGCAAACATTTTTAGCTGATAAAGAGTGCTCCACCCCACCCCACAAAGACATGTGGGCTTCTATTTTGCTGTCGAGGGAGTTGTTCATTGGCACTTTAAACCCTCGAGCTTATAAGCGTATAACTGAGGTATACTGTCCTTATCAATTTTCTAGGCAATTTGGGTTAACTCAGGGGACTTCCATTCCACTCTGCAGCCTCTCGAATGTCCATCTTACAGCCAGAGACCTGAGAATACCCAAATCAAAACTGGAAGAGGCAACATTCAAACTATTGAAAGAATTGAGCGAGTTCAAATTTGTTCCCTTCCTTCCTTCTGGCCTGGCTCTGAAAAGATTTCAAAACTAGTGGATAGGCAATATGGAAGTGCGCCCATCTGTGCACCCTCATGATTTACTGATAGGGTTAGGAGTGCCTTCGAAAGCTAAGTCAACAACAGTTGAGAACATCCCCTCTCTTTCCACAGCTTCCAAAACTGCTCCTGTAGCCTCACCCTCTCCTGCTAGAGTTACTAAAGTTGCTTCAAAAAGGAGTAAGTATTTTCAGGTTTCCTTTTTTTTTTTAAGACTCTTTTGTTTGTTTCATTTACATTCATACCTTTTGGTGCAGGGTCTCCACAAGAAGAATCTTCTAAGAGGGCTGAAATTCTGGCTACTCTCAAGGACAAACAAAAGTAGAAAAAGAAAAGAAAGCTGATAATCCCAGATTGAATAGGGAGAGATTGAGAAAGAGCAGGAAGTACCATTACAAAGACAAAAGAGGAAACAGATGACTGTCCCTCCTTCTGATTCAATCGAAGATACTACTCATGAGACAACTACCAGAGTAGTAGAAGAGGCACTTACTTTTGAGGAATCTGAATCCCAGCTCGAAGAGAGAGAAATTGAAAAGGAACAAGCAAGACCAATACAGAGAAAAAAGAGAAGGAAGATGACTGTCTCTCCTTCTGATTTGGTCGAAGACCCTATTCATGAAGCAGTTGCTAAGGCAGTTGAATAGGAAAATTCTAAGGCCATGATTGTTTTTGAGAGAGCTGAGAAAAGACAGCAGCAACAATTCTTAAGAGATGAAGCTGCTGTTGCTGATGCAATCCAAAGGGAAACTGCAAGGAGGCAACATATTGCTGAGCACTATTGCCTTCAGAGCTCTCCTATTGTTGCTATCTCTTCTAAAACAAGTAACTTCTTTCAAGCCTCCACTGTTTTTCCTTGTAAATTTTTTTGGTATTGAGACTTGACATTACTTTGTACTTCTTTTTTTGCAGCAACAACTACTGAGCCTATTCTTCTAATAAGGACTTCCTCAGTTTTAGTTGAAGTTGATCAATTGCAAAATGTGAGATCCATCCAGATAATACTCCCACTTCCTAGGCCTCCATTCTCTGTACCCTCCTTGAGGCCAAGTATTCCTGCATTTCTTTCTTTTGGCTTTAATCCATACCTCCTTTACTTGTCTTTTGATTTATCTCAATTTAATTCTCTTTTGAGCCTTGCTCTTCCTTCTCCTTCTAAAGAATCTCCAGCTATTACCTTCTCTTCGATGGTAGCTGATTCCTCTATAGAGGGTGCTGGCAGCTCTCCAACTCGTAGTTTATTACCTTTGCCTAGTTCCAGCCATTCTTCCCTTGATTTATTGGTTGCTAGAACCATGGAGACTGCTGAAGATGCTCCACCTATTTCTCCTATCCCTATGCAGCCCTTTGTGCCTTCCACCAAAGCCCTCTCTGCCCCCTTCATGTCCATGGATGAGGTAGACATTTTCGAAGCAAGACTAGCTAGTCTCTTCGACTTGCCTTCTACCTCTCCAATGGCTAGTGATGAGACTGAGCCATTGGTTTTGGTTGATTCGTTACTGGAAATTTTTTAGAGCTTTTCCTCCAGTAGTAAGCCTTCTTCACCTCTGATAGACTTGGACAACTGCCTGGAGCTATTGAGATCCTTTTCGAGGATTCCTTTCGAGACCTTAGAGAGACCTATAATAAGAAATGGCTTTCTTCAGTGCTGCAAGATTGTCAAGCAATCTGGCATGACTGTCTCAAGTCATTTATCTCGGGCAGCAGCCACTATTGATTTCTATATCAACATTTGCCATGCTGCCAAGGCTGCAGAGGAGAAGTTAGTTAAAGATCAGAGCTTTGTTTCCATAGTGCATACTGAAGTATCAGAACTAAAGGAACAACATTCTTCTGTCTCCCACTTTTGAACTCAACTACTGGAGAAGAAAGCTCAACTTGAGGAGGAGCTATCTGCAGTGAATCAGGCCTTAATCCGAACTGACACCAAACTGCAGATCACCAACCAAGGACTGGCTGACCGAAAGCAAGAAATGACCATAGCCATCCAGTTGTTCTCATCGTTTAAGAATAGAACATACATTGTAAAAGAACAACTAGGACATTGTAATGATTTTTGGGCCAATTTATGGCATGTATTTAACTTTTTATGAAGAACAAATTCTTATTTATCATTTGAGTATTCTCGTGTTCTTCTACTTAGCGTTTATTTTATTCCTTGTGTTTCCCAAATGGTTGGAAAATAAGGCTGCAAATATCTGCCATTAATCTTTTTGGGATGTATGTATCTATTCAAATTTCTCAAATGGTATGCTCCAAAAGGCACGACTCTATGAATTTGATATGGTCCTTCCCAATTAGGTGACCATTTGCCAAACTTATGGCTTTTAATCCCTATTGGGAGTATTGTCTTCCATACCAAATCACCTTCATCAAAGCCAATGTGTTTGACCTTTTTATTATAGTTTTTGGCTGCTTTCTTCTTTTGGAAAAGAATGCTATTTAATGCCAGAATTCTAGCTTCATCTATGCTTTCTAATTCCAAGCACATACTCTAATGGTATTGCTCAGGATTTAATTGGTCTTGGCATCTTACCCTCAATGACTTAACATTAATTTCCACAGGTAACATTGCATCATGCCCATATACTAAGGCATAAGGAGTGATTCTTGTGCTTGACCTTGGAGAAGTTCTATAAGCTCACAATACATCCAACAACAAGTTATGCCAATCCCTAGGATTGTCTTCCACAACCTTTTGAATTCATTTTTTCAAGGACTTATTGGATGATTTAGCTTGACCATTGGCTTGTGCATAATAGGGGGTGGAATTAACAAGGCTAATTCCAAACTCTACCACAAAAGATTTTACCACTTTCCCATCGAACACAGTCCCATTATCAACAGTTATAGTCTGTGGGATACCAAATCTATGGATTAAATCCTTAATGAATCTAATAACCTCAGTCTGGTCTATAGCCTTGTATGGCTTATCTTCGACCCATTTAGTGAAGTAATCAGTGGCCACTAAAATGAAACAATGATGTTTCGAAGAAGGTGGGTGTATTTTCCCCATCACATCCATGGCCTATCCTCTAAATGGCCAAGGCTTCACTACTGCATGCAGGTCAGTTATGGGCACATGCCTTATTGTGCTATACTTTTGACATGCTCGGCAACCTCTTGCATATTCTATGCAGTCTTTAAAGATAGTTGGTCAATAGTAGGAATGCCTTTGAAGCAACCATCTCATCTTCACACCAGGCTGATGAGTGCCACAGATGTCTTCATGAACCTCAGCCATAGCTGTCAATGCTTCTTTTGGGCCTAAACATTCTAGCAATAAACCATCTCCCCTCCCCTTTTGTAGAGAGCATTACCGTATATGATGTATTGCATAGATTGTAATTTAATTTTTTTGCTGGCCTTCGAAGATGGGCCAGCCAAGTATTGCATTATTGGATGCCTCCAATCTTGTTCCTGTAAGTCATTATGATTCAATTCCAGGACCACATTCTTTTTATTTAAGGGTGGTGTTGATTTCTGGTATGTTGTTTGGCTTATGTCCCTTTGAGTATTATCCTTTCTCTTTAAATTCGAAGCTTTCTGAGCCACATCATTAGCTCTATTATTCAAGAATCTTGGGACATGAGTTACATTCGCTATTTGAAATTAAGAAAGCAGATGTAATGCAACAACATAGTATGGAAACATGCTTATACTGTGACATTTGAAAATCCCTTTCACTTGGTTAACTACCAATTGAGAATCTCAAAATATGTCAATTGCATGAACTTGAAATCCAATAAGAATTTCCAATCCCACTATTAAGGCTTCATATTCAGCTTGATTATTAGAACAAGTAATTTCATCCACTCTGAAATCATGTGTGGTTTCTACTCCTTGTGGTGACTTAATCACTATACCAATTCCAGTTAGGCCATTGGCTTTTGATCCATCGAACCACATTTGTCATGGCTCAACACTGGCCATACCAAGCTCCATTATCTCTTGGCTCTCTGTTTGAGATGGATGGTCTGCAAAAAAATTAGCTAACACTTGTCCTTTTACTGCCTTTTGGGGAACATATTCTAAATGAAATTCTGATAAGGCTAATACCCATTTGTCAATTCTTCCCCTCAACATAGGTCTAGATAATATATACTTAACCAAATCTGTGGTTGCAATTACCAAGACAGTTGTAGGCAAAATATAGTATCTTAATTTCATTGCAGCAAAATACAATGCAAGGTACAACTTTTCCACAGCTGAGTATTTACATTCACAAGAATTTAAAAACCAACTAAGGTAATAAACAACTTGCTCCTTGCCTTCTTCATTATCTTGGGCTAAAAAAGCTCTCAATGAATTTTTTGCTGCAGCTATGTACAACTTCAAGGGCTTATCACCCTTTGGTGGCATCAGCACTGGAGGGTTGGCCAAGTAGGCTTTGATACCTTCGAAAGCAATTTGATGCTCTGCTGTCCACACGATTTCTTCTTCATCTTTTAGCTTTAATAAGGAAGAAAATACTTTAGTTTTCCCTGTAGTATTAGAAATGAATCTTCGAAGAAAATTAACCTGTCCAAGGAAGTTTTGTAATTCTTTCTTACTTGATGGAGATCTGGCTTCAATGATGGCTTTGGCTTTATTCTGGTCAATCTGTATTCTTCTCTTGTGTACTACATAGCCCAAGAAGTTTCCAGATGATACGCCAAAAGCACACTTAAGAGGGTTGAGTTTCAACTTGAATTTTCTCATTCTTTCAAAGGCTGCTTCTAAGTGAAACAGATGCTCCTCCATGGATTGGGATTTAACTACAATGTCATCAATATAACACTCTAAATACCCTCCAATGAGGTCATGAAAGATAGTGCTCATAGCCCTCTGATATGTAGCCCCCAGCATTCTTCAGGCCAAATGGCATTTTAACCCATTCGAAGGTGCCAATACTCCTAAGACATCTGAATGTTGTCTTGTGAACATCCTCCTCTGCAATGCAGATTTGGTTATAATTATAGTGCCCATCCATCATTGACAAAATTTGATGCCCTACTGAACTGTTAACCAGCAAATCTACTATAGGCATAGGATGCTCATCTTTTGGAGTTGCTAGATTCAAGTTCCTGAAATCAATGCATACCCTCATTTTACCATTCTTCTTAACTACATGCACAATATTGGATAGCCATTCAACATATCTAGCTGTCCTAATAAAGCCTGCCTTGATTAGTCTAAGAATTTCTTCCTTAACTTTCTGAATCACTTCTGGAATCATTCTTCTTGGTTTTTGCTTGTATGGCTTGAAATTAGGTCTCATAAGGAGCCTATGTTCCACTAATGACCTATCCAATCCTGGTAGTTCATTATAAGACTATGCAAAACAATCTTTATATTTCTTTAAAACAGTCAATAACTGGTCGCTGTCCAGAGCATTCAAACAAGCACTTATATAGGTGGGCTGTTGTATAGAACCTTTCCCTAAATTTACTTCTTCTAAGGGGTCTTGTGTCTGAGAACTTACTGAAGCTTCTTCTTTAACTCTTTCTGCCTTCGAAGCAATCTTCTTGCTTTGTTCTGCTCCCAGGTTCTTTAATTCAACGTCTTTACCCTCCTCCTCATAGACAAAGTCTGTCCATAAGGCTTCTTCTTCCTCTATCTCCTGGACTTTTGTTTCAATGTCCAATGCACAGTATTTATCAAGGGCCAAAACCCTGGCCTGTTGCTGTTCCTGCTTGCAGCCAATTATCATGGCTTCTCTCTCTTGCTCTTTCACTTTCTAGACTATTGATTTTACATCCAATATTGAGAACTTAATTAGAGCCAAAGACTTGGCTTCTTGGGCTTCATTTCATTGCCTACAACCAGGCATCATTGTCATCCTTAACGATAACCTCTTCATCAGCACTCTCCTGGACTAAGTGCTTCAAGTGTGTCACTTCCTCATCAGCCGTCACTTCGGCTGAGCCATCAGGTTTTCTCAATATACTGAGTGGTGTCACTCTCTCAATATACAACTTGGCCTTTGCGAAGTTTGCACAGGCTATGAAGGGTTGAGGATCTGCATCAATTTCCTCTGTCTCTCCATTGCCCAAGGCCATCATTATTTTCTGATGCAAAGAGGAAGGCACACACTTGTTAGTGTGAATCCAATCTCTACCAAGTAAAGCATTGTACTTAGCATTGCTGTCGATAACGAAGAATGCCGTCATGCAGTCCCTGGTTCCTATACTCGGGTTGATAGGCAGAATTCCTTGAGCCATCTGCTTGTCTCCAACGAAACCAGCAATGGTTGTGCTGGTTGGGATTAACCTAGGGTTCATTTTTCCTAGTTTCTTCAAGGAAGATTTCAGTAGTAAGTTCACCGCTGCCCCATTATCTATCAAGACTCGGTTTAAATGTATCCCATAGAAGAAGGCCTTGATATACAAAGGCCTGACATGCTGTGTCATAGAATTCGAGGGATACTCAAAAGGATATGAGAGGTTAATGCTCACCTCTTCTTCACTCTCATATTCAGTTTTCATTGGGGTAGCCATTTCGGATTCGTCTTGCACCACACTCACTTGTGAATCTTCACTAGAGACTGGAATTGGGTCAATTTCTTGCCCCTCTTGGTTCTCATCTCCAGCTTGGAATTCATGCGGTAGTATGTGTACCATATTCACTGACACTGAGCCAAATTGAATGGCTGGTTGTGCCTGTTTTTCCTCTTGGCCACCTTGTTCAATTACTTTAGAAGCATCCTCCATGCTGCATTCTGGTATATCATTATTAACGAGCTTCTTCAAATGGTCTTTTCTGACTGGCTTTTCCACCAAAAATGTTTGTTCAGCCATGAAGGCTTCAAACATTTCTTACTCAACCATTTCTTTCTTTTGGCCTAGGCCAACTTCTTTCTCTGCCTCGCTATCACTCTCCATCAACGCCTTCTCCAATCCTACTAAACTGGACTTCTCTCTAGCTTTTAGTTTAGAGTGAACTTTGGCCAACTGTTCTCTGCTGTAACCCATTTTGCCTTGTAGAGTTGGTTTTGGAGTATGGTCTGACTTTGGGTTCTTCTTTCCTTCTACCTGGACCAATGAAGAGCTCTCTCCACTTTCTTTCAGGTCTTGCTGGTACTGAGTGTATCTACGCTAAATTTTCCTCCTTTGTGATTTAGAAATAATGGGGACCATATCTGGTTCCTTTGTTTTTGGGTGTTTAAGAAATACCCAATTGTTTGGAGCCACCAAAGGAGGTTTGACCATCCTACCTTGGTTTCGAATTACATCTTTTTGGGTAAACACTTCCCTAGGTTTGTTCTGCATCACAAACCAATCTGGAACTCCAGGTACCCACGAACTTACTGACCCAGCCATTGAATTGCTTCTTTCTTCCTTCGAAGCTGGCTGTGAATGCCACTGCTTGGCCCTGACTTCATGCTTTGGGCCTAACTCAGGCCTTCGATGAAGGTATCCACTTTCTGTTCTGCGTGAGGCTGGTCTAGGGGGCCAATCTCTCGCTTTGATCCCATAAACTGAACCATTCTCCAGTCTCCTCTCAGAATGACTGCTCCCCATTCTATAATAATTAGGTGGCCTGGACTCATATAAAGGCCTCTTACCTTTAGAATGTATTTTATCAGCTGTTGGTTCAACCACTGATGGCTGCTACCTAACACCAGATGGATATGGCCTTTTATTATAAGCATTGGTTGGTTTAGGACGTCTCTGCACATCCTTGTAATATTGCTTCCCATCAATTGGAAGCCCTTTCAACCACTTATAGCTCAGTCTGCACCTGGGACACATCCTTTGCATTACGGCTGCTTCTAAAGAATCGTCATCCAGTGCTTCTTCATCAAAGTCTTCCCTCTGGTGTGAGAAATCTTGTCCAATAGCTGGTAGATTTCCAGCGTCTTTCTTGATAGTTGTCTGGTTGGCAACATACATCTGCACATTGACTTCTTCCAATTCTTTCAAGAACAAGCTCTGAAAGTCTGGCATAATGACATTGGTTGCCACCTCTCTAATTTCTGGAAATGGATTACTGTCGATCCCAATGGCCTTTTCTGCTTTGGTTGGGAATTTCAAACTTCCTTTTCGAATTTGTTCTTGGATTCTGTCTCGAAAAACAATAAAGTTCTTAGTCGAGTGAGACCAAGAATTATGCCACTTACAATATACTTTTCCTTTAAGTTCATCTGGAGATCGAATTTTGACTCCTTTTGGTAACTTAAGGAAGTTGGCCGTAAGCAAATGATCAAAAATGTCATCTGCCTTAGTTAAATCGAAAGAGTATTTCCTGTGGTCAATTGTTGTATCCTTATGAATTAATGCTTCACAGATCACAGGCTCTTTTCCCCACAATCTCTGCTACATCGATCTCATAATTAGGATCTCTATAATATGTCTTGTACAATGCATTATTTCGATCTTGTTCCTCCTCTAGTAATGCTTCATACCTAGACACCTTATAAGTGAGTTCCACTAAGTCTCTAAACTCAGTTGAGTCAAACTTCTTTCGAAGCCTAAACTCTAAGCCATTTTGAGCCAATCTCACGAATTCTGGCTCTGGCAGGATGACCCTACATTTATTTCGAGCCCTTTTAAATCTGGCAATAAACTGAGTAGTCTTCTCATCAAGCCTTTGACTTAATCTTGCCAAGTCTGCCATGGAAACCTCTGGCTCCGATTGGAAGAATTGGGCATGAAATGCCTCCTCCATTTGTTGCCAAGTTTGGATAGAGCCAGGTGTAAGGTTAATATACCATACAAATGCTCCCCCAGTCAGGGAATTTTGGAATAACCTTAACTTCATATAGTCATTATTAGTAAATTCACCGCATTGAGTAGAAAACCTAGCAATATGCTCCACTGTTGATTGGTTTCCATTCCCATAAAAAAGGACAAAATCTGGTATCCTGAAACCTCTTGGGTATTCATGTACCCTGTCTACCCATTCTGGGTATGGTTTCCTGTACACTGGAGTCTGGACCCCCGAGCCATTGGTCCACACATCTCTCTAACAATATCAACAATTTGGTCCCTCGGGACCATATTTTGTGCCTATTGAACCACTACTGGAGGGACAAACACAGGATTTGGTGGACAAACTTGTGCCTGTGGTTCTCTTGGTCCATAAGGTGGTATATTTGGGACTGGTTGTCCCTGTGGTGCAGGGTGCTGTTGGGGATGTAGCTAACCCCTTTGAGCCTGTCCTGCGAAAGGACCTGCGAAAGGTGCTGGAACAGGTGTTGTGTCTCTTCCATTGGTAGGAAAACCTTCCAACCCCCCGGGCATAAATTCAAATAAAGGATTAGTAAACCCCCTTGTGCTAGGTATGGCTTCGAACATAGGATTTGGAATCATTCTTATGCCATTTTCTTGTACTAGGCCAGATCCACCAATTTGCATGGCTTCACTGTTAAGTAGTGAGGCATTTTGACCTGCTATAGGCCTCGAAATAGGTTCGTACCATGACTGAGGTGATGGTCTTTCATAGTTCTGATTACTAGTTTGACCATTAGAATGTCCATTAACTTGCATAGACTGTTTATCTCTAGCCAATCTTTGCTGAGGGACATTTAAAACTTCCTCCATGTGTCTTGCGTTTGTTAGTTGGTGGTTATTCATTCGATCCAAAAAGGATGTTTGTAGACACCCCATTTTTGACTGACCCTAAGACTCAGACGTCACCGATTGAGCGCTCGGTGATGTTGCATATTGTGCTCGTTCAGAAGTCTCAGAGTCGGGGCCATGCGCCCTGCCTCTGGACTTCCGAACTCTCTTCTATGCTTTGTCTCGGTTTGCGAACCAGACTCGGTTTTCTCAGTTTTCCTTCCTGAAGGAAGGGAGAGGTCCCGTAGACTATCTCCCAGTGGCCGTGGGCTACCTTTCGTGGCCGTAGGCCATTTTGCCCATTTCGGAGCCCGGTTCCCTGCTGAGTCGGGACCACCCAACCATCTCCGACTCCTCCGGTTTTTGGCGTGCATCCCATTTACTCCCTAACGAGGGACACTGGGGTCTTAGATACCCACTTCGTGGCCAAACACCACTTTCGGTGCTTAACGGCCGGTTTTCGGGCCCCGAACCTCGCGGTTTGGCCCCCGAGCATTCATTTTGCATCGGTTTTTGTTCATTTTTGGCAGGTACCTCTGTTTTATCATAAGGAAGGTCACTGGGGGGTGGGATCCTAGCAATTGTCTCAGCAACCAGTTATGCTCTTCCGATGCCCCCCGGGGCCCGTTTTTCTCACTTCCGAGCCAATGTTGAACACCCTAGGGCCATTTTCTTCGAGCCGAAACCACATATTTGTGTTGTACACACATGGGAGGACCCTAAAAAATGGTGCTCGGCCAATAATTCTTCTTTTCATTTTTGGACCTCTCATAGAGGTGGCTTGTTGTCTCTCCTGCTTCAGAGTTGCAAAATTCCAACCACAGGGCCTTGTTGTACACACATGGGAGGACACCACCCTTTGGTGCTCGGCCAGCAATTCCAACTTTCCATTTTTGCCCCTAGCCGGCCGGTTAGGGGGGGTGGCCGGCCGGCCACCTCCAATAAAGGTGACTAGCCGGCCTGCATCCTCTCAGTGCATACTTTACAGCTGTATAGCTGTTTCTCAAAAATATCTTTGGCATCCAGGGGATATTTTGGGAGGGAAAGCTTAGGTGCATTTCCCTCCACCTTTACACCCTCCTTTTTGTCCATATAAGGGGCCTCCCAACTCACTCCCTAGGGTTAGAAAAAATTGGTTCAAGCATATCTCTCTCTATCTCTCTCAAACTCTCAAGTTTTGGTCTCATTTGTTCATCAACTCCAAGCACCACCTTCACCACTTCCATTCCAGCAGCAAGGGAAGGTTTTTTAGAGGCTAAGAAGCAGCAAACTCAAGCCAAGAAGCAACCAAAGTGTAGTCTTCAAGGGTAAGTTTCAATTTCCCTCTTTTGTAGCATTTTCTTGCCTCATTTCTTAGGCCTATTTTCTCACTGTTTCAGGATCCGACCTTAACTTAAACTAGGTCTTTTTTGAGCCATTCTTCATCTTTGTTCAAGGGTTCAACCTTGTTTGGCACTTCTATATACCACTTGTCTCAATATCCCTCTTATATGCCATTATTTTGCATTGAATATTTGGCCCATGTGTGATCTGATTTGGAGCATCTCATGAACTTATATTGTGTCTATTTTGAGCCCCTCTTCAACATTGAAGAAGGGCTCAACCTTGTTTTCATGCTCCATATGCTACTTGCTTTGAATCCATGTTTTACCCTTGTTTTTGCATGCTTTTTCTAGCCTATGATTGATCTGTTTTCGAGCATGTAATAAACTATAAGTGGGCCTATTTTTATCCCCTCTTCAACATTGAAGAAGGGATCAACCCTGTTTGGCCTCTCTATCATGCACTTGCTTCATAATCTCTCATATTTACCGTAAATTTGCATGTTTTGTTTGACCTACGTGTAGTCTGTTTTGGAGCATGCCTTAAACTGTAAGTAAGCTTATTTTCTGTCCCTCTACAACATTGTAGAAGGGACCAACCTGGTTGGGGGTCTCCATGTTGTGCTTGCCTTTATATCCCTCTTTGGCCCCCATTTTTGCATGCTTTTTTAGGCCTATCTAGCTTCTGTTTTCGGCCATCATCAGTACTTAAAACATCCATATTTTTTCCTTCTTGTCATATTTTATTAAGGGTATTTTCTGGTTTGGTGAATGCTTGGTATACCTCTCTTTATAGCCCTCTTTTGGCTCATATTTTGCATGCTATGTTGAGCATATCTACATACTGTTTTGAGGGTTTTCATAAGCTGTAAATGTTCATATTTTTGGTCACTCTTCAATGTTGTAGAACTGTATTTTTCAGTTTGAGCATTGCGTATACCACCTGCTTCATTGTTCCCCTCATTTCCCCCATTTTTGCATGCTATTTTTGCCATACTTGTGATTGTTTTTTGGCCTTACTTTGCACTGAAAAAATGCTAGTTTAGGGGCTGCCTAGCATCCGTATTTACACTTCATGTCCATATTGTGCATGTTTGGCATAGTTGCAAGTCATTTCGGGTACCTAGCATAGCATTTCGGGCATAGGGTGTAATTTTGTTATAATTCGGGGGCTGTTTTTGCATCAGTTTGGCTGCTGAAATTTTCATTTTCCATATGCCATATGCCACGTCTCATTTGCATGTCATTTCATGCCTTAGGGCCATTGCTTCGGTTTGCGTGCCCACGGGCACGCATTTCGAGGCACTTCATTTTCATCTCCCGGCTTCTTATGTGAGTGTGGCTGAGGCTCTCTCACATTAGTATAAGTCCAATCTGTATTTGGAGTGCCATTTCATTCCGTATGTCATCGCCTCAGTTTGCGTGTCCGTGTGCACGCATTTCGAGGCACTTCACTTTTATCCGACGGCCTCTTATGTGAGTGTGGCTGAGGCTCACTCATGTTAGTGTAAGTCCATTTTGCATCCTGTATGCCATTTTTAGCGTCATTGCATTCCGTATGCCATTGCCTCGGTTTGCGTGCCCGTGTGCACGCGTTTCGAGGCATCTCATTTTTCATCATCGGCCTCTTATGTGAGTGTGGCTGAGGCTCACTCATGTTAGTATAAGCCCATTTTGCATTCTATACCTCATTCTAGTCCTGTTGCATTCCGCATGCCATTTTCTCGGTTTGCGTGCCCGTGGGCACGCATTTCGAGACATCTCATTTTAGTCTCATTGTATATCATATTTCATGCCATTCCATACCTTTATGTCATTGCCTCGGTTTGCGTGCCCGTGTACACGCATTTCGAGACACTTCACTTTTATCCGACGGCCTCTTATGTGAGTGTGGCTGAGGCCCTCTCATGTTAGTGTAAGTCCAATTGCATTGCGTATGCCATTTTATGCCTTAGGATCATTTCCTCGATTTGCGTGCCCGCGTGCACGCATTTTGAGGCATCTCATTTTCATAGCATTGTGCATGCTAGGATTGGATTTTACCTGCATTCATGCATATCATGCATATTGCATCGTGTTCGGGATAGGAGTTAGCGCACGGAAACGCAGCGTTCGTACTCAGAGTGAGCGGGTCTCAATTCCCAAGTCACCGACACTCCGGATTACCCATGATGGAGTTAGGTTTTGTTGTAGCATTCATATGCATTCATCCTATATTGAGTTGTGCAATCCGATTCCTCGGCCATCATGCATCGATATGCGTGATTGGTGGCACGAGGATCGAGGCATGCATATATTTGTGGAATACATTGCTATGCCCTTTTCATGCTCTCTGTTGCAGCAAAGTCAAGAATCAGCAACTTTTCGGAGTCTGGCACGCATTTCGAGGAACATTGCAAACAGAGGCTAATTGGGGCATTCCAGTGGATTTCCGCCCAAGGGCAGCCCCACATGCATCATTTCATTATCCGGAGCGAAGTCAAGGCAGCCCCTGGCTTGCATGCCAATTTACAGTTTTCCTTACTTAATTCGTTAATTAATTAGAAATTTGTATATTTATTATTCGGACTGTACTATTCTTTCATTTCGGACTGTATTATTTATTCGGACCCTCTGCGCGAGGGCATAATTGTAATAAGTGTGGGTGAGTGTGATGTATGTCTTCCAACCCCCACTTCTTTCTCCCTTTTATTTACTTGCTTACGATGGTTTGATATAGGGCATATTTCAATTAGCATACAGTATGACAGCATGTTTGCATCATTCATCTGTTATGCACGCACCGGGCTCGGCTCATCACACAAACTGCATTTGTATTTCAATTCCAAATTGAATACGTGTTAGTTGTAGCATCTCATATGCCATGTTTAGAATAGCCGAGCCTGCTATAGTTTGCATCTTCGCATGTGTTGCATTAGACATTTCAGTATGCTTAGGTCCATGCATAGATTTCTAACAAGCTTCTGTTTTGGCTTGGAGTACTCGGTGAGTTTTATGCTTTAGCATCCTTGCATGCGTGTGAGTGCTGCCATGAATAGCATGCTTACCATGAGGCTATGTGCTTATGTGATATAACTGCCTTGAATGCCTGTGGGTGGAGGTTGAGTTATCTGAATTGGGACAATTCATCAAATGTTTGTTTTAAGTCCACTAGATAGTGGCAAAATCATATTTTTCTAAGCCCACCCGAGGATGGCAAATCCACGTCTTAGCCTACCTGCGGGTAGCACCATCAAACCATTTTCAAACAAACAAACATGAAATGTTTTTTGTTCCAATTCAGGCGACCCAGTCTATACTTGTTTGCTGCGAGCATCACATAGTAACCTAGGCTAATAACCGGAATAAGAACTCACAATGTTTTCAAAAAAAAAATATCATGGTTAGTAGAGGCCGGTCTTTGGCCATCGGCGAAGGGTGCTCACGGTGACCTTCCAATCGTACCCAAGTTCCCGAGAGGCAACTTTGGTGATGACGGACACGTGGCCTTTTGGCACCGAGTCGGGGTTTCCTAAATTTCCCATTTTAAAATATTTAGGTGGCGACTCAGATTCTGGCGGCGATCCATGTTTGGCACTTCTTTCAAAAAATCTGTTTTCAAAAACGATTTGCCGGATTTGGACTCTTTGGTTCAGGATTAAGAACCGTGACATTTGAGTCCTTGAACTGTAGTGACCCAATATCGAACCAGAATGGGGGGGAATCGCACTCCTTCCCCCGGGATGCGTTCGGGGACGTCTACAGTTTCTGGCGACTCTGCTGGGGATTTAGAGAACTTGACTCGAACTCATGATATCTGGTTTTGACTACACTTGTGTGTCTCTTTGCATTGCATTTGCATTGGTGCGCCTAGGACACCGTGTTTGCCATCTGCTATTCCTGAGCGGTTTGCCGGAGGCTTGTCTTGTCAAGGCATGTCCATAAGGTCGGTGATTCTGAGCTCTGCCAAGATGTAGAACACAAACCCCGATTTTACCAGGGCACCCTTTTTGACCATTCGACCTAGTGCATATTCGGATCCATAGTGACCATTCCAAATTAGGACAGGTTGCTTACTCGATTGTAGGTTGTTTGAAAACCACTGTGTGCGTAGCGAAACCCTAGTTCCTGACAAAATAGGACAGGGAAACCCTACCCCAACATAGGGGTGTTTTCAGCTCCCACTTATCTGCTATGTGCTTGTTAGAATGCGTCTCTACAGGGAATGCATGTATCAGTTGAGTTTGGATATCAGGCCCGCGGGCACCAGTCAGTTATCTGAGAATCAGTTGTCTGCGGATATCCGATTCAGTTTTGGGGAACAGTGATACAGGGACAGTGATCAGTAATTGAGGACAGTGTATTTTCAGCTTATCAACTGCGTGTTGTATGCCCGATTGTGTGTTGTGTGTATTTAATTTAAGCTGTTATGCTGCCCGTTTTTCTGGTTATTTATTTCCTTTTCGCTTTATTCTCTTTTTGCTAGGACAGTTTTTTAGCACGATTGCTTCCAAACTAGTAGATACCCCCCAAGCACTTTGGACACGAGGTCGCCGACTCAACTGATCCGAGGATCTCATTGACGGACATCCAGTGTTCCACTCTCTATCCCCAGTTATCAGAAGAAGGCCGAGAAGGCGTAGCGTGGCGTGTCGAACAGGATTACCGGGACAAAGGGTCGCTGACGAGAAACAATCGGCCGAGATTTCGTATGCCGTAGAGGTACATTTACCAGCCATTCGAGATGGAGCAATGAGAATCGTCGAGGATGGAGGCGATGATACGCCAGATGCATGAGAGCATGAGGCAGATGCAAGATGATGCCATCCGCCAAGCGGAATTTTCCAAACAACAAGCCACAGTCATGGCCCAATAGGCCGAGCTGATTACTAGGCTGCAACAGCAGAACGCAGCGTCTGCTTCACATCAGGCTCCTCCTTCACCAGCGGCTCCGCTACCTGGGCAGGCATCCACTGGTCAGAATACCTTACCAAATCCTCAGAATATCCTCCCAAACACTTAGAATACCTTACCCGATGTTCGGAACACTCAAGAGGACATAGGTCTTCCAACGGAGCCGGCTCCGCCCCCACTTCTGCCGCAACTGTCCAAGAATCTTACACCTAACCACCCGGACTCTCCATTTGAGTTCGAAGTTGATCATACAGCTCTGAAGCTGAGTAAGCTGGAAAAACTGTTCAAGAAATCACAGGGGGTGAAGGCCATCCCAGATATTGAAGATGGCTACACTGACGTGGCCGTGACACTGCCGGACAGATTTAAGATGCCACAGATTGATCGTTTTGATGGATCAGGGGATCCTATGGTCCATCTCCGGTTATTTTCAGACGTCTTGAGGCCAATGGGCCTAACCCGACCACAGAAGCTTTCTTTATTTGGCAGAACTTTGTCGGGGGTGGCGGCCATCTGGTACGCAAAATTAGAAGACGATGTGAAGAGAAATTGGGATAAGTTGGCTGAGGCCTTCGTTGCGCAGTATTCGTATAACACGCAGATCGAGATTACAACACGTGATCTCGAGACAACGAGGCAGGAACAAAAAGAGACTTTCTCTGATTTTGTAACTCGGTGGAGAGCGAAGGCATCAATGATGACCTTAAGGCCAACAGATAAGGATCAAATTCGGATGATTGTACGCAACCTCCAACCCAAGTTAATGCAGAAAATGATCGTACTCCCCTTCCCCACCTTCTCAGATTTACACGAGATGGGGGTACAGATCGAGGATGCGATGAAGCAAGGTTTAATCGACCAGGACCGAGAACAGCCTCGAAGGACATTCAATCGTAATAACAACGCAGGCCCAAGTGGCGCTGCCAACACAAGGACTTCGGAGGTCGGTATGGTCACCACCACTCCCCTTCCCAACCAAGGCCCGCAGCGGCCACCCCCATTTCCAGCACTTCCGGGAGCAGTAGCCAAGCCCCGAGATATCAATCCAGAGGCCAAAGAACCTTCACTCCACTATACATGCCTTTGTCCAAGGCTCTCGGCATTCTAATAAAAAACGGGCATCTGAAACCCCTAGAGCCGAGGCCACTACCAAATCCGCTCCCCCCTTCCCACAACCCAACCAAGTACTGTGCGTACCACCAACAGCATGGCCATGATACAGATCAATGTTTCCGGCTGCGTCACGAGATTCAAGACCTCGTTGACAAGAATATCATTCTACCTCCCGAAAGACCCAACGTCACAACCAACCCACTCCCCGCACATAACCAAGATCCACCACCCAAAAGAGTCAACCTCATCCAAACTGGGGTCGTTTCCTACGATCCTAGTATCTATATTACTCCCTCTCACCTATCTAAGCCGGAGGTGATCCTTCCTGATTGCACCGACTTGTGCATGTTGGACACCTTCATAACCCAATCTGAGCCAGAGGTGGTGAACCCCGAAGATGGAATGGGGCAGGTTTCAGAAGAGAACAGAATTGGTGAGTCTGGGATGGAACAGTCTGGCAATCTAGCAAGAAGAGCCTATGATCCGAGCGGATACATTCTATCAGTGGGCCGGTCTGAGTCGCATGTAGGACTGCCAGAAAAAGCTGAACTATGCATGATTCAGGGAGACAGACTTGAACAAGGGGCAGATGATCTGACAACGGTGGAACAAGATTTTTCCAACCTCCAGTTCTTTAACGACCAAGAAGCAGGAGATGCAACAATCAATTGGTTTGAATATGGGGAGTCGGCAGAGGTTGCCGGATGGTTAGATGATCAGCCAGATGTTGTGGAAATTCAGCCAGAGCAAGGCCCGGCAGGGGCAAGGGTATCAATGATGGCCGGAAGGGCCGAGAGTCAGAATGAATTGCCGGAGAGTGCCGGTACAAAGAATTTCGCTCGGGATCAAGATATTGTGAAAACCGAACAACAAACCGTACTAACACAGGAGGAGCAAGAGAAGAGGTGGGATTCTGAGAGAATCCGGAAAGCCAAGAACCATGAAGAGGTTGAAAGTGCTGCAAGCACGAAAGCAGGACACGCTGTGAGCATGTGGGATGAAAGTACTGATAGTGCAAACTTGCCAGAACCAGATAGGTGTCTGTTAAACGTCAGTGGGATGTAGTGGGAAGACGATGACTTGTGTCTTGCCCACACGGATGAAGATTGGGCAGGCGCCCAACCAGATGATACTTGGTACCTCGATGAGGTGGACCACATGACTAGGAGCGGGCGGTACTTCAAGCCCCCACACCTTGACCAACCCGAGGCATCAGGGAAAGATAAAGAGGCAGAGAAACAGAAGGAGAAGCAAATTGAAGAAGAAGCTGTACTGAGACAGTTAAAGAAAATACAGGCAGACATCTCCATCTGGGGACTGCTTATGGCTTCAAGGGTGCACAGACAAGCCGTCCTATCTGCTATGGATAAGGCCAAACTCTCCGTCGAAACTACGCCAGAGCAGCTGGTTGGGCTGGTTTTTCCGGGAGGGAGTTCCCCGGCATTAACCTTTTCAGACAAGGAATTGCCGTCTGAGGGCGTGAATCACAACAAACCTCTCTACATCTCCGTGGAATGTAGAGATAAGTGGATACCGGTGGTACTTGTTGATACCGGGTCTGCTATCAATGTCTGCCCAATCAGAAGGGCATATGCAATCGGGTTGAAACCCGCAGACTTTATACCAACCACCCAGGTGATCAGAGCTTATGATAAGACCAGTAGGGAGGTGATGGGGACTGTCAAGGTTCAGACCTAGGTTGGTCCAGGACAACACAACATTGAATTTCATGTCTTGGACGTTCCCGCAACCTTCAACTTGCTCTTGGGGCGGCCGTGGTTGCACCAAGCAAAAACAGTCTCTTCCACTCTGCACCAGATGTTGAAATACCCTCACGGGAAGGGGGTTGCAATTGTTTTCAGAAATTCATCCATCCATCCGCCGCCAGAAGTGTCTACGCCAGTTTTGGAAATCGAACACGGCACGGAGGATGTGTTTTTGTCAGGGTTCACTTTGGCGGAGGCCCGGGTAGTGCAGAATATTATGGCTGTGAATGAAGGTGTGTACGTCAGTGCTCAATCCGTCTACCTCATGAACAAGCTACAATATATTCCCGGGATGGGATTAGGAAGGAGCGGCATGAAAGGAGTCGCAGCATTGGCCGAAGTGCCACACAACCCGTATATCTTTGGACTGGGTTATCTGCCCACCAAAGAAGACTAGGTGAGGAAAGGAAAGGAAATGGCCGGCAGAGCCAGAGCGAAGCAGGCTGGGAAGCCTTTTGACTTGATGCACAGGCCCATCCAGGGTACCCTGAACGGACGCTTTGTCCGGGAGGGGGAGGACTTTCCATTTTGCGGCTTCCCAGAGCCATGGTTAAACGCGGAGAAGAAGCGCGTACCAGGTTTCGAAATCTTCTTCGACCTGCAACTATCCGGGGATGATGTTACCACAGAGCAGACAGACTTAACAGCTAAGGTTGAGCAGAATAAGGCAGTGGATCCTGAGGGCACAAAATTGGAAATGGGGGTAGCACTGGCATGTCTCCTCTCTGATCCTCCGATCGACCAAGAGTGCTTGGGGGATAACTTCGTGGTTTCCATGATTGGGGATGAAACAGCTGTGAGCCGACCAGCAGCTATCTTGGATGCATCAATCTCACCCTTTCTCACTTGGCAGTACGAGGAGGGATTTTTGTCCAGCAGCACCGGGTCAGGTAGTGAGCCGGAATCTGATTCCACCGAGTCCTGTGAGTCGGAATCAGGTTCCAGCTCGACTGAGTCTGAGTCTGGTACTCCTGGGGATTTTAACCCGGATGCCACAGTCCTGTCCAAGTCGTCTTTTTCCTTTTCATTTGAGTCTGTTGTAACCGATGAATTGGACAATTTGGATGTACCTAATGAGAATGAACTATCTGTGGTTTCTGAGTACTTTTCTGTGCCCCTAATTTATTGCATTAATTCAGACTTTCAAAATTTTGATCAAAACGACGAGGACGAAGTTCCTCCGGTTTTATAACGTTTAATTGAGCAAGAGCAAGAGAGATTTGTTAAACCATTAATGGATGAAATCAATTATGTGAACATTGGTACTGAGGAAGACCCGCGGCTGGTCCAGATCGGGTCCACGTTGTCTTCGGAGGAACGCGAGCGCTTAGTCGCTTTATTAAAAGATTTCAACGATGTTTTCGCGTGGTCCTACGAAGACATGCCTGGAATCGATCCAGAGATTGTACAGCATCGGATCCCCCTTGACCCCGAGGCCCGACCTGTCAAGCAGAAACTTAGAAGGATCCGCCCGGATTGGGCTCTCAAGATTAAAAAAGAGGTCACCAAGCAAATCGACGCAGGCTTCCTGCTGGTATCTGAATATCCGACTTGGTTGGCCAACATTGTTCCGGTGCCGAAGAAAGATGGCAGGATCCGGGTGTGTGTAGACTTCAGGGATTCGAAAAGAGCTAGTCCGAATGACGACTTTCCCTTACCGCACATCGATGAGTTGATAGATTTCACAGCAAGGCATGCATTGCTCTCATTCATGGATGGCTTCTCAGGATACAACCAGATAGTGATGGCACCAGAAGACAGAGAAAAGACTGCATTCACCACCCCGTGGGGAATGTACTGCTACCGGGTAATGTCGTTTGGGTTGAAGAACGCTGGAGCTACTTATCAACGGGCCGCGACCACAATACTACATGATATGATCCACAAAGAGGTTGAGGTGTATGTAGACGACATGATTGTCAAGTCCAAGGAAAGAGAGGGCCACTACACCGCCTTGTACAAGTTTTTTCAAAGGATCAGGGAATTCCGGTTGCGGCTAAACCCTCAGAAATGTACGTTTGGTGTTACAGCGGGGAAAATGCTAGGGTTTCTGATTACACAAAGGGGCATCGAGGTCGACCCTTCCAAAATCAAGGCCATCTTAGAAATGCCACCACCGAAGACTGAAAAAGAGGTGCGAGGCTTTCTGGGTAAAGTGCAATTCATAAGACGGTTTATTTCAAAATTAACCTTGACTTGTGAACCACTTTTTGGCCTCCTGAAGAAAGGAAAGAAGTTCCAATGGGACGGCCGATGTCAAGCTGCATTTGAACAGATCAAAGAATATCTACAGAACCCACCCGTTTTATCGCCACCAGAACCAGGGAAACCGTTGATTTTGTATCTGTCAGTGACTGAAACCACGATGGGCTGCATGCTTGCGCAAGAATCAGAAGATAAGGTGGAAAGAGCCATTTACTATCTCAGCAAGAAGATGCTGGAGTATGAGACCCGATATACACCGCTGGAAAAGGCTTGCTTAGCTCTGGTATGGGCTACCAGGAAGCTGCGGCACTACCTGTTAGCTCACTCTGTAATGTTGGTTTCATGACTTGATCCCATCAAATATCTCTTCGAGAAACCAGCGCTTACGGGTAGGCTAGCTCGTTGGTTGCTGTTGCTCTCCGAATTTAATCTCACATACGTGACACGCAAGTCAGTGAAAGGAAGAGCAATAGCAGAGTTCGTCGACCACCCTTGAGGGATGAAGCGATCAGTACCTGTTCCAGGATGAATCAGTTCTGCATATCGATGATGAAACACGGACAATGTAGTTTGACGGAGCGTCAAATCAACATCGGTATGGGATAAGAGTGTTCCGATAGCACCGATGATTCCAGATCCTCTCGCCTTCAAACTCCGGTTCAAAGTCTCGAACAATGAAGCAGAATACGAGGCGTGTATTGCTGGTCTAGAAGCAGCCCTGGAACTAGGGGCAAGACGGCTGGACGTCATTGGGGATTCAAACCTTGTTGTGTCTCAAGCTAAAGGAGACTGGAGAGTAAAAGAGGAAAAGATGATGACATATCACCAGACCTTGGATTTGCTGATTCCTCGGTTTGAGAAGTTAAGTTTTACTCATCTACTAAGAGAGAACAACAGGTTCGCAGACGCTTTAGCAACTCTATCATTTATGATAGACATCCCGTGTGGAGTCCGAATGTGTCCAGTCATTATTGACCAGAAATTTGCACCTGCCTATGAGTCGATTGCAGCCATAGACGAAGTTCAGGATGAACATCCCTGGTATTACGACGTCTGGAACTTCTTGGAGAAAGAAACATACCCGCCAGGGGTAAATGCCAAAGACAAGAGGGCAATCAGAAGAATGACAGTTCAGTTCATCATCTGCGGGGGTAAACTGTATAAACGGGGTCATCTGGGAATGCATAAACTGTGCGTTGATGCCGAAGAGTCAAAACGTCTGATGGAAGCTATCCACGGGGGTGAATGTGGTGCACACATGAATGGGGTAATGTTGGCGTGGAAGATCCTTAGACAAGGTTATTACTGGTCCACCATGGAGGAGGATTGTATTGGCTTCGTCCGGCGATGTCACAAGTGTCAAATTCATGCAAATCGCATGAACATCCCGCCGTCAAAGCTGTACAACATGACTTCGCCATGGCCGTTTTCTGTCTGGGGAATTGATGTAATCGGAGCTATTATGCCAAAGGGGTCGAATGGGCATGAGTTCATTTTGGTAGCGATAGATTATTTCACAAAGTGGGTTGAAGCCCAATCTTATGCAGTGTTGAAGGCTTCGCACGTAGCAAAATTTATCAGGAACAACATTATCTGTCGCTACGGAGTCCCAAATGAAATCGTTTTAGACAATGGTTCCCACTTCAAAAAGGAGGTAATTGATTTGTTGGAGAAATACAATGTGGCTTTTCATAAGTCGTCTACTTACCGATCGCAAACCAACGGAGCAGTTGAGGCCGCCAACAAGAACATCAAGCGCATACTACAGAAGATGGTGGAAACCTATCGGGACTAGCCAGATAAGCTGCCATTTGCTCTGTGGGGCTACAGGACTTTGATCAGAACTTCTACTGGAGCGACTCCGTACTCATTGGTTTATGGGATGGAGGCCGTCCTACCTATTGAGATTGAGGTCCCGTCATTACGAGTATTGGCCGAGTGCCAGATAGCCGAAGCAGATTGGCAGCAAAACAGATTTGAAGAACTCATGCTTTTCGATGAAAGAAGGTTGAAAGCACTGTACCATATCCAAGGCTATCAACGCAGAATCGCCCGGGCTTTTAACAAGAAGGTTAAGTCTAGGAATTTGAAAGAAGGAGATTTAGTACTCAAAGACAACCGAGCTCCCATCCACGACCCAAGGGGCAAGTTCAGACCCAATTGGACTGGTCCCTACATTATCAAGTCAATCTGGTCAGGTGGAGCTGTGGTTCTGATGGATCTAGATGGCTTGGAGTTTTCCCAACCGATCAACATGGACAAGTTGAAGAAATATTACCCCTGAGAGGCTCGCTAGGCCGAAAACCCGAAAGGGCGACCTAGGCAAAACTCAGAGCACAGAAAATTTGAAATTATAAAAACTGAGCTCGCAAGGTTGAAAACTCGCAAAGGGCGGCCTTGGCAAAAGTTAGAGTGCAAAAGGAGAGTAAAAATACCCGAGCGAACCCGAGCCTGAACTACGTAAGGCTTGATTCCCATCTATGGGATACGTAGGCAGCTTCATCTTGAAGTTCAGCCCCAATCTTTTCCCCGATCAACTTTGTCCATATTGATCATCTCAGTCATCTCTATTCATCAGCATTTATCGTGATCTCCGGTACAGTGTTATTCAGACTAGGGGCAACTTTCCGTTGCATTGAAGTGTTGCGGCACCATCCAAACTAGGGGCAACTTTCCGTTGCTATGAATCGTCGAGGCACTTTCCAAACTAGGGGCAACTTTCCAGTTGCTAGGATCCGGGGTCGTGTATCTCAGAGACAGATTTCAGGCGTGTCCAGTTCCGATCCATATCGAAAATAGTTTTGAAAAGTTTTAATAAAAGTTGACTTTGTTCAAATTAATCTTTTCACAACTAAGACCATTTTTGGACCAAAACGGAGAATTTTCAGTACCACAACCTTCAATTTCATTGATTTCAAAACAGAGTTCTCTTGCCCTTGCATACAAGTGAAGTTGCTTTTTATTACATTCATAACGAAAACTTGAAAGACTAATAAAGCAATAAATCTGGGGCATAGTCAAGTCAGGTGTCCCTGCGCCCCCTTCCAGAGCTGGTTGAAGCCTCCGATGTCAACCTAGGCCCAACCTGTGCTTCTTCATTGAGCCAATCCCAGCACTCGTCAGATAAAGTGCAACTGAAAATAGGGGCGGGGGACAGAAGCTCTCTAACTCTCCACGCCGCGGCTTGCCGAGCCAGGTGTGCACCTCGAACCGGGAAAGTGGCTGGGTACTCAATCCCCTCCGGAGGGCAAGTTTGATCATGGCCAAACTAACGCAGAATGCGGAATGGGAAATAAAATACGTAGTGAGTCAAGCCGACCAACCGGATCCCAATATCCTGAAACATGCTATAGCTCATCGCCGGAAGGTTAAGCCAAAGACAGCGCCAAGCAATGCAATCAGCAGACAAATTGCACATCCATTCAAACCACCATCCCTCATCAAGGGCATCGACCAGGCATTGTCGAAAGAAGTAGCCACGGGCTGAGTAAGCAGGGCAAGAGTCCACAACTCGCAATTTGTCCATCAACCATATCTGGGGAGGGATGAAAAATGAGAGAATAAAGAATAGAGAGGTGTGCGATGAGAGAAAAGTAAGATAAGGGTTTTGTGAGAAAAACCGAGCCCGAGGGCCGAGTGATGTGAGCAAATACATATGTGAGCTTGGGTGGGAAACATTACCTGCAGCAGTAGTGGACTCCCTGCGAACCTGGTGGTTTTCCGGCAGTGAAAAGCATCCAAGCCCATCAGTGTCTCGGCCAGAGTCATGGCAATGCAACTCTTTCCCTCTTTCAAGCCTTGTGCAACTTCGGTCAGACGGATGCTAGCTCCTCCGGAGCCCGAGATGAACAGAAAATGAGATAGCATGCACAAGCAGAGGGCATGTTGTCGGAAACCTTGCCAATGATGGTCGCTGCAGTCACCGGCATCAGAGAATCGGTAAATCAGGCTCGGGATATCCAACATGCCGTCACCAATTAGAGAGTGAGCGTCGTGCGCGTTGAAACCACATATCCGCCCTAAAGCTTGGGCGTGGCCAAAACGAGACTGAGGCAAAATTTCTTCTGAGCGCTCAGACTCCATCAAGACTTGAAAATCTTCGAAAGTAGGACATACCTCTTGTCCGCCGAAGCTAAAGACATGCGTCACCGGGTTCTAAAACCTTGCCGCGGCATGGAGGAAAGGAAGGTGCAGTGGAGTCCGCCTCAACGTAAATAGTGCATTTAAGCCGAAACCACGGAAGTTCAACTTTTCCGAGCCATCTAGAGAAGAAATCCAAGAGGTGAGATTTTCTGCGAGAAATGCCTCTATTTTTGTGAGAAACGTTGATGAAATGAATAAGTTCCAAGGCTGGGGCTTTTATAGGGGGGTAAAACACTATTCAAAGGACAAGTGTCAAAATTCTGGGGGTTGCGGGGGAAGTGGCCGGCCGGCCATCTATCCTAGTAGGCCGGCCACCCTCTAATTTCCAGATACAAAATGTGTTTGGCCATGTGTTGGTCCTGTTTCGCCCTCCGGAAGGAAGTTTGAGGCATTTCTAGGCATCGGGAACGTCGAACGCCTCCATTTCTCTCAGATTCGAATGCGTTTCATCACCCAGATCGTCCGTCCGAAATACGCCTAGTTGCATTTTTGCTTATCGAGTTGTTGTTTTGCTTATCAAGTTGTTGCTTTGTTTAACGAGTTGTAAGCGAGCTGTCGCATTTTGTGTTTTGAGTTATTACCTTTTGTTTACACAATTCTGTTAAGTCTTGTTTATTGAGTCGTTAACATTGTTGTACTTTGCTTATCGAGTTGTTAACTTGCTAAGATTCTGTTATTTCTTAGTGAGCCGAGTTTTGATTTGTTGCGTCGGTTCATTACCTGACCCGGTAAATACACAAGTCACATTTTCATTCAATTCCATTTTGTGCAAAATGATGCGATGCAATGCTGAGAATTTCAAATACAAACATCTTTTCAAAAGCTGTTTCATTCCATCATGTTTTACAACAAAATAAAGGTACAAGTTTTACAAGAAATAAAACTGCCTAACAATATGCAAAGTGCTACAAAACTACTAGCAAAAAGTAAAATAACGCAGGAAATAACATCAATCTCCTCGGGAACGGGAATGAGGAGGTCCTCTCATCCTCTTCTGCGGGACGACCTCTGCACCATCATCATCATCCGGGTCAGAGCTATCATCCTCCGGATCCCCCTCAGCCTCATCTCCACTCCCGGAACCAAGACCGAAGCCTCCCTCCCCAGCGGATGTCTCTGACTCACGGTCTGCGACCTCCTCCTCCTCTTCCTCCTCAATAATGGGTGCCCTACGCCTGCGGGACGACTCTGCTCCTCGAGCTCCTCGAAAAGGCCTAGATGACCCAGCTCTCTGAGAAGGCCTGGATGGCCCAGCTCCTCGAAAAGGCCCAGATGGCCCAGTACCATGAACAGGTCCAGTACCTCGCCCTCCCTGAGAAGGCCCGGATGGTCCGGCCTGTGACGAAGCATACACGGGAGGCATCTGAAAATGAAAAGTTCAAATACATCAGTTCAAATATGAAAAGCAGATGCGAGCACAAAATGCGAGTGGGGTGTGTGCCAGATGTGCTCTGCACAGCCTATCAATGCAGCAGAATGTTCAAAACTAATATGTTATCAGAAATATGCTGAATACAAGAAAGATGAATAGTACCTGCACACCCATGATGGCCATCTGTGCCACCCTCCGTAGGATCATGCCCTCGAATGTGGCCAGCATCCCAAGCAGCTCGTCTGTGTACTCAACTGGGGGCTGCAAATACAAATGCAAAACTATCAGCGGAGGAATGAATGTCCAAATGTCTGACTGATAAATTAAAGCTGAAAAACATACCGGGGGTGAATCAGGGTCTCTGAGATATCTGTGGTCAGGAAGAGGAGGCTCTAGCGGGACCTGGTAAGGAGCCCCGAACCGCCAACTCGTCAACTCGGTCGGCATGGCTGGCCACCCAGGATGATGATGAAGAGACGGAGGGATCGGAGGAATCGAACTACCTCTACCCCTAGATGCACCAGCCCTGCTAGAGGAGGGGATACCCGTAGCACCGGCACGACTCGAAGATGGCATACCAGTAGGCCTCAGTGGTGGAGCACGCACTCCTGTCAAGGGGGGCATCAGATATATACGACGATAGGTGGCGTAGTTCCCCTCCATGAGATATAACAAAGCGTCGGTGCCCTGCATAGCACTGATGACCTCCTGGGCAGAGAGTCCATCAGCAGTCCGCATAGTGGCTGGAGGTACAGCAGGAGGGTCCTGAGAATTGTACCCCCACACCTGACGCATGAAGCGTTCCCCCAGGAACCATGCCCTACCAACTGGTCCTTCGAGCAGGAACCGATACTGAGAATTACTCGATCCTCCGGGATACGACTGTCGGAGACCGTCACCAAAGACCGCCCATGGCTGCCAAGTAATCTGCGGATAACCGGTGCATAAATCAATCAGAAATCAGGAATATACAGGGCAAATCAAGGATGAAAATGAAAAGAACTGAGAGTTCGGAAATACCTCTGTCGCCCGCACAGTATCAAAATACTGTCGCAGGTAGAAGAGCGTCTCTCGAGGTCTCGATCGGTGCTCGCCCTCGAATACCAGCGAAAACGGAGTCATGAGGACTCCAGCCACCTCCATCTCCGGAGCTAACGTGGGAAAGTATACGTACACCCATAGCTGAGAAAAGCAGTACGGAATATAAATACAAAGTGCTAAAGGCAGAATACAGAGTAAAAAGTGCCCCGTGTGTGCAATGAATAAGTAATGAGGAGCAGAAATGTAAATCAAGAGGACAAAACGTACCTCCCAGGCTCTCCAATAGCCGCCGAGTAAGTCTCCACGCCTGCGAGAGGCTGCGCTCATGTAACAATAAAGGGTAGCCAGGCCAGCGCCACCCCAGTCATATCGACTGACCTGTGATAGGTCCACCAGGGCGCTCAGAAGATATAACCCAACAGTGTTCCCCCTATCGGCAAACAGAGTGGTGCCAAAGAGGAACATGAGGAAGCCACGGGCGTACTGCTCAGCCTCCTCGGGAGACTCAGGCTCCATCTCCGGCCTCCGAAAATGGGAAGAGAACCAGGTGTACCGGACTCTCCCGGAAGCTCTGTCTACAGGTGGGCGAGCCCCCAACAGATATATCCATGCGGCCTCCCACTCCCCCATATCCTCGTCGTAAGGTATGGGCCAGCCGCCTATGTCTAGGCCGGTGAGCACGGTGAAGTCTAGCGGGGTCATGGTCATATCCCTAGTGGCAGAAAAATGGAAGGAATTGGTGGTGTCCCACCATCTCTCCACCAAAGTAGCTAACAATGTCCTGCTGGCAGGGCAGCGTGATAATCCCACACAGAATGTTCCGAATCCTGCTAGATCAACCAGATCTCGGACAGCCTCTGGAAGTTCAGCGTACCAGTCTCTCGCGGCAGTAGAGCCGTATCCTCGTACAGTGCGAGAGTCAACCTGCATTCAGAATGAATACATGTGCTTAGTACACAATGAAATAGCTGTGTGCAAATGAAATGAAATAGCTGTGTGCAAATGAAATGAAATAGCTGTCTACAAATGAAACGAATCAGTGGGCCGTAGGTTCACTTCAAATCTGGGTCGCGTGTTCAGAAAATTTGGTATTTGGGCTGCTTGTTCAAATTTCAGAAAAATCAGTGGGCTGTGTGTTCATTTCAAATCTGGGCTGCGTGTTCAGTAAATCTGTGTTTTTGGGCTGCGTGTTCAAATTTTACTCAGTGGGCTGTGTGTTCACTTCAAATCTGGGCCGCGTGTTCAGAAAATTTGGTATTTGGGCTGCGTGTTCAAACCTTACTCAGTGGGCTGTGTGTTCACTTCAAATCTGGGCTGCGTGTTCAGAAAACTTGGTATTTGGGCTGTGTGTTCAAATTTCAGAAAAATTTGTGGGCTGTGTGTTTACCATCAACTTGGACTGCGTGTTCAGAAAATCAGAGTTTGGGACTGGGTGTTCTACTCTCAATCAGTGTGGGCTGTGTGTTCACCATCAACTTGGACTGCGTGTTCAGAAAATCAGAGTTTGGGACTGTGTGTTCTACTCTCAATCAGTGTGGGCTGTGTGTTCACCATCAACTTGGACTGCGTGTTCAGTAAAATCGAGTTTGGGTGTGTGTTCTACTCTTAGTCGATTAAGGGTCGTGTGTCCACCATCAACTTGGACTGCGTGTTCAGAAAATCAGAGTTTGGGCCGTGTGTTCTATTCGTTAATCAGTGTGTGCTGTGTGCTCACTTTCAAATTCGGGCTGTGTGTTCGACAAATCAGTGTTTGAGCCGTGTGTTCAATTCTTAATGTGTATTGTGCGTTCATAGTCAATCAGTGAGCCTAGTGTTTAGCAATTCAAGTGTTTAAACTACATGTTCAGAATGCAAGCGAAGTACTGCGTCATAAGTTAAAACTGTGTGTTTAAGCATGGCAGAGCTACAAAATGCACGAAAAATGCAGAAAATAAAGTAAAATACCTCTCGTGCATCATGAGAGAGGTGCTGCTCCGGCTCTCGCAGAAGTAAATCCCCGGTGCCCGGTCATTGAATCCAGTGAAACGACGAAAGACGGCCCGCGGAAGTATGTGTACCGGTGGGGCGTATCTCCCGGGAATGAAAGGGCGGACTCTCGGGGGCAGTGTCATAATGTCAAAGTCATCCCCGGCACCTGGAGGACCTCCACCGTGAGGAAAATCACCCGCCATTTCAAAAAATCTGCAAAAAGGAGCAAAAATGAGCAAAATGAGCCAAGATTGGAAAAAGTCAACAAAAGTCAACTCCCGGGAAATAAAAAAGTCAACAAAAGTCAACTCCCGAGAAAATCTTCCAAATATTGAGACAAACTTACCTCAAGTGATGAAAATGAGAAAAGGAGCCCCGAAATCAAAATTTAGTCGGCTCAAAGTGCTTAAAACTGAAAGATTTCGCAGAAACAACTTGCGTGGAAGGCCGAAAAGCGCGTATAAAATGCAGATCTGAAGGAAAAAAATGGTTTTGGGAGCGAGGGAAGGAGTTTTTGCAGCTATGGGAGTGATTTCGGAATGAATGGAGGTGCATATATATAGAAATGAGAAAAATGACCAAAATGCCCCTGCTTTTGGGCAGGTGGCTGGCCGGCCATTTGCTTTTTCTCCCCTAGCCGGTGGCCTCTCCAAGGGCAACCACCTGGCCGGTGGTGGTCCCCACACCCCCCTCTAGCTCCCTGCAAATTTTGAGGAAGATCGGAGTTCCCGGGACCTGAAAAAGTTCAAGAAAAGTGCACTTTCTGGCGCGAAATTGCTCCGCCGGAACTTCAGCTGCGATTTCTGACGTGTGTCTCGTCATCACTCATCAAAATCAAGATGTATCCTTTTCAAACATGTTGTAACCTCTCCGGGAGGTGAATCAGAGGCCGCGATCAAGCCGCTTTCGCCGAAATACGCGTTTCCCAGCTCGTTGTTTCGCAACAAACGGGCGTCCTGATTTATGCTCGTTTTGCATTTTTTGTGCATATAACTTGTATTCTCATGAACATTTTGCATTGTCATGCGTGATTTCTTGGTGTACCATACCTCTGTGCTTGAGCATACGTTGTCATGCACGTTCTTTTCTCGCATTGTAATGCATTCACTCACCGACACTGCGTGTGTCAAACTTTCGGAACCACAGAAATCACATTGAATATATGTTGCTAGCATATTGTTCTTGTTGAATTTCTCTCTTTTGCAGGCACGATATTGTATGTACGGTTCATTTGAGGCTGGTGCGACCAGACGAATCGCGCAGGTATCGTATCTTCTCCGTGTGAGACGCGACGAGAATTGAATAAGTTCTCCGCATTCCTAACTGCATGAAATGTAGTTGTTGCTTTGCATTCTTGCTTAAAACTGTTGCATCTATTTACGAATACTTGCCTCATTACAGCTTGCTGCATTTGCATGATCATTTGGCTCTGTGCATGTCGCTTTGCATTTTGCCCCCCCTGCCTGCGGGCACATATCTCTGTTTATCTTGTATGATTGTCTAAGTTTTCAGCCTTGTCAAAAATGGGTCGTCTCTGGGCTTTGACATTCACTTCCGTCACTCGTGATTTCCGAGTTCTGTCAAAGAGGGGCAACTGTAGACACCCCATTTTTGACCGACCCTAAGACTCAGACGTCACCGATTGAGCGCTCGGTGATGTTGCATATTGTGCTCGTTCAGAAGTCTCAGAGTCACGGCCATGCGCCCTGTCTCTGGACTTCCGAACTCTCTTCTATGCTTTGTCTCGGTTTGCGAACCAGACTCGGTTTTCTCAGTTTTCCTTCCTGAAGGGAGGGAGAGGTCCCGTAGACTATCTCCCAGTGGCCATGGGCTACCTTTCGTGGCCGTAGGCCATTTTGCCCATTTCGGAGCCCGGTTCCCGGTTTTCGGAGCCGTCAGGCCGTGTGCCTCGGTTCGGGACCACCCAACCATCTCCGAC
Organism: Camellia lanceoleosa; assembly: GCA_025200525.1. Lineage (NCBI taxonomy): Eukaryota > Viridiplantae > Streptophyta > Magnoliopsida > Ericales > Theaceae > Camellia > Camellia lanceoleosa. The sequence goes on from CM045760.1 coordinate 52,496,217, forward strand.
TCCTCCGGTTTTTGGTGTGCATCCCATTTACTCCCTAACGAGGGACACTGGGGTCTTAGATACCCACTTCGTGGCCAAACACCACTTTCGGTGCTTAACGGCCGGTTTTCGGGCCCCGAACCTCGCGGTTTGGCCCCCGAGCATTCATTTTGCATCGGTTTTTGTTCATTTTTGGCAGGTACCTCTGTTTTATCATAAGGAAGGTCACTGGGGGGTGGGATCCTAGCAATTGTCTCGGCAACCAGTTATGCTCTTCCGGCGCCCCCCGGGGCCCGTTTTTCTTACTTCCGAGCCAATGTTGAACACCCTAGGGCCATTTTCTTCGAGCCGAAACCACATATTTGTGTTGTACACACATGGGAGGACCCTAAAAAATGGTGCTCGGCCAGTAATTCTTCTTTTCATTTTTGGACCTCTCCTAGAGGTGGCTTGTTGTCTCTCTTGTTTCAGAGTTGCAAAATTCCAACCACAGGGCCTTGTTGTACACACATGGGAGGACACCACCCTTTGGTGCTCGGCCAGCAATTCCAACTTTCCATTTTTGCCCCTAGCCGGCCGGCTAGGGGGGGTGGCCGGTCGGCCACCTCCAATAAAGGTGGCTAGCCGGCCTGCATCCTCTTAGTGCATACTTTACAGCTGTATAGCTGTTTCTCAAAAATATCTTTGGCATCCGGGGGATATTTTGGGAGGGAAAGCTTAGGTGCATTTCCCTCCACCTTTACACCCTCCTTTTTGTCCATATAAGGGGCCTCCCAACTCACTCCCTAGGGTTAGAAAAAATTGGTTCAAGCATATCTCTCTCTATCTCTCTCAAACTCTCAAGTTTTGGTCTCATTTGTTCATCAACTCCAAGCACCACCTTCACCACTTCCATTCCAGCAGCAAGGGAAGGTTTTTCAAAGGCTAAGAAGCAGCAAACTCAAGCCAAGAAGCAACCAAAGTGTAGTCTTCAAGGGTAAGTTTCAATTTCCCTCTTTTGTAGCATTTTCTTGCCTCATTTCTTAGGCCTATTTTCTCACTGTTTCAGGCTCCGACCTTAACTTAAACTAGGTCTTTTTTGATCCATTCTTCATCTTTGTTCAAGGGCTCAACCTTGTTTGGCACTTCTATATACCACTTGTCTCAATATCCCTCTTATATGCCATTATTTTGCATTGAATATTTGGCCTATGTGTGATCTGATTTGGAGCATCTCATGAACTGATATTGTGTCTATTTTGAGACCCTCTTCAACATTTAAGAAGGGATCAACCTTGTTTTCATGCTTCATATGCTACTTGCTTTGAATCCATGTTTTACCCTTGTTTTTGCATGCTTTTTCTAGCCTATGAGTGATCTGTTTTCGAGCATGTAATAAACTGTGATTGGGCCTATTTTGGGCCCCTCTTCAACATTGAAGAAGGGATCAACCCTGTTTGGCCTCTCTATCATGCACTTGCTTCATAATCTCTCATATTTACCGTAAATTTGCATGTTTTGTTTGACCTACGTGTAGTCTGTTTTGGAGCATGCCTTAAACTGTAAGTAAGCTTATTTTGTGTCCCTCTACAACATTGTAGAAGGGACCAACCTGGTTGGGGGTCTCCATGTTGTGCTTGCCTTTATATCCCTCTTTGGCCCCCATTTTTGCATGCTTTTTTAGGCCTATCTAGCTTCTGTTTTCGGCCATCATCAGTACTTAAAACATCCATATTTTTTCCTTCTTGTCATATTTTATTAAGGGTATTTTCTGGTTTGGTGAATGCTTGGTATACCTCTCTTTATAGCCCTCTTTTGGCTCATATTTTGCATGCTATGTTGAGCATATCTACATACTATTTTGGGGGTTGTCATAAGCTGTAAATGTTCATATTTTTGGTCACTCTTAAATGTTTTAGAACTGTATTTTTCAGTTTGAGCATTGCGTATACCACCTGCTTCATTGTTCCCCTCATTTCCCCCATTTTTGCATGCTATTTTTGCCATACTTGTGATTGTTGTTTGGCCTTGCTTTGCACTGAAAAAATGCTATTTTAGGGGCTGCCTAGCATCCGTCTTTACACTTCATGTCCATATTGTGCATGTTTGGCATAGCTGCAAGTCATTTCGGGTACCTAGCATAGCATTTCGGGCATAGGGTGTAATTTTGCTATAATTCGGGGGCTGTTTTTGCATTATTTTGGCTTCTGAAATTTGAATTTTCCATATGCCATATGCCACGTCTCATTTGCATGTTATTTCATGCCTTAGGGCCATTGCTTCGGTTTGCGTGCCCACGGGCACGCATTTCGAGGCACTTCATTTTCATCTCCCGGCTTCTTATGTGAGTGTGGCTGAGGCTCTCTCACATTAGTATAAGTCCAATCTGTATTTGGAGTGCCATTTCATTCCGTATGTCATCACCTCGGTGTGCGTGTCCGTGTGCACGCATTTCGAGGCACTTCACTTTTATCCGACGGCCTCTTATGTGAGTGTGGCTGAGGCTCACTCATGTTAGTGTAAGTTCATTTTGCATCTCAGATGCCATTTTAGCGTCATTGCATTCCGTATGCCATTGCCTCGGTTTATGCGTCTGCAGTGCACGCTGCTTTCGAGGCATTTCATTTTTCACCATCGGCCTCTTATGTGAGTGTGGCTGAGGCTCACTCATGTTAGTATAAGCCCATTTTGCATTCTATACCTCATTCTAGTCCTGTTGCATTCCGCATGCCATTTTCTCGGTTTGCGTGCTGCAAGCACGATTTCGAGACGTCTCATTTTAGTCTCATTGTATATCATATTTCATGCCATTCCATACCTTTATGTCATTGCCTCGGTTTGCGTGCCCGTGTACACGCATTTCGAGACACTTCACTTTTATCCGACGGCCTCTTATGTGAGTGTGGCTGAGGCCCTCTCATGTTAGTGTAAGTCCAATTGCATTGCGTATGCCATTTTATGCCTTAGGATCATTTTCTCGATTTGCGTGCCCGCGTGCACGCATTTCGAGGCATCTCATTTTCATAGCATTGTGCATGCTAGGATTGGATTTTACTTGCATTCATGCATATCATGCATATTGCATCGTGTTCGGGATAGGAGTTAGCCCGGGCACGGGAAACGAAGCGCGTTTCGTACTCCGAGTGACGGAACGGGTCTCAATTCCCAAGTCGCCGACACTCCGGATTACCCATGATGGAGTTAGGTTTTGTTGTAGCATTCATATGCATTCATCCTATATTGAGTTGTGCAATCCGATTCCTCGGCCATCATGCATCGATATGCGTGATTGGTGGCACGAGGATCGAGGCATGCATATATTTGTGAAATACATTGCTATGCCCTTTTCCTGCTCTCTGTTGCAGCAAAGTCAAGAATCAGCAACTTTTCGGAGTCCGGCACGCATTTCGAGGAACATTGCAAACAGAGGCTAATTGGGGCATCCCAGTGGATTTCCAGGCAAAGGCAGCCCCACATGCATCATTTCATTATCCGGAGCGAAGTCAAGGCAGCCCTTGGCTTGCATGCCAGTTTACAGTTTTCCTTACTTAATTCGTTAATTAATTAGAAATTTGTATATTTATTATTCGGACTGTACTATTCTTTCATTTCGGACTGTATTATTTATTCGGACCCTCTGCGCGAGGGCATAATTGTAATAAGTGTGGGTGAGTGTGATGTATGTCTTCCAACCCCCACTTTTTTCTCCCTTTTATTTACTTGCTTACGATGGTTAGATATAGGGCATATTTCAATTAGCATATAGTATGACAGCATGTTTGCATCATTCATCTGTTATGCACGCACTGGGCTCGGCTCATCACACAAACTGCATTTGTATTTCAATTCCAAATTGAATACGTGTTAGTTGTAGCATCTCATATGCCATGTTTAGAATAGCCGAGCCTGCTATAGTTTGCATCTTCGCATGTGTTGCATTAGACATTTCAGTATGCTTAGGTCCATGCATAGATTTCTAACAAGCTTCTGTTTTGGCTTGGAGTACTCGGTGAGTTTTATGCTTTAGCATCCTTGCATGCGTGTGAGTGCTGCCATGAATAGCATGCTTACCATGAGGCTATGTGCTTATGTGATATAACTGCCTTGAATGCCTGTGGGTGGAGGTTGAGTTATCTGAATTGGGACAATTCATCAAATGTTTGTTTTAAGCCCACTAGATAGTGGCAAAATCATATTTTTCTAAGCCCACCCGAGGGTGGCAAATCCACGTCTTAGCCTACCTGCGGGTAGCACCATCAAACCATTTTCAAACAAACAAACATGAAATGTTTTTTGTTCCAATTCAGGCGACCCAGTCTATACTTGTTTGCTGCGAGCATCACATAGTAACCTAGGCTAATAACCGGAATAAGAACTCACAATGTTTTCAAAAACAAATATCATGCTTAGTAGAGGCCGGTCTTTGACCGGGCGAGCGGGGGTGCTCACGAAGTGACCTTCACCAATCGTACCCTAGTTCCCGAGCCGAGGCAACTTTGGTGATGACGGACACGTGGCCTTTTGGCACCGAGTCAGGGTTTCCTAAATTTCCCATTTTAAAATATTTAGGTGGCGACTCTGTATCTGGCGAAGTAGTCCATGTTTGGCACTTCTTTCAAAAAATCTGTTTTCAAAAACGATTTGCCGGATTTGGACTCTTTGGTTCAGGATTAAGAACCGTGACATTTGAGTCCTTGAACTGTAGTGACCCAATATCGAACCAGAACGGGGGGGACTCGCACTCCTTCCCCCGGGATGCGTTCGGGGACGTCTACAATGTTGCCTACCTTTCCATCGTGTTCATTAACTGCTGTCCCATGGCATCTACTAGGCCACCCCATGGATTTATTCGCTTAGTAGATGGACTAGTAGATGGTCCAATTCCTTGGTCTCGTCCAATATTATGAACATGTGGTACTTGTTCTGAAGTGCTGGTCTGTTTGACCATAGGTTCTGATAAAATGGGAGTTTCCACAGGATGTGTTATCACATTATCCTCTGGATTATGTATCTCTACCTCTCCTTCCACGCCTTCTTCCAAGTGTTCATTTTCTCATTGTCTCCTACGTTTAGCCATTTCAATTAGTCCCACTGGGCGTGCCAAAAATATATGTTGGCTTTTTGGCTTTTGAAGGTTATTTTTGTAATTGCAAGCGTGCCAGCAAGGATCAATCAGTCCTTACAGAAAATTAATTACCAACCAATTATCAGACGATTGTGTTTTAGTTCTTTCAACCTCAATGAAGAGGACTTTTACTGGTGGCTTGATTTAGGAGAATTAAGCAAAATAACAATTAAATGAAGCACAATTGAAGCATTTCATTAGAATGAAAAACTTACAATGATCCAAACTCAGCCTCGTAGTGGTTTACAGCGACAATCTACTTGAAACTACTCCTATGAACGAAGTGCAATGCAGAAATTTTAAAGTACAGAAATGTAAAGAACTGGAAATGTAAAACTAGAAAAGAAATAAAGTAGAATAAGACTGGTTTTTTGGATATGAGTCTGGGTCTTTTTTTTGGATCTTCTCTACTATTTATACTTCTCAAGGATGACCATCGAACTGCATTTCCAACTGTAGAACTGCTCCTCCATGATCGTTGATCATGTTGCCTTTTAATTAGCTCCACTATGCTATCTCTTGCAGTTAGACTTCCCTCATAAATTTTTGAATTTAAATGTGAGCAACCGTTGAAGCCACGTCACACTGCATCTCTTTGTTGATCCACTGCTACTCAGATCTCATAATAACCAATATTAACTGCCATGTGTATGATCAGGATCGAAGACTTGAATAGTCTTCATGTATTACCCTTATTCTGCCACACGTCGAATTGTAATTGGCTTGTACAAAATATGTAGCGAACATTACTATAATATTGTCATTTTTTTTAACTTCCAAAAAAATATTTTATCTTTATTTATTCTTTTGTATATATATATCATTTGTACGAGTTCCTCTCAGTTAAGTTTTAAAAGTTGATATAATTTGTTATATTTTTTTAAACGTTACGAGTAACCAATCTAATTTACCCAATCAAAAAATATCTAATCTTGATGCTGCCAACACCAAGTAATAGAGAGCCTTTAAAATTTTACACTAGGAGTACTTATTCATATTACGGTCACCTAATCATGTTACAAATAAATTTGAGTCATTCATTTTTGTGGTGGAGCCTAGGTAAAATCTGTATAAATGATCAGTCCAACTTTATTTATGACATTGTTACAGATAATTCTATTTACACCCCACTTAAATTCTCAATACCCACAATCTTTCAATTTTGTCCCTTAATTAAATTATTCTCTTGTATAAAATTTTTACTCTAATTTCTAAGTACATAACGCCACCAACCACTGCCACTACCTATTGCCCACCTCCAAATTCAGCTTGGGCACCGCCCTCTCCCCAGCCCCCGATGCCATCTCCTTTTTTCCCAACCCCTGTTGAGCCTCATCTTTCCCTCCCTCCCACTTCTTCTTTCCTGCCCTCATCATATCTATTGTTCTATCCCTTTCTTCTCTAAATATAGGAGTTAACTTTCATTACCACAAACTGATCCACGATAAAAGATTAAGTACACTTATCTCAAAATTGCAATTCAGGCTAAGTGCACACGAAGAATTGAAGGTGGGAACCATGAATCTATTCATTGAATTAGCTACAACATGTGCTCTGAAATCAAAGAGAGACACGAGAAAAGGAATCGATATCCACTGTTTGATTAAGCTAGACAAAATTTCATTTCAAATGGCATAGAGCATAAGAAGGTGAAATAGCTTCAAAGGGCATTATCCTATCTTCATGCAGAATAAACATCTAGAGACATGACAAAATGTAGCAAAACTATCATTATACATAGATATAAAAAAAAGGCAAAGAGTCAAGAACATGTCACATTTCAACAAATCCTGGAAGTTTGGCACAACAATCCCAAATTATTATTCCTTACGAATATTATAGATGAATTATATGTTAAAGCAATTTTAAATATTTGAATAGATAATTACTGTGGACCAAGAATGAATGGTCTTAACATATACAAAAACAAAGAGAATGCAGTAGCAGTTTTTAAGAATCCATTCATCCAACACATATTGCTTCTCTAACTTGGTTTTGCACTTTTCTCTTCTCATTAAGAGACCTCACCCCACATCTAGGGCAAAAGGTTCAAAAGGACTAGTAGATCCTGCAACAATTATCCAAAAATAAAATATTAGAAAAAAACCATATTAATAGAAATAACATCTAAAAAAATAAAGGCAGATACATCAAGAATTGTGCCAATTCATTGACGCTGTGTTTGGTTGGGAAATTTGAGAAGAGATTTGAAAAGGAAACGAGACAAGGTCGCTGAAATATGAATAAAATATACCTATATTTCACATGTCTTTTTCCTTTCTCTTTCCAAATTCCTTCCCAAATCCCTCAACCAAACATAGCATGAGAGGAGGGAAATATTAGATCCTTATAAGCAGAAGCATAGAAAACGTTGCAAAGCAGCCTACAAACTACACAGAAAAAACTCCAATTATTTCCATTCCATCCCTTAACTGGGATAAAATTCTGTACTAATACCCAAATTTGAAGGAAAGGTCTTGAGCACTTGTTTTTGAAGGAAAGTATAAGCAAATGAAACAGGATTGAAACTCAAATAAGAGGAATTAGCCAATATTAACTATCCAAATTGTCTAAGCTATCCAATCAAAGAAATTAAAGGAATATCAACTATCCATATTGTCTTAACTATCCATTTTGTGTAAGCTATCCATTCATATGCTACCAAAAGCTCAAAAGCCAAATGCATTACAGAAAGTAGCATAAACAAATGCTCGAGTTATTTAGCTGATCGAGTGACGAATTGACCTTTGCAGAACATCAGTGCCGATTGTTCAGTTCTTGTTGTTTGAATCCTATGATTGAAACCAAACTCTCTACATAGTGAAAAGCTTCAAACTGAACACCATTGATAGGAATATACTTAGTCTCTCCATTTCGGGGGTTGTACAAGAATATCCTTTCCCGTGCATCTTCTGCTATAATCTCACCATTCTTCGTACATTGCAACAACCAAAATCGTTCAACACCCAAAACAGGTCCAATCACAAATTTCTTACACCAATTGCTCTCACCGCCACACCGATCCTCTAGCATCCACACATCAACACATGGGTTGCCAGGACAACACACAACCACAGCAACATTATCTTTCCAATCCATTAATTTGTAGTCGACAGTAGTGCTGTCGTGGGACCTAGAAAAATGGAGCCCCGCCAACATGACAAAAGCGTCATTTTGAACATCAAACCATGTGAAGCAAAGACAACGATTTGAAGGAGTTGAGAGCAAGCAATAGGGAGCTCCATTGACAATCACCTCACAAGACATTTTATGGATATAAAAGCGCCAATCCATTACCAGAATCTCTCTCCAACAATCAGAAATTGAAGAGTAGACCTCGGCTCGGGTATGCGACTTGAAAGAAACTATCTTGACAACCTTGTAGTCACTGGAAGAAGTAGTTGAATGGAATTGGAATCTGAACCCGAAAGAGAGTTGAAAAAACCTAGGAGCAATTTGGATGGTGGGAGGGGGGAGAGATTTGAAGAGTTTGGTAGCGGGGTTCTAGAGGAGGAGGATGGTGCGTCGATAGCAATGGAGTGGATGGTTCGAGAGACAGAGATAGAGGAGGCCATTGATGGAGCCGATTAGGTGTAGATTGCGAGTGTGGTTGGAACAGGGGTGGACTAGATTGATAGGGTATTGAGACGATGAGGGTGATTGTAACAGAGAGAGAGAGGTGGTGGTGTGTTGTTTGAAGGTGAAAATGGTGGCGGTGGTGGTGGGTTGGGATGGTGGAGGAGGTGGGAGGAGATGAAGGTAGGGCTAGAGATGAGTTGGCAGAAGGTTTTGCATATGCACTTGAATCGAAGGAGAGATTTGACAGGGAGATGATTGAGAATGTCGAAGATGATGTCCCTGGGGAGAGAGAGATTGTAGTCCGAAGACGATGACATTGCATCAACGGTAGCCTCTGTATTTCTTTCTTGATTCGCCATCGTTGCTTCTTTTCAAGAATGGGAATAGAGAGAGTAGAGAGAGAAGAGAGAAGAGAGAGGAAGGGTTTTCAGAGAGGTTTTACACACAAGATCAAGAAATGAATAGAGACCCCAACCAATTCCAGATAAAGTGGTTTAGTTAGTTAGTGCAGTTTGTATGTAGTGCCCCAAAGACAAGTTGACCCTGTTTGGTAGGGCTTATTTCCAGCTTATTTTAGCTTTTAGCTTAATTTAAGCTATTTTGATGTGTTTGGTTCAGCTTAACAATACAGCTTATAGCTTTTTGTAAGTCAAAAATCAAATTCTTTAAGTGGGGGAGGAGAAGCTTAATTTATAAGTCAAAAATCAGCTTATGTTCACAGTTAACAGTTATAAGCTACAAGCTATAAGCTGTTAGGCTATAAGTTATAATCACTTTCCGACAGCTCTACCAAACGGGGCCATTATTGGTGGTTCTTGGCCACCGTTACTTGACATTTTAACAGTATTGTGATCAGTGGAAGGATAGAATTCATGAATTTATGTTAGTGATTAAAAAATATGAGATGATATGATAAATTGTGATTAGCGAGGGACGTGATCATGTGACACTTTTGGATGAAAAAAACAAGAGTCAATCTTGTTAGCTTTCTTCATTTGGAATCTCTAGCTTGAACTCTTCTTCTAGAGTCATTACAATCTCCACAGTATCTAAGCTATCCAATCCCAAATCCTTCTGAAAATGGACATAGGAGTCACCTGCAGATAAAGGCAAAATGACCAATAATTCTAATAATCTCTCTTCATGGTAAAAGTGGAGCCAAAGATAAAATTACACCAGGATATAAGAATCTCATGATACATAATTATGTAATGTGGATGAGATTTACTACTGAAAAGAATTGCGTTTGAAATTTGATATTCAATCAAACCAAGAGAAATCCATATGATATTAATGGCTTAAGAAAAAACAAAATTCTAAAATGAGGTCAAAATAGTGTTGTCAATATGGAGTTTTTTAGTTCTGTTTTTCATCTAGGACTTCTTTTTATGAAATTACAAGGCATCTTTATAGTGTTGGAAAAATGGTTTAATACAGGCATATTTTTTAGTCTAATTTTGAGAGGGCCCCAAACGTCTTTTAGGGTGGGTCCAAAGAGGTGAAATGTTCCTTGCCGCTTGGCAAGTCACACGGTGAAGACGGAACGTCAAAACCATTTATGACTGAATGGGAAGTTAACGTCGTTTTCGGGTCTAACATTAATTTTTTAGATAAATTCATTTGAATTTTTTCAATAAAAATTATTGTGGGAATTTAATTTTATTCTAAATTCAAATTTTAGATTCCTAAGTGGTTTACTAAAGTTTGTACCTCTTCCTTTATTTATTAAACTATTTCAATAGTTTAATATATATATATATATATTCAAATAGTTTAATATATATATATATTAAATAGTTTAAATAATAAAGGTCCAAACAATTCCTTTGTTTGTCACTAACGGCAGTTTTCAAATAGTTTGAATATTTGTTTGTAACGGATACATTTTTCAAAACAAAAGGTTTGAAAATTTGTTCCAAACAAACGGTCAGAAGAATTGTTTGAATTAAAAAGTGCATCTATTCATTCAATTTGTTGTACCTGTTCGGACTATTCCAACTGTCACTTTGTTGCCTATAAATAGAGATTATATTCCAGCAATCTTTACACTTAGAGACATCCGGAAATCAGTCAAGTTATTGCTCTAGTACATTTATTCTTCATATTTAGTTTTAGAATAATATAAAGAGAGTATAGATCACAGGTTTGGTTCGCCGAACAAATTTGTTTTGAAGTGCTTCTACAAATTTGTGAAGATCATTGTATCCTAGGAGATAGGCGCCACTTAACCGTAAGCACCGTAGCGGGGCGAATCTATCTTAAGGACAAAGTGTCACACACTTGACTTGGTCTTTGAATTATTTATTCGGTTCTACAAAATAAAAACTGTAAGTTTTATTTTATTTTGTTTGGCTTTGTTTCTATTTATTTCATTTACTCAAAAGATTGTTCCAACAGTTTTAAGACAGATTCGAATTTATTCTGTTTACAGAATTTTTTCGTTTGTTTCCTTTTCTCTTTCTTCTTTTTAGAAAATTATTTTCTGTGGATTTACAAAATAATATTCTAGTTGGAAAAACAAATAGTGATTATATGCTATTTGACAGATAGTAGTATTATACTGTCTATTTTCTTTGACAACTAGTAGTACAATACTGGTGTCATTAATAATTTAGAATATAGTTTTGTGAAATTTTTTCAGAAATTAATTTTGGGTTTTAGAAATTATTTTCTGAGTTTTCATTACTTAAAATTATGTTTTAGTATTTTAATTATTGAAGCATTACAGAAATTAATTTTCTGTGTGGAATTAATTTGGTTAAATAAAATTTTATTTTATTTCCAAATTAATTGAAAAATAAAAGTTATTTTCTTGTTTCTTTTATTTTACAGAATTAATTTTCTGTGTGGAATTAATTTGGTTAAATAAAATTTTATTTTATTTCCAAATTAATTGAAAAATAAAAGTTATTTTTTTTATTTCTTTTATTTTACAGAATTTAATTTCCTGTGTGGAATTAATTTGGTTGAATAAAATTTTATTTTATTTCCAAATTAATTGAAAAATAAAAGTTACATTCTTGTTTCTTTTATTTTGACAAAATTTAATTCTGTGAATTTGGTTTAATTTTTTGTGTAGTATAAATTCTAATTATAATTTTGTTTTATAAATTAGAATTGATGGCTACTGAAACTAATGCCCAAACAAGTACTACTGTGGTGGCTGCAATGACACCAACCCCCTCTTCTGTGGTGATAGTAGTAATAAATCATGGAGAGAAGCCAGAGAAGTTCTCAAGAATTGACTTTAAAAGATGGCAACAGAAAATGTTGTTCTATCTTACAACTCTGAACCTGGCTCCTTTCCTCCGTGAAGATGTTCCTATCTTGAAAGAGGATGAAATCGACCGGCAAGTGGTTGCTGCGGTTGATGCATGGAAACATGCTGATTTCCTTTGCCGGAACTACATCTTGAATGGACTGGACAACACATTATATAACGTCTACAGTCCTATCAAGACAGCAAAGGAACTATGAGAGTCTTTGGAGAAAAAATATAAAACGAAAGATGTCGGCTCAAAGAAATTTGTGGTTGGCAGATTCTTGAATTTTGTAATAGTTGATTTAAAAACTGTGATCAGCCAAGCTCAAGATTTCCAACTCATTCTGCATGGCATTCACGCAGAAGGCATGTCTCTAAGTGAATCCTTCCAAGTTGCAGCCTTAATTGAAAAATTACCAAAAGGCTGGAAGGAATTCAAGAACTACCTCAAACACAGGCGCAAAGAAATTTCTATGGAATAATTAATTGTGTGTTTGAGGATTGAAGAGGACAATCGCAATTCTAAAAAGTGGGCTGGTATGCATCCTATGGAGTCTAAGGCAAATGTGGTGGAACATGCTTCAAAAACCAAGAAATGAAAGTCTTCTGGAGAAAGTTCATCACAAGGCTCTAAAGAGGGGGGGGGAGGGAAATAAAAAGTACAAGTTTAATGGCAAATGTTACATCTGTGACAAAGAGGGACATCGGGCCAAAGATTGTCATAGCAAAGGCAAAAGCAAAAGAAGAACAAACAAGAAGCCTGCTTAAGCCCATATGACCGAAGTGGACAATACTTCCAATGGTGTTGATGACATCAATCTTTTAGCAGTTGTTTCCGAGGAAAATCTTGTCGGAAATCCTAAAGAATGGTGGGTGGACACTGGTGCTACTCGTCATATTTGTGCCAACAAAAAGATGTTCACATCTTATTCTACAGTGGACAATGGTGAACAACTTTTTATGGGCAACTCCTTAACTTCCAAAGTTGAACGACAAGGGAAGATTGTACTCAAGATGACATCTGGAAAGGAACTATTCTCAACAATATGCTGCATGTACCGGATATTCGTAAGAATCTTGTTTCCAGATCTCTGTTGAGTAAGAATGGGTTTAGGCTAGTATTTGAGAGTGATAAATTTGTACTTACTAAGAATGGGATGTATGTAGGAAAATGTTACATGTCTGATGGCCTTTTCAAGTTAAATGTAATGATCTTTGTACCCTCAGTTATTAATAATACTACATCTTCTTCTTACTTGCTTGAGTCTCCAAATTTATGGCATGGTAGACTAGGACATGTTAATTATGGATCTTTGCGTAGATTAATTAATATGGAATATTTACCTAAATTTGACATTGATTCAAATCATAAATGTGAAATTTGTATTGAGGCAACATTATCTAAAACTCCTTTTCATTCAATTGAAAGAAGTACGGAACTACTTGAATTAATTCATAGTGACATTTGTGATTTTAAATCAATTCAAACTAGAGGTGGGAAAAAATATTTTATCACTTTTATAGATGACTATACTAGATATAGTTATGTTTATTTAATTCGAACCAAGGATGAAACTTTGGAAACTTTCATTCAATATAAGAATGAAGTTGAAAATCAACTTGGTAAGAAAATCAATAAACTTAGAAGTGATAGAGGTGGTGAATATGAATCACCTTTTGGTGAGTTTTGTAAAGAACATGGAATAATTCATCAAACCACTACACCTTACTCACCTCAGCAAAATGGAATTGCTGAAAGGAAAAATAAGACTTTAAAAGAAATGATGAATGCCATGTTAATAAGTTATGGATTATCTCAGAACTTGTGGAGGGAAGCAATACTTTCTGCTAATTATATTTTAAATAAAGCAACCTGAAAGAAAGTGAATCAAACACCTTATGAAATGTGGCATGGTAGAGTACCATCCTACAAATACTTAAAAGTGAGGGGGTGTTTGGCTAAAGTGGCTATTCCTAGTCCTAAAAAGACTAAGATAGGTCCTAAGACCATTGATTGCATTTTCTTTGGTTATGCTAAGAATAGTAGTGCATATCGATTTTTGATTCATAAATCAGAACATACCAAAATGCATGTAAATACTATTATTGAGTCAAGGAATGCATCATTCTTTGAACATGTATTTCCAAAAAAGACTGGACAAGAGACTAGTAACAATAAAAGATCTCATGATGCTATTACTAGTTAAGATCAAGAACATGATCAAGATCAAGAACAAGAGTTAGATCAAAATGAGGATGAGGAACCTAGGCGTAGTAAACGTGCTAGAACTTCAAAATCTTTTGGTCCAGATTTTCTAACATTCTTGTTAGAAAATGAGCCTTTAACATTTAAAGTGGCTATGTCCAGTCCTGAAGCTCCTTTATGGAAAGAAGCTGTCAACAGTGAAGTTGAATCCATCTTGCAAAATCACACTTGGGAATTGGTGGATTTGCTACCAAGTTGTAAACCTCTTGGGTACAAGTGGATTTTCAAAAGGAAAATGAAAGCAGATGGATCAATTGACAAATACAAGGCAAGACTTGTGGTCAAAAGTTTTAGACAAAAAGAAGGTCTTGATTACTTTGACACATATTCATCGGTTACTAGAATAACATCCATTAGAATGCTAATTGCCATTGCATCTCTATACAATCTAGAAATTCATCAAATGGATGTTAAAACCGCTTTCTTAAATGGTGAGTTAGAGGAAGAAATTTACATGGAACAACTAGAAGGGTTTTCTATTCCAGGGAAAGAAGAGAAAGTGTGTAAATTGGTTAAATCATTATATGGTTTAAAACAAGCGCCAAAGCAATGGCATGAGAAATTTGACAAGGTAATGATGTCAAATGGATTTAAAATTAATGAGTGTGACAAATGTGTTTAGATTAAAAACACAGACATAGGTTATGTCATTGTATGTCTTTATGTAGATGATATGCTCATCATTGGTAGTAATAATGATATGATTAAAACTACCAAGAAAATGTTGAATAAACATTTTGACATGAAAGACATGGGCATTGCTGATGTAATTCTTGGTATGAAAATTACCAAAACATCAGAAGGATATGCTTTGTCACAATCTCATTACATTGAGAAAAGACTTGACAAATTCAGCAAAGATGATGATCATCTTGGTAGAACTCCTGTAGATGTTAATTTGTATCTTTCTAAGAATGTACCGGAAAGTATTTCTCAATTAGAGTATGCCTAAATTATTGGAAGCTTAATGTACTTGATGAACTGCACTCGCCCAGATATAGCTTATGCAGTAAGTAAATTAAGTAGATATACGAGTAATCCGGGAGTAGAACACTGGAAAGCTATTATAAGGGTTCTAAGGTATCTCCGATTTACTCGTAATATTGGGCTGAATTATACTAGATATCCAGTAGTACTTGAAGGATGCTGCGATGCAAATTGGATATCAGATAAAAGAGACTCAAAGTCCACCAGTGGGTATGTCTTTACTCTTGGTGGGGCGGCTATATCTTGGAAATCTTCCAAACAGACTTGTATTGCTAGGTCTACTATGGAATCAGAATTCATAGCTTTAGACAAAGCAGGGGAAGAGGCAGAATGGCTTCGCCACTTCCTTGAAGATATTCTGATATGGCCAAAACCGGTGCCTGCTATATACATACATTGTGATAGTCAATCAGCTATAGGTAAAGCACAGAGTCATATGTATAACGATAAGTCACGACACATTCGTCGTCGACATAATACCGTAAGACAACTATTCTCTAATGGAATTATTTCCATAGAATATGTTAAGTCTAAAGACAACATAGCGGATCCACTAACCAAAGGGTTAGCAAGAGAGTTAGTTGAGAATTCATCGAGGGGAATGGGACTTAAGCCTATTACATAAGAGTTACCATAACGACAACCCAACCTAGTTGATTAGAGATCCCAAGATCTAGGTTCAAAGGGACAACCGAGTTGTGAATGACTCAAAATGATCACTGGGGAGTTAAACTCCTACCCATTTCTATGATGAAATAGTGATGAATGCAGCATTTGAGGTTAAGTAAAATTTTCATGATTCTTATATCTAGGTAAACCTAGTGGAGTATGGCATGATACTCTTCATAAGCATCACCTATGTGAGTGTGAACTGGGCCGGTTCTGTGAGATTTGTGAAGGGCTACAATTCTCTAGAGCACTCATGAAAAACCAGGTTGTTCAAGGCCAAAATGAACACAATAGTGAGAATTAAACTGTGTCTGGGAATATACTGTGTAAGTTCTATTGTCTTGGTTTACACAAACGGCTGAACAGTTCAAGACATCATGTTCACTGGTTAGCTAGTAAATCCAATAGTGTCTCACAAGGGAAGGTTCAAAGCCAAAAGCTACATATCCTTTGCAGAATATTTCCTAATTATGTACTCTTTGTAATTAGATCATGTTGTTGCATTTTCTCTCCGTCAAATTCCATTCATGTGAGGGATTGTTGGAAAAATGGTTTAATATAGGCATATTTTTTAGTCCAATTTTGAGTGGGCTCCAAACATCTTTTGGGGTGGGTCTGAAGAGGTGAAGTGTTCCTTGCTGTGTGGCAAGTCATATGGTGAAGACGGAACGTCAAAACCATTTATGACTGAATGGGAAGTTAACGTCGTTTTCGGGTCTAACATTAATTTTTTAGATAAAATTCATTTAAATTTTTTCAATAAAAATTATTGTGGGAATTTAATTTAATTCTAAATTCAAATTTTGGGTTCCTAAGTGGTTTCCTAAAGTTTGCAATTATGGAAATTTAATTTAATTCTAAATTCAAATTTTGGATTCTTAACTAGTTTCCTAAAGTTTGTACCTCTTCCTTTATTTATTAAACTATGTCAATAGTTTAATATATATATATATATATTCAAATAGTTTAACATATATATACATATATATTTTAAATAGTTTAAATAATAAAGGTCCAAACAGTTCCTTTGTTTGTCACCAACGGCACTTTTCAAATAGTTTGAATATTTGTTTGCAATGGATACATTTTTCAAAACAAAAGGTTTGAAAATTTGTTCCAAACAAACGGTCAAAAGAATTGTATGAATTAAAAAGTGCATCTGTTCATTCAATTTGTTGTACCTGTTCGGACTATTCCAACTGTCACTTTGTTGCCTATAAATAGAGATTATATTCCAGCAATCTTTACACTTAGAGACATTTGGAAATCAGTCAAGTTATTGTCTCATTGCTGTCCATTTTTGCTCTAGTACATTTATTCTTCATATTTAGTTTTAGAATAAATTAAAGAGAGTATAGATCACAGGTTTGGTTCGCCGAACAAATTTGTTTAAAGTGCTTCTACAAATTTGTGAAGATCATTGTATCCTGGGAGATAGACACCACTCAACTGTAAGCACCATAGCGGGGCAAATCTGTCTTAAGGACAGAGTGTCACACACTCGACTTGGTTTTTGAATTATTTATTCGGTTCTACAAAATAAAAACTGTAAGTTTTATTTTATTTTGTTTGGCTTTGTTTCTATTTATTTCATTTACTCAGAAGATTGTTCGAACATATAGTTCCCCTAGTTTGCTGCCAACATTACTTTGTTGTTTTCTCCAATGCACAGTGGTATTCAAGCCTTCTTTAGTAAAATCTACAACATTACAATACATGTATATATATATATATAAGAGTACAATAAAATAAAATAAAAATTGAAATGTGGGATAATTTTTTGGGGAATGGTTGGACATCAGCCACATCACTGAAACCAGCTCAAATAATAGCACTTAATAAAACAATTGAAATTAGAATAAATTGAAAACCAATTACAACTATATGTCATTCATATGCTACCAAAAGCACGACAAACTAATTTCCAATGCTCTGTAAACTGTAAAGCACAATAGCCTTCTATAAACCAATGAGAACAGTAGGATGTTTACTCAATTCACTATGACCATAGCAAAGGAACCTAGGTAGCAGTCGAGTGAAAGTCAGTCCTAGAGGAGAGGGGGAGGTTGAATAGGAACTCAAATTTTTCTCTCTTTTCTTGCTAATTTTATCATCTTTTACTTAATTCAATTTTCTATTGTCTTAAACATCATTAATTACCCCTTTAACTAGTTTGTTATCTTAATTAATGAGTACACTTAAGGGATTAGTTTAGAATTTGTCTTAATCAATCATCAATTATCCCTTTAACTAGTTTGTTATCTTACTTGATGAGTCAACTTCAGGAATTAGTTAACTGTTGTTACTTATCTTCATTCAAGACGAAACAGTTGATTTATCAATTTATCCCTTCAATTCCTATAGTCTCAAACTATGTTTTTCACATCCCCAATTTATTTTAGAACAAGATTGTGGCAATTCATCAATCATCCAAAATGACATACAAAAGCACTCATCTCAGCAATATCAATATGTAAGTATACAAATTAGAATGCACGTAATAAAGAGATGAATATTAAGGCCTCGTTTGTCAACTATTCATTTTAGCAAAAATATCAAAAAGCCATTATAAATTATCACATCACTCTCTTTACTTTCTGAAAATATTTTCGTAAAAAGCCAAAAGGTTACTAAAATAGTCTGTTCCCAAATAAAGCCTTAGATAAAGAGATTCACACCAAGATTTTGTTGGAAATAATGGTTTTTATAGGCTTATTTTGAGCCAACTTTGAGCCCAAATTTGAATGGGTCCCAAATGTCTTTTGGGGAGGGTCCAAAGAGATGACGTGTTCCTTGCCGCATGGCAAGTCACACGATAAAGATGGTTTGTCAAAACCATTTATGAGTGAATAGGAACTTGATGTCATTTTCAGGTTCATGGAATGGACATTTAAAAAAGTAAAATGTGGGTTTCGTTGTAAGGCTTGTCCTACATTGGAAACCTAAGAGAACTTTTATGTGTATATAAGTTCTAGGTGGCAACAATTGGGTTGGGCCCCAAGGGGCACCCCAAGTCTGTAGAAGGGAAGAGTTATGGACAAATGAAACCTTGGCTCAAACCACTACACACGCGTGCACCGCCACTCGGCTGGGCACGGGTGTGGGTTGTGGGTCGGGTCGGGTCGGTTCTAACATTAATTTTTTGGAGAAAATCTGTTTGAATTTTTCCAAAAAATATTTCTGGAAATTAATTCAAAATTTTGCACCAAATTTGAATTCAAATTTTCTGTTCGTAATTGTGCCACTTCCAATCCAAAATTCCCTACAGATAAACTGGTTTTTAACAGGTTTTAACTGCTAGAAACTTTCCAGCAGTTCCCAGCAGTTCCGGATAGTTTTTCCAGACAGATTCAAATCTGAAACTGCTGCAGATTTGATGGAATTTTGAAATGTATCTGTTGAAAACAATTTCATACCTATTCGGTTCAAGAAAGCACCTGTTTGGATAGATCTGTATGCCTATAAATACCAGCCATTTCAGCAGTTTTTTGGATCCGAAAATAGTCTGAAAAATGTCCACATTTTGCTATTTCTTTCATAATTCTTCATATTAATTTTAGGGAATACTTAGAGAGTATAGAACATAGGTTTGGTTCGCCGTACAAATTGTTTAGAGTGCTACTACATTTTGTGAAGATCATTGTATCTTGGGAGATAGACGTCTTTTATCCGTAAGCACCATAGCAGGGCGAATTTGTCTTAAGGACAGAGTGTCACACACTCAACTTGATCTATTTTGTACTTTTACATTTCCGTAAAATAAATTATGTATGTAATTTATTTTTATTTGTTTGATTTGTTTCAAGTTATTTATTTTACATAGAAGATTATTCCAACAATCTTAAGACTGATTCGAATTATTCTGTTTATATAGAATTTTTCGTTTGTTTCCTTTTCTTCTTTCTTCTTCTTACAGAAATTATTTTATGTGGTTTTATAAAACAATATTCTGGTTAGAAAAAAAAATAGTAGTAATATACTGTTTATTTTCTTTGACAACTAGTAGTAATATATAGGTGTCATTAACAATTCATAATATTTATTTGTGAAGTTTGTCAGAAATTAATTTTGATTTTTAGAAATAATTTTTGAATTTTCATTAATTAAAATTCTGTTTTAGTATTTTAATATTTGAAGTGTTACAGAAATTTAATTTTCTGTGTGGAATTAATTTTTTTAAATAAAATATTATTTTATTTTCAAATTAATTGGAAATAAAAGTTACAATTCTTTTTTCTTTTATTTTTATTAATTCTGTAGTTTTGGTTTAAATTTTTTGTGTAGTATAAAATTCTAATTCTAATTTTATTTTATAATTTAGAATTCATGGCTACTGAAACTGGTCAAACTAATGCTCAAACAAGTACTAGTGTGGTGGCTGCAATTGCTCCAACTCCTCCTGTTGTGATTGTGCCAGTTAATCACGGTGAGAAGCCAAAGAAGTTCTTAGGAACTGGTTTTAAAAGATGGCAACAGAAAATGTTGTTCTATCTTACAACTTTGAACCTGTCTCGTTTTTTCCATGAGGATGCTCATACTCTGAAAGAGGATGAAACCGACCGACAAGTGGTTGCTGCGGTCGATGCTTGGAAATATGCTAATTTCCTTTGCTGGAACTACATCTTGAACGGACTTGACAACACATTATGCAACGTCTACAGTCCTATCAAAACAACAAAGGAACTTTGGGAGTCTCTAGAGAAAAAGTACAAAAAAGAAGATGTTGGCGCAAAGAAATGTCTTTAGAGAAATTAATTGTGCATTTGAGGATTGAGTAGGACAGCCGCAAGTTTGAGAAGTGGGCTGGTAAGCATCCAATAAAGTCTAAGGCAAATGTGGTGAAACATGCTCCGAAAGCCAAGAAACGGAAGTTTTCTGAAGAAAGTTCCTTACAAGACTCTAAAGGAGGAGAAGCTAAAAAGTACAAATTTAATGGCAAGTGTTACATCTATGACAAAGAGGGACATCGGGCTAAAGATTGCAGTAGCAAAGGCAAAGGCAAAGGAAGATCAAGCAAGAAGCCTGCTCAAGCCAATATGACCGAAGTGGACAAAATTTCCAATGGTGTTGATGACATAAATCTTTTTGCAGTTGTTTCCGAGGTAAACCTTGTTAGAAATCCTAAAGAATGGTGGGTGGACACTGGTGCTACTCGTGATATCTGTGCTGACAAAAAGATATTCACATCTTATTCTATAGTGGACAATGGTGAACAACTTTTTATGGGTAACTCTTCGACTTCTAAAGCTGAAGGACAAGGAAAGATTATTCTGAAGATGACATCTAGAAAGCAACTCACTCTCAATAATGTGCTGCACATATCGGACATTCGCAAGAACCTTGTTTCTAGATCTTTGTTGAGTAAAACTGGGTTTAGGCTAGTTTTTGGAAGTGACATGTTTGTACTTACCAAAAACGGGATGTATGTAGGAAAATGGTACATGTCTGATGGCCTTTTCAAAATAAATGTAATGGCTATGGTACCCTCTGTTATTAATAAAAATATATCTTCTTCTTACTTGCTTGAGTTTTCAAATTTATGGCATGGTAAACTTGGACATGTTAATTATGGATCTTTTCGTAGATTGATTAATATGGAATGTTTACCTAAATTTGACATTGATTTAAATCATAAATTTGAAATTCGTGTTGAGGCAAAATTATCCAAACTCCTTTTCATTCAATTGAAAGAAGTACGGAGCCACTTGAATTAATTCATAGTGATATTTGTGATTTTAAATCAATTCAAACCAAAGGTGGGAAAAAATATTTTATTAGTTTCATAGATGACTATACTAGATATAGTTTTGTTTATTTAATTCGAACCAATGATGAAGCTTTGGAAATTTTTATTCAATATAGTAATGAAATTGAAAATCAATTTGGTAAGAAAATTAAGAAGCTTAGAAGTGATAGAGGTGGTGAATACAAATCACCTTTTGGTGAATTTTGTAAAGAACATGGAATAATTCATCAAACCACCGCTCCTTACTCATCTCAGCAAAATGGAATTGCTGAAAGGAAAAATAGGACTATAAAAAAAAGATGAATGCCATGTTAATAAGTTATGGATTACCTTAGAACTTGTGTGGGTAAGCAATACTTTCTGCTAATTATATACTTAATAAAGTACCTCGAAAGAAAGTGAATCAAACACCTTATGAATTGTGGCATGAGAGAGTACCATCCTACAAATACTTAAAAGTGTGGGGGTGTTTGGCTAAAGTGGCTATTCTTGGTCCTAAAAAGACTAAGATTGGTCATAAAACCGTTGATTGTATTTTCATTGGTTATGCCAAGAATAGTAGTGCATATCGGTTTTTGATTCATAAATCAGAACATATCGAAATGCATGTAAATACTATTATTGAATCTCGGAATGCATCATTCTTTGAACCTATATTTCCAAATAAGACTGGACAAGAGATTAGTAATAATAAAAGATCTTATGAAGATATTATTAGTCATGATCAAGAACAAGAGCAAGAGATAGATCAAATTAATGAAGGGGAACCTAGGCATAGTAAACGTGTTAGAACCTCAAAATCTTTTGGTCCAGATTTTCTAACATTTTTGTTAGAAAATGAGCTTTTAGCTTTTAAAGAGGCTATGTCTAGTCCTGAAGTTCCTTTATGGAAAAAAGAGGTCAATAGTGAATTTGAATCCATCTTGCAAAATCACACTTGGGAATTAGTGAACTTACCACTAGATTATAAATCTCTTGGGTAGAAGTGGATTTTTAAAAGAAAAATGAAAGCAGATGGATCAATTGACAAATACAACGCAAGACTTGTGGTCAAAGGTTTTAGACAAAAAGGTCTTGATTATTTTGATACATACTCACCAGTTACTAGAATAATATTAATTAGAATGCTGATTGCCATTACATCTTTATATAATCTAGAAATTCATCAAATGGACGAGAAAACCGTTTTCTTAAATGGTGAGTTAGATGAATAAATTTACATGGAACAACCAGAAGGATTTTTTGTTCCAGGAAAAGAAACAAAAGTGTGTAAATTGCTTAAATCATTATATGGTTTAAAACAAATACGAAAGCAATGGCATGAGAAATTTGACAAAGCGATGATGTCAAATGAATTTAAGATTAATGAATGTGACAAATGTGTTTATATTAAAAACACAAACAACGGTTATGTTATAGTATGTCTTTATGTAGATGATATGCTCATCATAGATAGTAATAGTGACATGATTAAAACTACAAAGAAAATGTTGAATAAACATTTTGACATGAAGGACATGAGGATTGCTGATGTAATTCTTGGTATGAAAATTACTAAACTATCAGAAGGTTATGCTTTGTCACAATCACATTACATTGAGAAAATACTTGACAAATTTAGTCAAGATGACGATCATCTTGCTAAAACACCTGTGAATGTTAATTTGTTTCTTTCTAAGAATGTACAGGAAAGTATTTCTTAATTAGAGTATGCCCAAATTATTGGAAGCTTAATGTACTTGATGAACTGCACTCGCCCAGATATAGCCTATGTAGTAAGTAAATTAAGTAGATATACGAGTAATCCAACAGTAGAACATTGGAAAGCTATTATAAGGGTTTTAAGATATCCTTGATTTATTCGTAACATTGGATTGAATTATACTAGATATCCAATAATACTTGAAGGATACTGTGATGCAAACTAGATATTGGATACTAGAGACTAGTGGGTATGTCTTTACTCTTGGTGGGGCGGCTGTATCTTGGAAATCTTCCAAACAGACTTGCATTGCTAGGTCTATTATGGAATCATAATTCATAGCTTTAGATAAAGCTGGGGAAGAGACAGAATGGTTTCGCCACTTCCTTGAAGATATTCCAATGTGGTTAAAACCGGTGCCTGCTATATGCATACATTGTGATAGTCAATTAACAATTGGTAGAGTACAGAGTCATATGTATAACGGTAAGTCATGACACATTCATCGTCGACATAACACTGTGAGACAACTACTCTCTAATGAAATTATTTCCATTGAATATGTGAAGTTTAAAGACAACATAGCGGATCCACTAACCAAAGGGTTAGTAAGAGTGTTAGTCGAGAATTCGTCGAGGGAAATGGAACTTAAGCTTATTAAATAAAAGTTACCACAACGGAAACCTAACCTAATTGACTGGAGATCCCAAGATCTAGGTTCAAAGGGACAACCGAGTTGTGTATGACTCAGAAGGATCACTGCGAAGTCAAACTCGTACCCATTTCTATGATGAAATAGTGATGCCTGTAGCATTTTAGGTTAAGTAATACTTTTAATGATTCTTATATCTAGGTATACCTAGTGGAGTATGGCAGGATACTCTTCATAAGAATCACCTATATGAGTGTGAACTAGGGCGGTTCTATGAGATTTGTGAAGGGCTACAATTCTCTAGAGCACTCATGAAACACTAGGTTGTTCAGGGCCAAGATGAACACAATAGTGAGAACTAAACTGTGTCTGGTGGTATACTGTGTGAGTTTTATTGTCTTGATTTACACAAACCACTGAACAGTTCAAGACATCATATTCACTGGTTAGCTAGTAAATCTGATAGTGTCTCATAAGGGAAGGTTCAAAGCCAAAAGCTACCTATCCTTTGCAGAATATTTTTAATTTCTATACTCTCTGTATTAGATCATATTGTTGCATTTTCTTTTTGTCAAATTCTATTCATGTGAGGGATTATTGGAAATATGGTTTTTATAGGCTTCTTTTGGGCCAGCTTTGAGCCCAAATTTGAGTGGGTCCCAAATGTCTTTTGGGGAAGGTCTAAAGAGGTGACGTGTTCCTTGCTACATGGAAAGTCACACGGTGAAGATGGTTTGTCAAAGCCATTTATGAGTGAATGGGAACTTGACGTCGTTGTCGGGTTCGTAGAATGGACATTTAAAGAAGTAGAATGTGGGTTTCCTTGTAATGCTTGTCCCACATTGGAAACCTAAGAGAACTTTTATGTATATATAAGTTCTAGGTGGTAACACTTAGGTTAGGCCCCAAGGGACACCCTAAGTTTGTAGAAGGGAGGAGTTATGGACAAATGAAACCTTGGCTCAAACCACCACACGCGCGAGCGTGACCGCCACTGTCCATCTGATCAGCCAGGCAGACGCGGGTGTGGATTATGGGTCGAGTCAGTTCTAACATTAATTTTTTGGAGAAAATTTGTTTGAATTTTTTCCAAAAATTATTGCGGGAAATTAATTCAAAATTTTGTACCAAATTTGAATTCAAATTTTATATCTATAATTGTACCACTTCCAGTCCAAAATTCCCTACAGATAAACTGGTTTTTAACAGGTTTTAACTGCTAGAATTGCTCAGTAGTTCTGGATAGTTTTTCCAGACAAATTTAAATCTGAAACTGCTTCAGATTTGTTGGAATTTTGAACTGTATCAGTTCAAAACAGTTTCATACCTGTTCGGTTCAAGACAACACCTATTCGGACATATCTATATCCCTATAAATGGCAGCCTTTTCAGCAGTCTTTTGGATCCGAAAATAGTCTAAAAAATTCATTTTCTTGCTGTCCACATTTTGTTCTTTCTTTGCATAATTCTTCATATTAATTTTAGGGAATACTTAGAGAGTATAAAACACAGGTTTGGTTTGCCGTATAAATTGTTTGGAGTGCTACTACAATTTGTGAAGATCATTGTATCCTGGTAGACAAACGCCTTTTATCCGTAAGCACGATAGCAGGGCGAATCTATCTTAAAGACAAAGTGTCACACAATTGACTTGATTTTTTATGTACTTTACATTTCGGTAAAATAAATTTTGTAAGTAATTTATTTTTATTTATTTGATTTGTTTCAAGTTATTTATTTTACACAGAAAATTGTTCCAACATATTTACAGCAATACGACAACTTGTCTATGCCCACTCCTAACCTTCCCTACCAGCATTATCCAGTAAGCAAATGGGTTTTCACCAAGTAATTTAAGAGTGGTGCTATTAACACCGCATGAATTATTTTGGACCCCCATTTCTTTAAACCCCCACTTATAAATTTTGAAACATTAGGTAGCGTTTGGTAACGTTTACGTTTTTTGTTTATGTTTACAAAATTTTTATAAACTAATTTTTGTTTATTTTTAGAAAACATAAACTACAAATGTGTTTGGTTTGAACAAAATGTTTGAAAATTTTTAAAAACATAAACTAAAAATATATGTTTGTTCAGACCTAAAATATTTATATTTATTTTTTATTATTTATGACAATGGGATCGTACACATTATAATTGAAAAAAATTAATTAGAAAAAAAATAATTGGAAAAAAAATTAATTGAAAAAAAAATTTGTTAGTCAAAATTTTAAATTTCTACTTGAAAACCAACGTAAATTCATTTTTTGAGTTTACATTTTTTCCCCCAAATTTACCAACTAAGACAACCATTTATAAACCAAAAAATTATCAAACAAGTTTTTATGATAGTTTTTAAAATTTTGTAAATATAAATTAAAAACTGGAAACGAAATGGTTATCGAACAGGCAAACGTCTCTTCCAAAAAACCCTTATAAAACCCACTAAAAAGAAGAAGAAGAAGATTCTATCTCTGCTGGTTTAACTATTATCACAGTTGGTATGCTCGCTCGCTCTCTCTCTCTCTCTTATTGCTTCTTCAAAACTGAAATAAATAACAATACAAATTAAATGATTGTTTTGGATGAACTATATAAGTGCACTTTTTGACTTTTTTGGCTTAAAGAGTAGAAAAAAAAAATATGGTTGTTTGGAATAACTTTTTGACTTTTTACGAAAAAATGTGTATTAAAATATTGTATGAAATACTAAAATTACCTTTTTAGCCTTCTGAGTGGAGACATGCTTTCCGTGCACGTCAGTGGAGTTGTCAAACTCGAGGCAATGCACTGAGCTGCATTGGTTTTTTTTTTTCACTCGTGAGTTGTGCAATTTTATTTTTTTAATTATTATGTTGAATTCAATAATGTCGGCGGCTTGACGGAGGAGTGTTTATGTGTGTGTTTGGAGAAGGAGAGGAGATGTTGATGTTAGACCCTCTATAAACCCTAGTATCCCTTTAATAATTGTATTCTCAAAGGAAGGGACAAAAGCAAGAGCAAAATCGTCTTTTTGCACTCTGAGTATTCAGGCCCAGATTCCCGCCCAAACATTGTGAATAGTATATATATATTTTTTTCTTTTTTAGTGGCTTTTTGACTTTTTATCTTTCTTAGTTGATGCCAAACAAGAGCTAAATTTCAATATGTGATCAGCAAAATAGGTTCGTACCTATGAATAATGTTCTGTTACCTATTTCCGAACAAATAATAAATGTTTGGTTACCGGCTCTCGAACAAATAAACAATGTTCGGGCATGTGTTTCCGAATTTCGGTCATATGTTTGGGAGTTCAGTCCCGAAAAAATGACGAACATATTTTATTATTTTTGCCATTTTTTTTAAATAAAAAACTTACCCTTACAAGGCCAATTTTCTCTAAGCTAACAACAATATCAAAGAAATGAACCTCCTCTAAGCTTTTATTGTTGTACTCCTCTCGTCTTATGGAGTTATGGTCGCCAAAAAAACTTCCACTCATTGTCATTGCCGGAGAAGTGTAGGTAATCAAATGGTTGCCATCGTTACCGCCGGAATATTGCCGCCAAAGGGTTTTCAAAGTTTTAAGGATGGCTTGGTTTTGAAGATGGGATTTGGGAAAGATAGATGGGTGGTAATGGAGGTGGGTGCTCTCATAAACTCTAGTTCATGATGTAGGAGGTGTGTAGGTTTAATTGTGAGATGGAGTGTCCCAAAATTAATGATGTCCTTTGTAGAAATTTTATTTGAGGTTATTATTATAATAAAAAAACTAAAAATTTGGGGGTTTAAAATAATTTATGGGGTGCTAATAGTAGCACTCCAATTTAAACATTTACATCCACTTCTTCAAGGTTTTTTTTACAAGGATACCCTCAAACCTCTACCACAATTAGACAATGGTTTAGGTTCATGCAACAAAACAGCAACTTCCACCAACACTGTGCTAGATTTTATAAAATCTAAAAAATGGACTTCAACAAGGGGAATTGTACCCTCTGCCGCGATATAGTCTCTATGTGAGACAAGTGTGGTATGGTATATACTAACATTAGTGAATTTGCTACACTAAGGGATGCATATTATACTTTCCTTTGTTGTGTGGACTAATATACGAATATTGGGTGTGGGTAACGAATTCGGATTCTCGGCTGCCCTACCCGGCAGCCGTTTCCAGCAGCCCCCAAAATGACGTCGTTTTGGGGGCAAATTTTCAAAAAAAAAAAATGCAGAGGAAGAGAGGGAGGAAAGAGAGGAAGAGGGAGGAAGGAGGAGGAGGAGGAGGAGGAGGAGGAGGAAGGGAAGGGCCGGACTGGAGGGGGCCATAACCAGTGGGTGAGGAGGAGGAGGAGGAGGAGGAGGCGAGGCCGGAGGCGGAGGCGGAGGCGACGGCGGTGCAGCTGCTGCGACGAGCTGGATCGGGCGACGATCGGACGGCTGCGACGGCCGGCGGCGAGGCGACGAGCTGCGACGGCGAGCTCGCAGCCTCCTCCCTCCTCCTTCCTCCCTCTTCTCCCTCTCTCCTCCCCTCCGGTTTCTGTTCGAAGAGAGAGAAAGCAAGAATGAAGAAGAAGAAAAGAAAAAAAAAACAAAAAAACAAAAACCCCCAAAACGACGTCATTTTAGGGGGCTGCCGGGTAGGGCGGCCGAGGATCCGAATTCGTGGGTAAACGTCCAACCATCAAACCTTCCTAAATCTAAATCTTAGGATATTGGATATGTATCCAAAAAATGGGTACAAGTATGGGGACATATCATGAACACATAAATATTGTATATTGTATAATATTCTTAGAAAATATCATGTAAATTATTTAGATATATACTTGAAATTAAACCGGACACAAGAAAAGTAAGAAATTTCTTTTTTCTTGTGCATGTGAAAGACAAAATATTTTTTTACTAGCAATATGAACTTCTTTTGTGAATAGCATATAAAATTAAAGGATCCAACTGCCTACATTGGGCGCTAGTGTCAAAACACATATCCCACACTCTTACCTTTGTCATATCCAGTGGACATGGGACTATACGAGAGAAATAGAGAGTTCACGTAACATTGATGCCTTCCACAAGCAAAGAACTTCGAAAAGTCCCTTGGAGCAAGCTCTTCCAAGGTTTATTGAAGACACAATAGCTACACTCTCTAACCAAGGTAGGATTTACACTCAAAATATGTATGAGGGTTTATAAGAGTTGTGATATAGCTCTTGGTGCCTTTCACTCACATCAAAATACTCCAAATGATTGTTGAGGTTTATATAGACAAGTTTTCAACGGCTACCCAACGACTTTTGTTTTTTGTTTTTTTGAAAACTTCCAAAACGTGGTTGACCATATGTCATTGTGGTCAACCATCTACCACTATGGTTGACCACATCCACTAGGATGCTAGAACTTCACTAATATGATTAACCATAAAAAAAATATACAATTACTGCCCAAATTTTTCTTTCTTATTAGCTGTATCTAAAGCATTTTTATGCATGCATTAAAACTCATTCGGCATTCTTTCTACCAAAATCCTCAATCTAAGAAACTTCAGGTACTTAGATGATTATTACCCAACTTCTCAACAAGGCTATTTGTATAATCATCAAAACAGAAGGTCCTCTAAATCTATTAAACATAAAGTCCACATTTTTCCTCAGGCGAGTGACAATTGTTCTAAAGCATAGTTGTCTGAAATTTCACATCATCAATGAGTCATTTTTTCATGTGCATGCAATGCAAGTGATTCGTTCTTTCATTATTCAAACATTGTGTTAAGAGCCAAGATATTAGACAATAAAGAATATTTCCCAACTTCTTAATGAGGCTTGTACAGGGGGAAAATATTCGTTGCCTTTAGTACTCTTTGCTCCCAAACTCGTCTTGTTCTGATAGGACTCTATCTTACTACGAACAAACAAGGGTGAGCTACTTGGAGGGTGGGTTGCCGAAAAACCCCTCCAACGGTTAAGTTAGATTTCTCGGAGAAGAAGAAAGAATACAGAGCACTGTAGAGAGAGAGTAGCTAAAAGTTGCTTACTCTTTTGAGTCTACTCGCGCCTTCTTTTTTAGGCTGGCAATACAGCCCCAGATTGTGTGTGCACTATCTCTGTTGTCCTTTGCTAGACACATGGTTGTACTACTCTCTTCATTTCTCACACGAGTACATGTGAATACTGCCAAACAGTATTGGCCAAACCACCAAACGGTTTTGATGCATGCCTAGAGCGGATTCCTCTCTATTGGTCCACATGGAGTACTTAACCATGCTATTACTTGGGTTACACTAGAGTAAGAATTTATACATCCCAATGCCGAGCTAAGCCATGTGTAACAAGCCCGCGAGGGACCTCGCTATAGTTCGGACTCCCCTTTTGTGTTTGTTGCGGTTCGTAATCTGAACCAAAGAGTCCAACTCTGGCAAATCGTTTTTGAGAAAACAGATTTTTTGAAACGAAGTGCCAAACATGGACTGCTTTTCCAGATACAGAGTCGCCACCTAAATGTTTTATTTTGGAAAATTTAGGAAACCCTGACTCGGTGCCAAAGGCCACGTGTCCGTCATTACCAAAGTTGCTTCGGCTCGGGAGCTTGGGTACGATCGGGGAAGGTCAGCTATAGCACCCCCTTTCGCCCGGTCCGAAGACCGGCCTCTACTAACCATGATATCCGATTTTGAAAACGTTATGTGTTCTTGTTCCGATTATTAACCTAGTATTTACTATGTTATGCGCGCAGCAAACAAGTATAGACTAGATTGCCTAATTTGGAAACAAGCATTGCATATCCGTTTGTTTTGAAAATACTTTAGAATTTGCTACTCGCAAGTAGGCTAAAACACGGATTTCAATGAGTTTTTCCAACTCAAACAATCCAACCTTCACCCACAGGCAATCAGACAGTTTATCTCATATAAGCATTTAGCCACATAGTAATCATGCTGTCATGTTAACATTCACACGCATGCGAGATGCTACAGCGTAAATACTTACATTGTACTCCATGCCAAAACAATAAACTAGTTAGCAAATATGCATGTCCTAGTTCATGTTAAGTGGCTAATGCAACATATGCAAAGATGCAGTTTAGAGTAGGCTCGGCTAACCCTAAAGTGGCATGTGAAATGCTACAATTATCACGTATTCAACTTGGATTTGAAGATACAATGCAGTTTGTATGATGTACCGAGCCCGGTGCATGCTAGACAAATGCATGGATGCACGCATGCATGGCACGAGGTATGCTAATTTAAACGTGCCCTAATACTAACCATCAAAGGTAAGTAAAAGGGAGAAAGAAGTGGGGGTTGGAAGACATGCACACACACACACCCATACTTATTACAGATTCACCCTGCTCGAGGAGGACCAAAAGAATAATACAAATTAATTAACTCATAAGCTAATTAATAATTACAAATTGCCTAATTAATTAACAACTAACTAGACTAGGAAAACAAGAAACCGCCTCGAGGAGAGCTGAATGCAACGCATGCTCAGGTCTGCCGTAATTGCACTACCATGCATAGGCGCCTCTGTTTCCCTGCTCGCTCTTCGCAGACTACCAAAATCTCAGAGATGCTTCTTCAGATACTGGGGATCACCACCGGCTGAGTAGAATAGCCACCGGCAGTGAATAGTGGTCATCGGCACAAGATGCATCTATCGGCTGATGATGTACTGCCGGTCGGCACTGAATACTGCCAGTCGGCAAATAGTTCCTGCAGAACCTGCAACTCACAGCAACAGAGGGCAGAACTTGCATGGCAATGCTATTTAAGCAATGTATGCACCAATCATGCCCCCTATCATGTTTGTGACTCAAAGGGGCATGTGCCTCGATTCTCGGACCATCAATCACGCATTTCCATGCATGATGGCCCAAAGAATCAAGCATGCACTTTCATGTCAAATGAAATGCAATGCACACAAACAAACCAAGACCTAATTCCTATCACCAAATCAAGGAACAAGGCATGCATGCAAGATGCAATGCAACCTAGGCATGCAAGCTAAGGATGCAACATGGCATGGCAAGACACTTATGCAAGCATACAAGCAAACATGAGGCAATGCAAACTAATGAAAAGATGGACTTAAACATGATTTAGGCAGCTCTAAATAGGCCTAAAATAGTGGCCAAAATGCCCAAAAATGAAGGCTAAACACACATGCACATATGCACATGTTATGGTCCAAAGCTTAAGCAATAAACAAGCAACTTTCAAGCACATTTAAAAGAGGCTATCATGGACAATTAGCATGCAACATAAGCTCTGAAAATCATGTCAAAACATGGTGCCAAACCAACTTAAACAAGACAAACATAAGCATGCAAAAATGGCCCAAGTACTCAAGGCTCACCAAAGAGGCAATGGACTACACTTAGTATAACCACACATGGCAAGACTTAAGCAACCATAAATAGAGTTTTAGCACACAAAACAAAGCCCAAAAGACCACCTAGATGGCATCTAAATGGTTCAAATTCAAAAGCATGCACAAATGCTAAAACATGGAGCATACAACACAAGCTTTTGAAGCATCAAAGAGGTGTCTAAGGCAAGCATACATGCACACCAAAGGGACTGAAATGACATGTAGGATGGTCCTAAACCACTAAATTAATGCAAGCAATGCATGCTACACATTCACCTACTTGAAGCATACAAGCTATAATACAAAGGAGCTATATAATGCATGCCAAGATCGACTCAAACAAACATGGACAAACCTAAAACATGGCAAAATAAGCACAAAACCTTCACAAGGCTAAACCTAAAACATGCTAGAACAAAGGCTAACAACCTAAGGCATATTAAGGCAATAACAAGGCATTACATGGTAGATATGCTAAGCATGCATGGTGTACCAAAACCAACTTAAAACCATGTTATATTATGACAATATAAGCATGAAAAATAGCCAAGACATGATCAACAAAAGCCTAAGCTAGATGCTCCTTAAGAGGTCAAAATGGTCCTTTTCAAGGACAACAAGGAGAGGGGATGGCCCTCCCCTTTTTGAGACTTTAAGGCACCATCTTCACCACTGAAATCCCTCAAGATTTCAGTGGTGAGGAGGCCCAAACATCAAAGTCCCGAAACTCACCAACAATAGCACAAAAAGGAGCCTTACAAGGCCTAGGAGGGGTCAAACAAACCCAAACCACAAAACACCCTTAACAAACAATCAAGAGTGCTTAAAAACAGAACTTTTTTGTATTATACACTAAGCACAAAACAGTCCTAAGATAGGTAGAAAAGCAATGCAAAAATGGAGAATAAAAGGGAAGTTTCTTACCCTTGAAGACCACCGTCACAAGCAATGCTCCAACAGCCTTCCTTGGCTTTAATCCAGCTCCAAAACACTAAAACAACCCTCCAATGGTCTCAAGTCCAAGAGATGGTGTGTTGGTGTGTGTTTGTGAGCAAAAATAGGATAAAACACACACTTATAGAGATAGAATATATATCTAACCCTAACCCTAGAACTCAAGCTTTACAAAAGCTGTCTAAAATGTCTAACAAGAGTCTAACCCTTGGCCAAAGAGAAGAAGCTCTCCTATATAGGCAATTCCCTCTTGTAAGGCTTACAAAACAAGCCATCCAAGAGGGAAATCCCCACATACACGTGTATGGAGGGGAATGGGGTGGGTGCCAGCTATCACAGCTGGCACAAAATATCTACAAAAAGTAGATGAACAGTGGTCGGTCGCTCAAAATTTCCATTTTGACAAAATTGATGGTCGATCGGCCAAAAAGAGTGCCGGCCGGCAATATACATTGCCGGTGGACACAAACAATAGCCGGTGGCCTCTAGCCATGGCCGGTGATGTGTGGGGATGCCTCACAAGGCATTCCCTGCCCCTCCAAGGAAAAACACAAGTGTTTGGTGCAAAACCATACACAAAACGGTCGAGTTCGGAGATCCTGAGGCAAGGCGTGTAGCCGAGACCTCCGGGAACTCCAAACGAACACAAACATGGATAATCACCGAGTGTTCCAACGGTGACGTCCAAGTCTTGAGGATGGTCAAAAATGGGGTGTCTACACCATGCCGACCTTCGAGTCAGAGCCGTGCTCAACACTTTGGTGGCAATCTATTAGGGTGGTCAACTATGGGTGCGTATACCGTTAGCTCGGCCATATAATGCAGCCATACTGATTTTCTTTTATAGCATGCACGAAATTAAAGTTCTCTTGTTTTGTCTGCAAATCACATTCATACCTCCCTTACCTCCACAAATATGCATACATCTGTCAAAAAGAGGGATTAGTTGATGGGAAACCAAGGCTGGATTCAGATTCACAAGCTCAATTGACACAATCCAAACTAGTTAATGTATGAGAGGGTTCAAGAACATTGTCGAAAAATTCGAAGATCTTTTAAGAAAACTTGAATGCCATTGCATTGGAGGTATAGCAATCAATTTTTCCTCAATCAATGCTCCAAAAACAGAAAATGGATGTAAATATAATCAAAACTTGGGTAGTAGTTTAAGCATGACTTAAGCAAATAAGAGAAGGTCAATGTTTAATATTGACTAATAGAAAGCACAATGAATTTGCTTGCAAGCATAAAAAAATAGGTAATTGCATATTAATCACATCCAAACAATATTTACCTTATCAATCATCACAAAGTCTAGAAATTTACCCACTACGAATTTCTTCGAGACAGCATCTTCTGTTTTGTACTTTTTCTCTAAAGACTCCCAAAGTTCCTTTGCCGTCTTGATAGGGCTGTAAACGTTGTACAATGTGTCATCAAGTTCGTTCAGGATGTAGTTCCAGCAAAGGAAATCAGCATGTTTCCAGACATCGACCGTAGCAACCAATTGTTGGTTGGTTTCACCCTCGTTCAGAGTAGGAGCATTCTCACGAGAAACCATGATAGGTTGAAAGTAGTAAGATAAAACAGCATTTTTTACTGCCATCTTTTAAAATCAGTTCCTAAGAACTTCTCTAGCTTTTCACCATGAGTAATCGGCACAGTCACAACAAGAGAGGGGGTTGGTGCAATTACAGCCACCATACCAGTACTTGTTTGAGGATTAGTTTCAATAGCCATTAATTCTAAATTATAAAATAAAATTATAATTAGAATTTTATACTACACAAAAAATTAAACCAAAAACACATAATTTAAATTTTGTAAAAATAAAAGAAACAAGAATTGTAACTTTTATTTCCAATTAATTTGAAAATAAAATTTTATTTAAACAAATTAATTTCACAGTCGGTTTGTGAAGGATTTCTCTAAGTTAGTCTCACCTTTGACTAGACTAACGAGAAAGGGAATAAAGTTTACGTGGAATGAGACTTGTGAGAAGTCTTTTCTCAATTCATATTTAACTCGTTAAGAACTCGTTCAATATCATCTTGTTAAAAACTCGTTCAATATCAGTTCTTTGGATGGATTTGAGGCTAAAATAGTCATAAAAAATAAAATAAATACCAAAGAGTCCAAATTCGGCAAATCGTTTTGGAAAATCAATTTTCAATCAAATAATGCCAAAATTGGACTGCTTTGCCAGATACAGAGTCGCCACCTAAATATTTTTGTTTTTGGGAAAATTTAGGAAACCCTGACTCGTGTCAAAGGCCACGTGTCCGTCATCACCAAAGTTGCCTCGGCTCGGAAACTTAGGTATGACAGGGGAAGGTCATGAATTGAGCACCTCCGCTCCCTCGATCAAAGATCGGCTTCTACTAATCATGATATAATTTTTATCAACATTATATGTTCCTATTCCGGTTATTAAGCTGATCTTACTATGTGATGCGCACACATACAAGTATAGACTAGTCTGCTCAATTTGGAACAATTCAACTCATGTTTGCTTCCGAAAATGGTTTGAGTTTGCCACCCTCAAGTGGGCTTAAAACATGATTTTTTCACTCAACAAAGTGGGCTTAAGACGCACATTTGTTGAATTTTCTGAAGTTAAAATGGTACTGTGTTAGTCAATAAAAATGCGACGTTTAAAAAAACGTCGTTAAATATTTAGAAACAAAGGCGTTTTTTTAAACGCCGTCAAATTAACGCCGTTAAATCTCACTTTTCTTGAAAGTAGACTTCAAATAAACCAAAATTGGATAAATAACTTGGAAATTCCTATTGTTTTCTTCTTTTATTTGCCCCCCTAATCTAGACATGAAGATTAAAGTTAAATAGGATCAATTTCTTTCCCTACTTTTTTTTTTCTTTTTTAAAATAATAATAATGAAACATGCAATATTTCAACCTCATTTAAAAATGGGCATTGGGCAAATCTCAGGCAAAGCCTGTAGGTATGACCCTTAGGAATTGATAGCACCTAATGTGAGTTGAACACAAACTTAGAGGAGTACATCCCCGGGCCTCAAGTTACACCCATTAGGCCAATCCCTTGAGGTTCACCTATCTGTGTTTTAAAAAGCTCTCGGTGCATTGAGGCACTAAGGTCTCTTGGAGTCTAAGCGCGAGGTGCAAGGCGAGGCGCAACCCTCATCAAAGTGAGACACAAGTTGTAAAAAAATAAGAAAAATTTTAATACAGGCAAAGTTTTCAAAGATAAGCAAATATTTCTAGAATTTCAATAAACATTGAACATTCAATATTCCAAAACCATAAAAATGATATTCAACATTCTAAAACTTCTCAAACATAACCCAAGGGCCCGTTTGTTTTAGGTTCTAGCGGATGAGATTTGATTAGAATGGATATAGGATCCACTAATATTGTGTTTATTTGCAAAATGAGAAAGTGAATTCACAATACTTTGGGACTATAATAGACATCTATGGTTGAGATTAGTAATCTCTCATGGGAGATGATATTAGAAAAACAATCCCAACATCCTATTCCATAAACACCGTGAAAAGTAAATATACTAGTACAACGTAGTCTAAAAAATAAACAAATAACATAAAATAAGCGCTAACCTGTGGTTGGCTTAAAGATGAATTTTGAACATTTGTGATATTGCTTGATTAATCAATAGTCTAAATAAGTTGTAAAATTTATCAATACATTACACAATTTATAAAAAAAGTAATAATAAATAAATAACATAAAACAATAGCTAACCTGTGGTTGGCTTGAAGATGAATTTTATACATTTGTAGTGTTGCTTGATTGACCAATAGTCTAAAGAAGTTCAAAAAGTTATCAATACTTTACATAATTTATAAAAATAAATGCATTTCATTGAAATTTGAAAAGTACGTAAGTAATATCTTACTAAGGCGGGTTCGATATGTGGTGAGATGTGTTATTTGTCATGAATGTTTGAGGTAATCTTATCATCACTCTGTTTCAAGCCAGGTGATTATTTATTTATTTATTTATTAATTTGCTTGTGTTCATCATTGTTACTATTCTAAATTTAACTTACCTTTTATGTCTTGGCCTATGGTCCTTGAAGGATTTTGTTTATTTCGGGCGCCGCCGGGGGGGGGGGGGAGATTAAATTACTGTGGATGTAGCGGAACTGTAACATTAATTTGTAAATTTTAATATTCAAAATTCAAAAGTTTCCTAAGATTTTTGTACTATATTGGGCGTGGTTCTTCAAAATCCATTCCGCTGTGTCATAAAGAAATTGGCCCAATAGACTAATTTCTTTGTTTGCTTATTATATTATGGCTAGACTCTCTTTTATAGGTGGATCAAATGTGTGCAAGTATTATTCTTTTATGTGTTACTATTATATGGGTAAATTACACTAATTTTCTGGAGATTTAAAAAATATATATAATAAATCACACAAATTTTTTATAATTATATTAGACTCCCTTGAAATTTTAGTTCACAAAACACTTGATTTTTTTATTATTAATAATTCGTTAATCTTATAAATGGAAAAAAATGACTTATATTGAAATATATATATATATATAATAGCACATTTTAACATTTTTTAAAAATATTTTGTGTTAATGAAAATAAGGGAAAAAAGAAACTAGTACAGATATTTGTTTGACAAATAATTTTCATAACTGCTTTTAAAGAAATTTTTTCCTTTTGAAAACATCCATTATTTAGGAAACAGTTATAATTTTGTATTCTAAATTTTCAAAAATTATGTTTCCAAAAGACAAAACATTCACGTCTTATATATATCCATGAGGTACCAAATCCAAGTCGTAATCCATTTACATTCAATTCATTTCAACACATGAGCTAATTCCATCATTTCTCAATAACCCAAATGAGACTACAACTAAGTGGTTCTACAATCACGTCATTGATACACAAACACTTCAATCTGCCATTTTACGGATATTTCGTCCGCGAGATTGGCACCCATGTATAAATTTCGGGACTTTCACCTAGAACACTCCGACCAACTTAATTATAATGGAGTCCATCATCTTTCTCCTCCCAAGCAGTGGAGTCCATCCCTTTTCTCCTACTTAAACAATCATACATATATAATGTATTTAAACACATAATCATACATGGAGTACAATAAATTACACCACTTAGAGAAAAATACAATTAATTTTATAAATTTAATATAATCAAAATCCAACGCGCGTCAATGTCAAGAGGAATTAAATTGTGTTTAGGTTGTAGTTATAGCGACCCTGGTCTTTTCCCATTTGATTAGTGTATCCGGACTTATGTTCCGTAGATTCCGTTGTTATCAGATTGTTGTTGTCATCCTTTAATTCTATTTGATTGAGTTTTAGGATGTGTTTGGCGTGTTTGAGCATTGGGTTGAATCTGAGTCAAGATGTTTGTCGCTCGATTTTAGCCTTTCCGCCGGCGGACATTTCTGCGCCGGCGTAGTTTACACCCTTCCAAAGATTTTTTGGTTCTGCAAAATTCTGCGGTAGAATTCTCGCCGGCGAGCATATTTGCGCCGGCGGACATTGTTGTTCTTTACGCCGGCGGTGTGTTGTATGCGCCGAGCGGACTATCGATATTTAAAAGCGTGGCGGGATTTTTAGGGCAGTTTTTCATTCTTTTTGATCTCAAACCCTAAAGTCCGATCTTTCTTCTTCTCTAAACACCTTTTCCCCTAGGTTTGATCTAGTTAGGGTGTGTTTCTACCCTAGTTCCTTTACAAATAAGATAGAGGAGAGTGAGGGCTTTCATTTAATCGGAGCAATTGTTGATCTGGAGCACTTTGGAGTTCCGAGTATCTTCTTCGTCTTCCTCTTTTGGATTCTTCGCTTTAAGGTAGGGATTTCCTACTCCTTGTATACGTTTTAAATCCTAAGTGTTGGTGTTTTGGTATGTGGGAAGTAGTTTGGTAACTTTGGGAGAAACCTTAGGGTTGTGTCATAGATTAATTCATGTAATTAATTTAAAGGGGAATTGTGTATTGGTTAAATTCATGAGATTTGGGAAAATTGAGAATTGTTGGTGTAGTTGAATATTTAATCACTCATCTGTGAAATTGATATTATATATATTGTGATATTTATTTCTTGCTTAGAAATAATTGTTTTGGGCTATCGGTGGAGGATAGCCAGTGATTGTTGTAGACCTTGCATGTGGCTTAGGTATAACTGGAATTTAGTCATTTATGTTAAATTAATACGTGTAACATTGCTTGTATTAATTATGTGTTGTATATGGCAAATATTATTTTTGTTGCATATGCATTTGGTGTTGGAGGAGATAGGGGATGAACTCCACGGTTTAGGGAAGATAGGGGATGGACCTCTAAACCGGATTTTGTTGGGAGGAGATAGGGATGGACTCGAGCATCACTTATGTGGGTGCTTATATTTATTTGTTGTTGATATGATACATCACCACCATGTGTATCGGTTGGGAAGTATGGAAGTGAAGTTGATTGTGATTGATGTAACACCAAAGATGTGTGTTTATTATGTTGTAAGAAAGGTTTGACTGAATTGTTATCTTTGTTGAGTTGTTGGCCAGGTTCTGAGCCATGTTGGTATAAATGGAAAGTGAATTGTGTCAAAGATCATGTGTCATAGATCATGTGTCATAGACAAAGTGGGCATTTATGTCTTAAAAGTGGGAATTTATTACCTTGTGCTAACCATGTATCGGATGTTGATGCTTTAGTTAATTCTTATGCTGGTTTAGTATTTCTCTCTTTGGTGTGGCTCACCCTATATAGAACTTCTTTTTCAGTTCGGGTTCACTACCTCCAAGGACTTAGCTTGTGAGGAATTGAATTGGAAGACTTGTGTTATTTTGATTTGTTTTATTTGAACAATGTAATCTTTCAAGCCTAGGGCTTTATCTGTTTTTGAGTTAGAACTCAGTGAATTGTGTCCAAGTGTTGGCTTGGCAAGATGTAAGCCTGTAGGGCATTTTCTGATGTTTTATTTCGTAATACTTTGATGGATGGACATATATTATTGTTCTAATATAATGATGCATGTTTATATTATTTATTATGGGTTTATTTTTTGAGGGCGTTACAGTAGTTCCGTCAGATAACCAAATTTTAATGCACAATTAATGCCATGATCTAAACACATTTCAGTTGATAATTTTAATGTCAATACATTCTAATTAAATGTCTTATGAAATGTGAAGAGTTTATAAATCTGTTATAGATAGTTCATTGTAACTACAACTTCAACCAGTTTTCTTTATCCAGTCTTTTCCTTTCCCTTGGTTTTAGGTTTGGAAAATATGTCTTTGAAGAGGTTGTTTGTGTTGGTGTTGGTGGTTCTTGTGGCTAGTGATTTGTTGGACGATATTGAGTGTATAAATCCACTATATCAACATACACGAGATCCAGAAGATCCATCAGATCCAGAAAACAAAAGATTGATATGTGAAAATGCATGTGAATATGTTTCGTATCGCTTGCCCCCCATGTGGTCATTACAAGATTGCAAAGACGGGTGCAAATATTAATGTAGTGTAACACTGTTGAGTTGAAGTGATTTATTTATTTATTTTTATTTTTTGAAAAAATATAAAATGGGCCTACTTGAGAACTCTCTTAATAATTTTTAAAATATAGGACAAATGTGGAGAATGTAATAATAGTTAAAATTATTATAATCGTCTTAGTGTTGCCATTTCTTATTTGCTTCAAAATGACTATACCCATTCAATAGCCCAATAAGCTCTAGACAATATCACACCATATATAAAATAACAAATAATTTACAACAATTTGGAACAAGCGGAGCACGAAAGCATTTAATAACCAAAATTTGATATTGTCTTGTGAATTCAATTTTTCATTCACACATCATAAATAAGAAAATGCATGATGGGGTGCAAGGATATTCTGCCTCACAAGAAAGCTGTGGCTTTTGGCATTTTCACACTCGGATAGAATCTCTTCTCAGTCATAACTCGCATTTGGGCAGGTAAGCAAGAAAAAACTCCTCCTTTGTCATTTCTTCCATATATACCTAGTTGCATAAGCGTACAAATAGACCTTTTAAACAATTGAAAAATATCATTTTATCCCCTAAATTATAAAAATGTGTAAATAGACCCCTACACTATGAACATAGTTTTTCTCCAATCCATTATGGAGGATCTCCTCATGCCCACAGATGTAGCAACTTATGATTGGTTTCCTAACACACAATTCAAATTCATTAATTCTTATAATCCCCAGTAGTAACAGTTATTGTTTTTGGTTGAGGGGAATTAAGATTCATTTAATTATTCCAACACTATTTATATAGTTGACGATTGTGTAGAATTTCGTAATTGATAGAGTGAATGTTGAGAGGAGGTACGTAGAAAAGTTTGAGGAAGGCACTTGGAGCTATTAAGGATTCCACCACTATCAATTTGGCAAAAGTTTGATAGTGTTTACAAGGTGTGTACTATTCTTAAATAAGTTGATGAGGTTATCTTCTGTAATATTTTTCTTTTAACAGGTAATTTCTGTTGAAAGATAAAAAGACAACCCTCCATCATTATTTTGTTCTTCTTATTATTATTCTTCTTCTTCTATGGGTGCGATATGTTGTGAAAACTATAAAAATTCTATTTGTCAATTATTTTTCTTATGCAATTTAGTTGTTAAGGCAACAGCTTGGTGGTCCTATATTATATGATTCAAACAATCACGGCTAGAAATTAGGCTTTTAGTGGTGTTTAAAAAACGCCGCTATAGCTATCAAAAACGCTGCTAATTTTTTTTGCGACGTTTAGTACCAAACGTCGAAGATGCGGCCGTCGCCATAGCTTTATGACGCTTTAAAAGCATCGCTATATTTAGTATAGGCGGCGTTTTTAAAAACGCCACCAAATGTCCCATCCTAACAGCACTATAACATCACTATGATTTAGCGACGTTTTCGAAACGCTGTCATATCTGTTTTTTTAAAACTAACCATTAGCTTTAGGATTTAGGTGGCATTTCTCAAAACGCCGTGATATCCTCTTTTTTTAATTTTTTTTTCTAAAAATTGTGCTAATTTTATATGATTGAACTAAAAAAATACCTTTAATAAAATTGAATAGCACTAATATGAAATAATAACTTCCATTCAAATAGTAAACGTAGCATTAATTCACTTTCCCATTCAATTTAATATCCAATCACCATTACCCACAAAATAACATATCCACAAATGATGTTTTAACATTACTCACAAAATAACATATCCAAAAATTGAATTTACAATTCTCAACCAAAAAATCAAATGATTCATAAGCAAAGGACCTGATCCTTGTATTTTACAATAATGTTTTTATGTGTGTAAAGCACATGCTTCTTGTTATCACTATTCTTGTCAAGATGCAACTCACCAACAAAACCTAAAACATTGACAAGATGATAACATAAAGCATTGAATTAAACATCTGAAAAGACTCAAAAATTAAAAATAAGTTTAATAATACAAGAAGTATAATACAAAAAAAAAAAAAAATTGTTAATACATACCCTAAAGCTGGATAACACATAAGTAAAACCAAACTAGCATCAAATAACTTGTAAAGGACATAAAATGAGACCCAAATTGACCAAAAACTTGATCGGACGAGGCCCATAGGCACTAAAACCTTTACAAATTCCAAACTTTCACTTTCTAGTTTGCATTCTCTACATCATGTATCTCCCTCTTCTCAGACAATGTTAGCAATCTCTCAACTTCAACAAGTGCTTTGCAATTTCAATATTTTCTAAATTGGGACATTTCAAAGAATGATAACATTAAATTAAAACTCAAGATGGTATATAGCATGGAAAAAATACCAAAATCTGCAATATTTTAATGATATGAAATTCTCAAAAGCAACCATTCAAGAAAATAAAAGACATCAACAAATATCAAAAACGCAATAAAAGTCTGGAAACAAAATACATACCTGAATAAATAGCCGATGGAGAGCTTCTTGCTCAGCATTAGTAAACCTCCCAAATGCTTTAGAGATTTCCTATTGAAATGCATGAAATAAATATAGCATTCAGAAACAAACATTTCATAAAAGAGCTTTATGATACTAGCAGAATAAATGAATTTTTCTTTTCCTTGAAAATCATGTGTCAAGAAGGGCATTGAAGTAAATATACACTTTATAAAACAAAAAAGAGTTTGGGACTTAGTTGCCACCAGGTGTGTAAACAAAGTGAATATATATGAGAATCTTAAAATTCTGCTATCCTTTGCTATAACCACACATTATGCTTTTCATTATCCAAACTAATTTTTTTTTTTTTTTTTAAATAACCATGCATTATGATAGATAGGACTACAGATCAGTAATCAATACTGATCAGGGTTAAGAGGGCATTGAACATTTCAAATTAAGATAGTTTTTTTAGTTACTTGAGCATAAATATTTAAGTTATAAATTACTGACCACATTTTTAATATTTTGTAAAGATAGAATGTCCAGAAAAACTTGTTCAATTTATTATGAAGTTACATCAACTAATGCTAAGTTCCACCAGCACTTAATTCAAAC
This sequence comes from Camellia lanceoleosa, assembly GCA_025200525.1. NCBI lineage: Eukaryota > Viridiplantae > Streptophyta > Magnoliopsida > Ericales > Theaceae > Camellia > Camellia lanceoleosa. The sequence goes on from CM045760.1 coordinate 52,540,001, forward strand.
AACACCAGTACGCTTTACCATATTTATAAATCATAAAAATGAAAGAATCATGGACATACCACAGCTTTTTAATTCCAAAATAAATTTATTCACAAAAGACTCCAATAAAAGCCTCCCCAAGGATCTGATGAGCAAATATTATTATGCATACAGCCTAAAGAATTATTCTCTATCTATTATATTATAAATATAGATACCATATATAGCAGACCAAAAGTTTATCACAAATCCAAACTTTAACCAATGTTCCACTGACCCAACCACTCAATTGATCAAAAATCCAGCAAAATAATTGAGAAAAGAGATATATATAAGCATCAAAAAAGTTCTAGATTTGGACAACCAATCTATGAGCTAACCATATGCTAGTGTAGCACTCTGTGTATTGGTTTTATTGTTGGCCATTAAAGTTCATGAAGCTTGAGTTGAACCATGGGGGCAAACTAAAATTTGCACTCTAAATTTATGGATGAATGTATATGTAATTTAAATATATATATATATATACTAATGTATATACAATCAAAAAAATTTATACACTCATGTATATGAATATTTTAACACCCATGGGGTTTTATACAGGGGCATATACCACCCAACACAGATGAAAACATAAAAGATGAGTGAAATGTAAAATTGAAGTAAAAAAATTAAAACTTTATGTGTATTTCATAGTTAACTGAAAAGTTTACACAAATATAAAGAGATTATTCCGGCTATTATATACTTTTAGAGACAAAAAGAAAAAGCCCCCAAAAAAATGGAGTGATTGAAAGATTCCATACCTTTTTCTTTGTATTTGTTGTAAACTTCAGTCAATTGGGTATAGTTTGAATCAGGTAACCCACTGTTTCAACCCCCACATACACAAATCACACAGAAACCCAGTATTAGAAAAGAAAGATAAAAAGATTAAACCCATATATCAATTTCGCAGAATATGAGGCAACAATAAACAAGATTAGAAAAGAAGATAAGGAACGAAGCCATTTGGAAGCAATGTTGACAACAAGAAGAACCTTCCCTTTGTATGTGTTGAGATCCACCTCCTTACCCTTGCTATCTGTTGGGTATACCTCCTTATTGGAGTGTGGGACCCAATTGGTATATTAAAAGAGTTTAATTTGATTTGGTATTAGTTATAATATATTTTTATATATTATATCTAATTTTGTGGAGACCCAATTTAGTTTCGAAACAACTAAGATTTTGATAATAAACCCTAGATTCACAATACATTGTTTTCTTCTTCCAAGAGAGCGGCTGCCGATTAATTCCTCTCTGTGAGATAATGTGCTGCTATAAATTGTATTGATTGAAAAATCAATTCGGTGGGTTACAAAAAGCTGATCATCTTTGGTGGGCTAATTATCATTGTGGACAATCATATTACTGGTTTGATTTAGTGGGTGGATTTTGGCAATCTTTGTGTGGATTGATTTGGCTATTATTTTGGATCTTCTTCGACTCTAGTTCTGAAGATTTTGGTTCATCTATTTGGTGAGGTCTTTCCTCTTTGTTTATTCGTGATTATTTGGAATTCACCTAAGGATGGTCTGTGAGACCATTAGTGTCTCATTTGTAATCGTTTGGAAACTCTTTGGTTGATAGTGGAATCGGATTTCGATCCCATGGACGTACCTCACATTGAGAAAACCACGTAAAAATTTTGTGTTACTTTTGATTTAATTTTTCCGCATTAGTTTTTATTCCCATTGATTGATTTACTTGTGGGGAATCACATATTTTCCCTAACAACTGGTATCAGAGCTTACGGTTTATTTGGGTTTAATTATTTGTGTAAATCAATGAAGGGGAATGCGGGTCGTATGTCTAGCTTCAATAGAAGCAATTGGGGTAACTTGGAAAACTAAAATGGAGGACCTATTATTTCGTAAAGATTTGTATAGACCCATTGAGGGTGATAGTGACGAATTAAAAGATGGTTTTTTTTTTTTTCAAAGAAATACATTAAGTGTTATTATTGCCATGAGAAAGGGCACATGATGCGAGAATGCCGAAAGCTCAAGAACAAAGAGAAAAGGCGTGACAAAAGTGTGGCTAAGAAGCAAGAAGACACAACGGCAATTACTACCGATGATCTCATGGTCATTTGTGAAGATGATTGTATCAATTTTGTGGGCCAAGAGAGCAATTGGGTGATTGATTCCGGTGCTTCTTTCCATGTGACTTCTCGAGTTGATTTTTTCACTACCTATACCGAAAGAGATTATGGTTCTGTTCGAATGGGAAATAAAAGTTTGTCCAAGATTATTGTTATGGGTGATGTTTGCTTGGAAACAAATTTGGGTTGCAAGTTATTGCTTAAAGATGTGAGGCATGTTCCTGACATTCGCCTTTGATCTCTACTGGGAAGTTAGATGATGAAGGTTACAACAACAAATTTGGTGATGGAATATGAAAACTCACAAAGGGTTCTTTGGTGGTGGCTAAGTGCAAGAAGACTCATACACTTTATTCGATGCAAGGAAAAATTTGTAAAGGTGTTGTCAATGCATTTGAAGATGGTACTTCTACTGAATTGTGGCACAAGTGACTTGGGCACATAAGTGAAAAATGGGCTACAAGTTTTGTTCAAGAAAGAGCTTCTACCCGGTTTGAAAGGTACACATCGTAAAACTTGTGTTCATTGTTTGGCGGGTAAACAACATAGAGTTTCTTTTCATAAAATATTCTTTCTAGAAAAGAAAATGTTTTGGAGTTGATTCAATCGGATGTTTGTGGTCCTTTGAAAGTTAGAACACATAGTGGTGCACTTTATTTTGTTACTTTCATTGATGATTATTCAAGGAAAGTTTGGGCTTTTCTACTAAAAACTAAAGATCAAGTTCTAGAAGTATTTAAGTATTTTCAGGCCATGGTTGAAAGAGAAACATGGCAGAAATTGAAGTGCATCCGATCAGACAATGGTGGTGAATACATTGGGCCATTTGATAAGTATTGTCATAGCCAAGGTATTCGGCACCAAAAGACAGTTAAGAAGACCCCTCAACAAAATGGCGTTGCCGAGAGGATGAACCGCACCATTGTGGAAAGAACAAGCTATTTGCTTTCACAAGCTAAATTGCCAAGATCTTTTTGGGGTAAGGCAATGAAGACATCGGTTGATGTGATCAATTTGTCCCCTTCCTATCCTTTGAATGGTGATGTTCCAGAAAGAGTTTGGACCGGCAAAGATGTATCTTATGAGCACTTGAGAGTGTTTGGTTGTCGAGCCTTTGTTCACATTCCAAAGGATGAGTGGTCCAAGCTTGATAGTAAGTCAAGACAATGTATTTTTCTTGGCTATGGACGTGATGAATTTGGTTATAGATTGTGGGATCCGGTCGACAAGAAAGTTATTTGAAGCCGTGATATTGTGTTTCTTGAAGACCAAACAATTGAAGACTTTGGCGAAGGTGATCAACCGGTGCTAAAACTAGTGACCTCATTAACATGGATCCATCTCCTTCATCTTCAGTTGATGATGAAAATGGAGGAGATGTGCAGCCACCTATTGAAGATGCGGTGGATGATGCTAATCCTAATGAGGTTGAGCTAGAAATTGAGGAAGAGCATCCAACTCAAGAACCGCCACCACAACTTTAGTTGAGAAAATCTACAAGGGACCGACAACCTTCAAGAAAGTATCCTCCCAATGAATTTGTGTTGATTTCTGATCAAGGGGAACCGAAGAGCTACGAAGAAGTAATTGAGCATGCAAAGAAAGGTGATTGGAAAAAGGTGATTGGAAAAAGGCCATGGAAGAGGAGATGAACTCCTTACTTGAAAATCACACCTATGACTTAGTGAAGTTGCCTAAGGGGAGGAAAATTTTGAAAAATAAGTGGGTTTTCAAATTGAATAATGATAGCAAGAATCTGAGGTACAAAGCACGTCTTGTTGTGAAAGGCTTTGGGTAAAAGAAAGGCATTGACTTTGACGAGATTTTCTCGCCGGTTGTGAAGATGTCTTCTATTCGGGTTATACTTGGCATGGCTGAAAGTATGAATCTTGAAGTTGAGCAACTTGATGTGAAGACTGCATTTCTTCATAGTGATCTTGAAGAAGAAATTTACATGGAGCAACTAGAAGGTTTTGTGGAGAAAGGGAAAGAGAAATTTGTTTGCAAATTGAAGAAAAGTTTGTATGGCCTCAAGCAATCCCCGCGGAAATGGTACAAAAAATTTAACTCTTTCATGATGAATAATGGTTTTTCTAAAGCCACTTCGGACCATTGTGTGTTTGTGAAAAATTTTTCGGATGGCAAATTTATTATTCTTTTGCTTTATGTTGATGACATGTTAATTGTGGGTCAAGATTCTACCATGATTAACAAGTTGAAGTTAGAGTTGAGTAAATCTTTTGCTATGAAAGATTTGGGACCATCAAAGCAAATACTTGGTATGAAAATTGTTCGTGATCGTAAAGAGGGGCTGATTTGGTTGTCTCAAGAAAGCTACATTGAGAAAGTTCTTGAGAGGTTCAACATGGATAAAGCAAAGCCGATTGGTTGTCCACTTGCGAGTCACTTTAAGCTTAGTTCGAATCAATGTCCTACAAGTGAGAAAGACAAGGAAGAGATGTTGAAAATTCCTTATGCTTCAGCAGTTGGTTCTTTGATGTACGCCATGGTTTGTACAAGGCCGAATATTGCTCACGCCGTTGGTGTGGTGAGTCATTTTCTCTCTAATCAGGGTAAAGAACATTGGGCAGTGGTAAAATGAATTTTAAGGTATCTTCGAGGGACTTCAAAGGTGTGTTTGTGTTTTGGAGATGGTAAGCCGATGCTTGATGGGTTCACGGATTCTGACATGACCGGTGATGTTGATTCTAGGAAATCTACTTCGGGGTATTTGATGACTTTTGCAGGGGGAGCTGTGGCATGGCAATCTAAATTACAAAAATGTGTTGCTCTCTCAACTACCGAAGATGAATTTATTGCTATTACGGAAGCTTGCAAAAAAGAGTTATGGTTGAAGAAATTTTTGCAAGAGTTGGGTTTGAAGCAAGAAAAGTATGTGCTTTATTGTGATAGTCAAAGTGCTATTCACTTGAGTAAAAATTCTACTTTTCATTCGAGATCGAAGCACATTGATGTGAGATACCATTGGATTTGTGATGTGTTAGATTCAAAATTGTTGCAACTCAAAAATGTTCACATAGATGATAATATTTCGAATATGTTGACAAAGACTTTGTCGAGGGAGAAACATTTGAAGTGTCGAACTTTGGCGGGTATGGTTGATATCTCCACCTAAGTCGGTAGGGGGAGAATTGTTGGGTATACCTCCTTATTGGAGTGTGGGACCCAATTGGTTTATTAAAAGAGTTTAATTTGATTTGGTATTAGTTATAATATATTTTTATATATTATATCTAATTTTGTGGAGACCCAATTTAGTTTCGAAACAACTAAGATTTTGATAATAAACCCTAGATTCACAATATATTGTTTTCTTCTTCCAAAAGCGTGGTTGCCGATTAATTCCTCTCTGTGAGATAATGTGCTGCTACAAATTGTATTGATTGAAAAATCAATTCGGTGGGTTACAAAAAGCTGATCATCTTTGGTGGGCTAATTATCATTGTGGACAATCATATTACTGGTTTGATTTAGTGGGTGGATTTTGGCAATCTTTGTGTGGATTGATTTGGTTATTATTTTGGATCTTCTTCGACTCTGGTTCTAAAGATTTTGGTTCATCTATTTGGTGAGGTCTTTTCTCTTTGTTTATTTGTGATTATTTGGAATTCACCTAAGGGTGGTTTGTGAGACCATTAGTGTCTCGTTTGTAATCGTTTGGAAACTCTTTGGTTGATAGTGGAATCGGATTTCGATCCTGTGGATGTACCTCACATTGAGGGAACCACGTAAAAATTCTTGTGTTGCTTTTGATTTAATTTTTCCGCGTTAGTTTTTATTTCTATTGATTGATTTACTTGTGGGAAATCACATATTTTCCTTAACACTATCCTGCACATCCCAAACAAATTCCAAACTTTATCAGAATCCAAACAAAACAATTTGAACAAACACATATATACATGTATGTAAAACAAATAAAGAATGAGAGAGAGAGAGACCTTGGTGAGAAATCATGAATGGATTTTTGAGGACTGATTTAGAAGCACCCATCTAGATTGTAACTAGAGATTTGTTTACATGTAAAGATTTCTATTTCTTGAAGGTTTGGCCAAGACAACAGCCAGCACAGAGCACCAACATATGTGTGTGTGTGTGAACACAATGGAGAGAGTAGCCTTGAAAAAGTTTCCTTCACATTATTTTCCCAAGAGATTTTGACAAAGAACTTATAGCTGAGACAACTTTCACATGTGGATTTTCTTTCTTGAATGTCTTTCTGAACTCCTTGTTGTAACATTATGAGACTCAAATCAAAGGCTAGCTTTCTTTGATATCAAGCAAACCCCAAAAATAATTTCTAATGGATGCAACAACAAGATCGTTACATACTGAAATACAAAGAAACCTTTGGAAGGCCTCTTAGGCTTGTTGGGGTCTTTCTTAGCCAACTTTCCCTTCTTGGCTTGACTTTTGCCACCCTTATTTGCCTTAGTGGCAACCTTTCTCTTCCCGACCTTTCTGAAAAGAAGAGATATATATGATCTGTCATTATAATATTCCTATTACCCTATATCCACCATTAAATATAACGATTAGATGCATATAGAACTCATTTGACTCGACCTTAAAACTTCTAGTAAGATCATAACATTAAGCGAGTCATTCACATTAATGTAAACACCAAAAAAAAAAAAAAACCCACAAAGATGCAACTACAACCACCAAAATGTTACACAAACTTAGCAAACACAATCGTCAATTGGCTTCAATGCTCCTTTGGGACCACGATTGATGCCCTTACCCTTGGCGACCTTCATTCTTACAATTGAATGCCTTAAAAAGTAAAACAACCTTAGATTAGAACCAAAATCTACGATAATTTGTTTTAAGACCAATTTAGATCCTACAAAAGTTAAACAAGACAAATATTCATGATAAAGCCATATAGGTCAGCATACACACACACACAAACATAGAGAATCCAAGGACATAATTGAGAGATATGGTGGCAAGATGAGATACATGACCACTTGTAAGAGAGTTTATTGTGGGACAAACCACAATACACATTGGGTAAGGCTTGGGATTAGACGGTGATCGAGAACTCATTATGGACCAAATCATCATAGGGATAAGTGATGTGCCTTGGAACCAAATAGTCAAGAACCTACGGAAATGGTATAGAAAATCGATGATTCTAAATAGGAGTACATAATGATACTCTTCCATTAACCAAACAAATAAATAAACAAACAAACATAAAGGAACAAATCGGTGACATAGTGAATAAATTCAAAGCGGACATAGTGAGAAAATAACATGAATCTTCGGTTTGACAACATGTTTTCTTACCATATTTTGAAAAAATCAAATTCATATTCATTTAGAGAATAATAAGGCGAGAGCTACTTTTCGATATACATAACAAAATTTCTTATGGGTCACAGATACTAAATACTTATTTCGGCATACCCTAATGAAATCAAATTGGTCCAACTTTTTAGAAAACTTGCCATTTCAAATTTTGCTTCATTGTTAAAGTCAAAAAAAATTATAGAAAGATATAGGAAGGAGAAAGAATAATTACCTCTGAAATTATTTCATTAGCTTTTCTAAGAGAATCAGTAACACCATATGCAACAGTAACTCCAATACTTGATCTTGCTTTTGTTGGTTTTACCTACAATTGAATAAAAACACGCATGTTAATCGGGGCTTTAACAATCATCGATATTAGTGTTGCCAAACTTCTATAGATTAGTGAATTCCACAATTCCAAACAGAATCAAACAATCACACGAATTCACAAAAATCACAATCCACATCCACATCGATGACAGATAAAACTCAATATAAACATAGATGAAATCACTGAGACCGATTACTGAAAGCACAATCTAGATCTCATAGTGCATAGCAACACATTAGTGAAAAACAATTACTGAAACATAGATGAAATCACTAAGACCAATTTTTCAAAACATTGATTCAACATTTTTCAAAACACTGATCCAAAATAGAGATAAATCACAAACAGAAAAATAAACCTCTAATTGAAGAAGACGAAGAGTAGAGAGAGAACCAAGGAATGCAAGGAAAACAAAAGTAAGGTTAATCTACCCCATAAAGGAGGAGGTACTGAGCTCAGGACAAGGAATGCAAGCACAAAAAACGAAAGTGAGATTAATCTGATGACTTCACATTCATGCTGATCTTGGTGGCTAGGTCCTCCGGATCTTGGTGACAGCCTTCATATAATATTTGTTTGCAATAATTTATATGCTATTTGAATTATACCAAAACTTGTCCTTAATTCATCACTAAGATATGTTTTTCAATGCTCCTTTTCTTCAATTTTGGCCCAAATCCAATGAGATAAAGCAAATTGTGCAATATCTCGAGGCAGTCAATGGATTTAAGTAGCACTTGCCATTAAGTATATCAAAGCCCCAAGCATATGCTTGAAAGTAAAACAAAGGAATAAAAAGTATTTCAGAATGAATAAACACAAAATCAAGCCACAATTGACAACAAGATAGAAGCAGCAACAAACACCAACCACAGAACAAAGCTTACCCCTTCAACAATTTGTGGATGGCCACCTCCAGGATTAGCGTGACATTTTGATTTACTCGGCCAGTCGAAGAGGGTGTCCTTGCTACATCCTCAATATCTTTAATTATGGATCTTAGAAGAGCTACATGAATCTCCCCTAATAACCTTGGATCCTGAAAATAGTAGGGAGCAGCTAAAACAATAAGATGAGAGTAAGGATAAAGCAAATAGTCTAAAGGCAAAATTAAATACAAGGATCTCAAGAACTTACATAATCATGAAAAGCTTGAACAAATTCATCCAGCATAAATGGCCAAAGCCCCAGAATGTCAGCAAACTTTATTAAAAATCTCCAGACCTAAAAATCAATTCACAGGTAATAACATTAGAATGATCACAATACCTCCATAAGCATCACCATTAGATCTAGTCCATATGTTGCTTGAAAAATTGTAGTTCAATCAACATTTAGATAATCAAACACCAAAAAATCACCATGAACTTTCTTTATTACCCATACTTCTTTCCATTACATGGTAACTAATATATACTCAAAAAAACATAATCATCATACAACAAATAAAAGAAAAATACAATCAAGATTGCAGAGTGATCCTAAGACAATTTAAATAACAAAATTCTCGCCTTCCATTGGTAGTGTTCCATTGAGCAGATTTCCTCTGAGAAGGAAGACCTCCAAATTGCTAAGATTATAAGTCAATTCTGTAACCCAAGTGAAGAGACTCGTTAATTAGATTGAGATAAGGAAAATAGAGATAAATATAATTTGATGTTGTGAACTATATTCTATGGGCACCTCAGTTAGTAGCTCAATATCAAATGAAAATGTAATGTTAAAAAAAAATTAAGGACAATGATGCCAATGATGGCAATAATAGATTCCAGAAAGATATATTTGACAAAGAAGAACTATAATTTTGCACAAATTGCTAGCTGTAAGACTTCATTTTTTCAACTATTTTAAGTCTTCTCAACACTCAAATGGAGCTAAAAAAAATTAACTTATGCAGCATGAATTTGAGAAATAAAAAATACACATATACCTTGGTTAGAAAGTGGTCCTTCCATGCTATTGGACACTAAGGATAGAAACTTAAGGGATGGGAGGGCACCCAAAATCCTGAAGGCATCCTCGTCAAAATTATTATAACCCGATCCGGATGTCACAACTTGCTCAAATTAGACAGTAGGTTAGAATCTGAGCATGTGACCATGATCAAATGTCATCAAAAGTCAACCCCAAAGAACCATAAGTGAAAATGACCAACTTATTGCTTTTATAGGTAATTAGGTACTTTTTAAAAAGACTTTCACTCTAATTCACAATTGTAGAGAATATATATAGTGGTATGGAATGAGAGTGCACACCCCCTCTTTCATTTCACCAAAAACAGAATTAGGTAAACCACAAACCGCTAGCTATGTCATTCTAATTAAATAATCAATACACTTCCATTTGTTTCTACTCATGGGAATTACTTGCTATGTATAAAACCAGACAATGTAGACAATTTCTTTCATAAGTAACATCTAACGTATTTAATCATATTTTAAATTTCAAATCAATAGGTAAGTTGAACCAGTTAAAAAAATAATAAATAATAAACAAAGTGAAACAAAAGAAGTTATAAAGCTAGAAGTACTAACAACTATTTCCCAGCCTTCTATTTCTTTTTCTTTTATCTTGCTTTCTCTTTTTGGGCTTTTCTATTATTTATTTAAATATTTGAAAATCAAGAGCACAACCATTGAATGGCACCATCATTATTTTACACATAATTGCGCAGTAGAAATCTATGATCTTGAATGTTACTTTAAGTGTTAGCTATCTAAAAACAAAGTTATAACATCAGATTTTTTTATTTATTTATTTTGGTTCATTTCAAGTAGACATTAAAATACTCTTCTGAAGCTCAATGAATACATAAAAGGTTACAGAGTTTCTTATTGAGATCTATTTTTTAAAAAAAATTGTCAATCTATTCATATATATGTATGTATGTATTTTGTGTTCAATTTTAACATCTACAATACACATTATGATCTTCAATCGATCAATAGATCTTCAATCGAAACCTACCATACTTGAATCGAATCAATAGATCTTCAATCTGATCTAAGAATGATAAAGTAGATGAAACCTAGCATACTTGAATCGAATGATTAAAAGATGAAGACAGAGATGAGACTGATCAACACTTACAATGAAGAAAGAGCGGACGTAAACGCGACCATGAACTAGAGAAGAGGCTTGAATCGATCTATGAATACTTGAATCGATTTGCAAATACGAAGGGGTTCAGCTATGGTTCTACAAATATGAAGAGTTGTCTCTAAAACAAAGGGGTTTGAAGCGAGAGAGAATGAAATCAAGGGTTTAGAGAGAGAGAGAGAGAGAGAGGGCAAGACTAAGAGTGAATAATACTTGAATCAATCTATGAATACATGAATCGATCTGCAAATACAAAGGGGTTCAGTTGTGGTTCTACAAATACGAAGGGGTTTGAAGAGAAGGGGGAGAGAGTGAAATCAAGGTTTAGTCAGAAAGAGGGAGACGAGAGAGAGTAAATACGCTACTTTATGTTCTCACATATTAAAAAAATAAAAAAGTACATTCGAAGGCGTTTTTGAAACGACTTCTGAAATGAAAACGGTGTCGTATTATTAAACGAAAAATGCGACATTTATAAAAACGCCGTTCAATGTTAGAAACAGAGGCATTTTTTTAAATGTCATTAAATAAACGCCGTTAAATCCCAGTATTCTTGTAGTGAATGGCCTAAGCATAGCTACCAAACCAATCTAATGATAGCCATTTAACTGTAGAAGTTCTCTCAGTGTTTCATATAATAATTGGACAATGTTTGGTATAAACAAGAAATAAAGAACACTAAATTCTTTCATAAAATCTTTGAATTATCTCATTGAACATCACCTCAAGTAAGACCAAGAATACTGCTGTAATTTTCTGCTAAAGTAGAACCAAGAATACTGCTGTAATTCTCAATGAACCTATCTGTCTACTGCTGTAATTTTCTTCAGATTTAAAACCAAGAATAAGAGTAACTTCTTGATGCAACTGAAGTTAAAGAATTTTGGACAACTAGAAGGTATAGTTATTATCAACAACTTATGTTTGAAGAAGGAATTTTCATGTTCATACATATTTAGATGAAAAATTCAATCAATCAATGATTTAGGTAGTTGTCAGGGCATATGCTTGAATAAGAAATATAAGCATATTTAGCAATATAAGCTCGACAAAGGTTTCAAAGGTATTGACTCTTACCTATTCTACAACATTGACCTATTGAGCGACTTAAAACAACCCAATTCTAAAAAATTTAAGAGTTTTAAAAATTATAAGTGCGGATCCAAAGAAATGGAGTGGTCAAAATAATTGATAGAGTACTAATAGTAACACTTAAAAATTATAGAAAGTATTGTTGGAGATGATGCTTGAAAAAGTAGTTCCTTAAAATATGAAGATACTTTTAATTAAAATTTGAAGAAAATTTAGCGAGGATGGTGGCATTATTAATTATCTTAATTATGTCTTCAATTCATTAGCTTATTTTATGTTACTTTCATGATAGTTGCATGATGAAAAGGAAGCTGGGAATGATGGATTTAACTTGGACAATGTCGAGCAAATTGTTGAATTGGAATGGGCCAAAAGGTGGTGGTTGCGGAAGGCACAATTGCATCATGATTCTAAACAAATGGTACATCACGTGCCTCTTGGCCTGGGTGTTGGAAAGTGTGGGTTAACCATGCCAAAGTCAATGCACCATTGTTTACGCCCTAATTGTGACATGTTTGTGCTTGAAGATGCTATTGGAAGCATTGTTGCTTGGCCAAACCATTTCATCTGCTTTGACTTCGAGTAGAAATTATAATATCTATGGATAGTTTTTGATATGACTTTGATGGTTTTGGATATAGTTTTGGAAACTTTCTGCACCATGAGGCTTCACCAGAACATTGATGAACGAAGAGAAGCCGATATCTACTCCAACCAAGCCGATCGTATCAACATTGTCAACCAACACAAGCTTCCAATCCTCCGCTTCCTGGACATGAGCGTCGAGAGAGGCAATCTTTACCTGGTAGACTCATTTACTCCATTCCTACACTTCCAAATCCAATCGATAAATCTATAATTGAGTGAAATTGTGATATTGCATCTACATTTCCATCTAACTTGCAATTTAGGAACTTTGAAAAGTGGATTGTTGGAAAATTAGTGAAGAAATGTTGAAAAATACTTTAATAGGTGGTTACATGGGAAGCAATGTGGGAATTGAGAGTAATTTGTGTGCGATTCAGAGTTATTATTAGACTTTTTTATGCATGGCACATAGTTTCAGACCAGGTGGTCTAAACATGACAATTTTATTCACACAATCAATAGTGGCACAATACTTCGTTAATCAATCCATGCCCAATATACAATCAAAATGATCAATGCTTAAAGGCAGCAAATCAACGTACAATGTCATATCACCAATTATAATATCACATGTCGGATATACATAAGCACATATCATAGAACCTCCAAATGGTATAGACACAGAGTTTTTGCTGTTGTTGAAATTTGCTCCCCGGTTCAACTAGGAAGACTTCTATACAAGAGTTATTATTTTATTGTTAGGTTTCACCATGTAAAACCTGTGTAAACTTCTCTCTTACATTTATGCTTAGAATCTTCGCTCAATGGTATTTTTTTCATGTGTGTTTGACCAATGATGGGGTTAGGATTATGCTTACCATTGGTATATTTAGAGCTATCGAGAAGTACATGAATTTTGTCTTTGAAAGAAGGGATTAATTACAAAACAAATTGAAAGAAGATTATTTGTTGCTATGACAATGTCCAAACCAAACCAAACCAAATTAAACCGAGCCTTAAGTTCCATTATCATAACAAACTTGATTCCAACACCCTCAAGTTTATGAAATATGGTTTGAAACTCTAGCAAAAAGTTTCAAGAACAAGCTCTAATGGTGTATGTATTATGTATATATAGCTAAAGAAGGTTTGAAGGTCAAAGAAGAAAAGAAGATGGAAGGAGGTCTTTTTAGCTCTCCAAAGCTTTTGGAAATTTTTCTAACCTCAAAATCTAAATGCATGGGGTCTAATTGTAAAATTTGAGCCAAAATGGTCAAAAATATCTTCAAACAAAGCCAACTGTCAAATTCCCGTCAGCTGTCTGTTTGGCACTATTGAGACCCAACCGGGCCCCAAAACACATGGCTGGGACCAAAAATGAAAAGCCGGGCCTAAAAAGGGACTTTGGAGAAGTTTTCATTGAAACCCGACTAGGTTTAAATGGGTCGTGGCCGGGTCCAAAAATCTGCATTCAGGGCTCGGCATAAAGTCCGGCCGAACCAAGGCAATATAATTCGTTTTCTTTATGTTGGTTGGTTCATTTTAAGCTGATTTCAATAGTCTTTTCCATTCTTTAATCAATTTGTCCAAAATGATGTTTAAGTCCACTAAATGAGCATATCGCATGTATTGCATTAGGCATTTTGTATAGTTAGGAATCATGCATTTTTGTAACTAGTTTCTTTTTTTGACTTGGAGTACTAGGTGAGTTAGAGAGTTAGAGACGAATACATCCTAAACTTAGTCGAAAAAAAGCGTTTCGAGGGCAGAAATTCAAAACAACCCCCGAACCACCATGTGACCAATAGGACTTGTGACAACCTAAGGAAAGTAATTCAGATCCATAGGTTGGGAGTTAGAGCAGCATGTAGACTTAGTTGAAAAAGGACCAAAGTACAAAAATTATCAAACATAAAGAGACAAAGGTGGTTAAATCAGCGAATCAATCAAATCGAAAACGATTCAGCCTAATCGGCTAAGTCATGGACTCTCGATTGCCAGGTCGCGCTGGACAGCTTGAAAATTTATCTCCGTTCAGTGCCGTCCTTGGCAACCCTGTCACCGAGCGATTCCCTCATCATATATTTGGCGGTTTCTGACCGGGCCATCAGCGTCGTATTACTAAAAGAGGAATTCAACGAGCAGCGCCTAATCTACTATGTGAGCAAGGCCATGGTCGACACTAAAACACGGTATCTGCCGCTGGAAAAGCTCATTTTAGCTCTCGTGGTGGCTGCCAGAAAACTGATGCACTATTGTTTTTGACATGTAATCAATAGTCACTTCACTACTAGGAATCACAACATCTTGCATAGGATCAGTAGACTCTTTTATTATTCGGAATCATCATGTCTTGACATATGATCAGTAGCCTCTTGTCCGAGTTTACAACTCTAACAAGGGATTGAAAGTTGTATAATTGAAGTTGTGACTAAATTGACACATCGTGTAAAGTATAAGGACCAAATTGACACATTGTTTGACTTTCCGTTAAACTAACTTAACAGTCGTTATTTATTGGACTAAAATGACACAATTCGTTAAATTAATTGGCAAAATCGAGCCAATTGAAACTACAGGGACATCTAAATATAATGGAGGACCTTATCTAATTGATATATATATATATATATTCTTCAGAGACTGTGTCTTGGAAACACATTCCTACCAATGGATGTTGGGATGGGCACTCAACTCACGGGGTCTTATGGAATGGAGCAATCCATTGGTTAACAATTAGGGATTTTATTATGTGTTTTGATCAAGAATTTTAATAAGAAAAAAGATGTGTGCCAAGATTAGAAAAGATAGAATTAGAAATGAGTATATTCAAGAATGGGTAGAAGTAGTACTGATAGAGGATAAGTTGAAAAATAATAGATTAATAGGCAGAAGAAAGAGAAATAGGTAGAAAATCAAAAGAAATTCAAAATCACCCTTTTGGACTTGAGAATTGAACACTTAGGTGATTTAGAAAACCTTAGCTATTAAATAATAAAAAAATTATTGGTAACTTTTTATTTTATTCATAATTTTTTTTATAAAAAATATATGGAGGAGGGCCTCACTTTCACAGCCCGCCTAAGGCCCCATAAATCTCAGGGCCACGAAAGTATGGTTTTACATCAATAAAAGAAAGGAAGTGTAAAAATATTGTGGTGACACTACAAGATCTCAACTAGATTGGCACAAAAAAATACGCTCGATCATATGTTAGTACAACCACACATTAATGAGAAACAAACAGAAAGGAAGAAAAGCAAAGCAACAAGGCAAAACAAAGCAAAAAACAAAACAAAAACGAGAAAGCAATGAAGGCACTCCTCTGTCACCAGCAAGTATGCCCACTTTCATCTAGAATGAACACCTTAGGATGATCCAATACAACTCCTGACTTGCTAAAAATTGAAGAGGACATCATTTACTGAGTATGAAGCATCTATAGATTGAGATCTCATCCAGATTGGCACTCTCACTTTAATATAGTCATTCTTATACCTCCAAATAGACCATATTACTGCAGTAGGTAGTGCCCTCCAGATTTGTTTAACTTTCTATTTAAAATTCTAACCCAGCCACCACCATAGCAGGCTTTCAATGGATATGGGAATTTCCCATTAAAACCCCCACCAATTGGCTATTTCAGACCATATTTTCCATGCAAAGGGGCATTAGATCACAAGCTTGGTCTTATGCGCAAGTTCCAAGAATGTGCTTACGCACCTACAGTAACATCTTTCAATCAAAAGATTGAGATTCTAAAGTAGTGTAATGCAATGAACATATATACATAAATAAATCTCATATTTAGAATTCTGGAGTCAAGTTCTCTTAGTCTCCCCAACAAAGTTGCCAAAAACTATGGGATCTCTTAAGCCTGGGGGTCCAAGAGGTGACTTCATACGGACTCTAGAGGTGACTCATCTTGTAGCACTTAATTTACGTACAACACTTTGTTCCATACCGAAATCAATAGGTCTTAAAGACCGGACAATTCATATCATGTCATAACATAAATGGAATAGAAAGCAGGCGGCCTTGGGCCCACCATATTATATTACAACAATTCATATTTCTTGTTCATAACTCATTTCACATTTCTTAGAAACTTGTGCATTTGAAAAAATCGATATTTAGAAGATCATGTCATACATAAATCAAAATAGATAAAAATTACTTCATTTTACCATCTACACTTTATAAAGGCATGTATAGAACATTAATGTCTGATGTTCATTCCAAATCTGTTAATCCCATAGTCCTTGTGAAGATTCTCTATTAACAATTCTTTCTTCCATCCTTTTATGACCTTGTCAATGAATCCTCAATTATGCTCTCCAAAGCATTGTCAAATTCATCTTCATCATCGTCCCAACCAACAACACCATCGCTACCATCTCATTCATTAAGGGCTTAGCACACCTCTCTTCCTCTCGACGATCAAATTTTGCAAATCGAGAATTCCTCCCTCTTTGTTTTCACCATAGTTTAGAAAAGTTTTGAAAAACTTTGGTCAATGCAATGATTTAAAGGCACAAAGAAGTGGGTGAAAATTACTGCCATTTCATTCAGATCTTCTGGAGCAACTGGCTCTATGATAAAAACAGACTCAAAAGAAAGAGTGAAAGACAAACAAAACAAGACAGTGATGTCCGAGCTAACAACCTCGAAATCACCAAACTCCGACATAACAAGACTAACTCAATACCCGAGTTTAGAAAGTAAAAACAATATTTTCAATTTGCCACAAAAACAGTGCATGCCATCCACCATGCCGAGAATAAAATGAGTGCCATCAGCAGGTGGTTCATCCTCCGATCACAAAACTAGTCACATTATCCCCCAAGTTCATTGATCTTGCACCGATAGACTTTGTAGGATTAAACCATTAGGTGCAACACCTCAATTCCACACTTTGGCAAACAAAGGGTTTAAAACCACTTTCAAAGCAAACAAAAGAGTGAAGAATAGAAAGAGGTTACAGAGACTTAAGTGCTGAAATTGTGTGTAAAACAACACTAAACAGGCTATTTGCTCAAGAAACTCATGCTCAAATGCATAAAACAACAAGCTAGTGTAGCCCTTTTCACTACAACCATGCACAACAAGGCTTAAACAATAAAATCAGCCCAAAACAAAATAGAAGCTTATGCACCTTGGAGACCACCGAAAATTGGTATTCTCAACCGGAAAGGCTACTTTTGTTTCGTCCGAAAAGAAGCTAACTAGCCATCAAATAGGCGGCTAACTAAGTCCAGAAAACACTGTCATTTTGCAACAGAAAAATAACAAAACAATATGAAACAAAAACAAGAAAATGAATTTGAGATAAAAAAAAAATGCAAGAAAATGAAGGAATTGAAATTTCACCTTCAATGACATTTGGCCTATTTTCTTGTGTTCAGTTTTTCTTTTCAGTACTTTTATGTTGCCCTTGAAAGTTGCATCCTGCAGATGTTGTATTTCTTTACTGTTTTGCTATATAAAACGTAAATTATTTCTTTCATTGTATACGGGTATTTTACATTTCTCTATATAGAATAAACTTTGAGGCTTCATGTAGTGAAGTGTGAGGTTATATAACGCCCTCAAAATAAACCCATAATATCATACAATCAAGATACGAAAAAGAGATATTATATTGAAATCATCGAGTATTCTTACAAAATGTATTACATGTTGACAACAAAAAGTACCGCCTTATGGGCTTACAACTTTCCAAGTCAACACTTGGTTACAAAGAAAGAGTACTAACTCTATACAAAAGAAGCCTTTGGCTTGATACACATGTAATACAACAAAATAACAAAAAGTAGTCTAACCTCAAGCCTCCCAAGCTATATCCTTGGAGATGGCATAACACACACTAAAAATGATGTCCCATATAGGGTGAGTCAACGCCCGATGAGATATACTAAACATAGTATGAGCGATAACTAAAACATTTGTAATTGATAAATGTTTAGCTATTATAAATCAACATATAACACCATCAATTCTCGACTAATGGACATGGCTTAGAACACAGCCAAATAGTTTCACGAGTCTACATCTCAGATCTACAATACTTCCTTTGCCATTTTCATTGCGTCCGTGAGGATTCGCACCCATGTATAATATTTTCAAGTTGCCATTTTACGGAAATTTTGTCATGGGACTGGCACCCATGTATAAATGTTTTCGAATTGCCATTTTACGAAAATTGCGTCCGCGGGATTCGACACCCATGTATAATATTTTCAAATTGCCATTTTACGGAAATTTCATCCGCGAGACCCGGCACCCATGTGTTCAAATACTTATCATAAGTAATGATCAACCAATACACAATTTATTTGTATTATTCCAGCACGTCATACTCAATGACATATCACATTGATTAGTTTAGTTCACCTAATCATCATGCGGTGTCTACAACAATCAAGACTATCCTCTGCAGATGGCCCAAGCCAGTTATTTCTAAGCAGGTTAATAATTACATCCAATAGGTAAATTATCAACAATAACACAAGTGGTGATTAATAAATCCAACTCCACTATTCCACCTCATATTGAGCTAATTTCATTATTTTCAACTCGATTTCACATTTCATAATACTTGTCATTAATTACACTAATGACTCACTATACTAAACATGGCATTTTTTCCTTTTTCAATATTTACCCAAAAGGTTCAAATATTATCAACAACATCAAATACCTCATTTAAAACCCAAAATATACATTTGTGGTTCAAAGATTTGAAACCCCTCTTTATCATTTTGAAACCCTAACTTCCAAAATCAACCATTTTATGCAAAAACTCAATATTTATGTTAAAACCCATAAAGATGGTAGGAATCCCTACCTCAAATTGAAGCCAAAGGAAGAAGATGAAGAAAATGAAAGTGCTCCAAATCCCAAGATTCTCGGATCAAAAGCGTAGCCCTCAATGATCCCACACTTTTTGTAAAGCCCGAAGGTGGGAGAACACTCTAACTAGATCAATCCCTAGAGAATGTGGGTTTCTGGTGAGAGGCTCTCCAATGGAGTTTAGAAAAGTAAGAGAGTGTGGATGTAAAAAGTGATTCAAAATGGCCTATTTGTCAAGCGATATCGACACTCCGCTTTCGGCGGAGAGAACAGAGCCTTTCGGCGTCAAGCACAAAAAGCTGGACCCGCTCGGCGCCAATAAGTCCGCTCGGCGCCAAAGCCCAACTTCACATCACATCGCTCAGCGCCAAAGGGTGAGAACGCTCGGCGTAGAATCCACCCCTCACGAGAACTTTCTCAAACATTGAACTACACGCTCGGCGCCACTATACCGCTCGGCGAGACACCTTCGGCGTAATGAGAGCCCGCTCGAGTGTGTAAGCATCTAGCTGCGAAGTTTTGCGGAGGCATGAAATCTTGGAGGTATGAAATCTCATTTCAGTACCTGAGGACCGCTCGTGACGGACCACTCAAAAACTAGAGCAACAAATTGAACAAGGTCCCACCTGACATTTAAAACACGCTCAACCATCCCAAAACTGAAACATGTGAAATTAAAGGATGACAACAAGATATATGACCTGCAATTCCACGGAACCCAAGTCCGAATAAAGCCTGCTCCCAAATAAAAGAAAGGAAAACCCGGTCGCTATACCTTCCCCACTTAAAAATTTAAGTCCCAAAATTAAGTATAAAAAAGTGATTTCTCATTTACTAACATTTATTATTATGCTCGATTCAACAACTTGACCCATTCGATCATCTCATCTCTTTTTGAGGGCAAATTACAACATCTTCCACAACATGCATTATAAATATACATTCCTGAAATTTACAAATTTCAATGCCACATTCACAATTCCATATCATATTCAATGTTTTATAACTTAAGACATTTAAGGCTTTAAGTTCAACAATAGTACAAATTCCGTTACATGGTTACATCAACCGACAAGTCCGGATATTTTCCAGGACATCCAACTCAACGTTCCCAAGTTAGCTTCTTCTAAGCTCGGTGATGCTTCACAAAACCTTTACCAAGGAATGGTTTTGCCATGCATAAGAACTTTGCTCCAGATCTATCCATGACCAGAACCGGCCTCTCCTCATATAAGATATCCTCGTCAACCTCAAATCGGTCAATCCGGCCATTTGGGATGGATCCAGGGCTCATACTTCGAAACGTACTAACATGAAAAAGCGGTATGCACTCTGGGATAAGCTGCCCGGCGGCAAAGAAAGCTAAGCGGTGAAAGCAACCTCCCCAATCCTCTCAAGGATCTCAAAGGGACCAATAAACCTTGAGAGGACAACTTCACTCTTCCAAACCTCATCAAACCCACGCCTAGGTGATATTTTTAGAAAAACACTGATCACCCGTCCTCGAATACCAAAGGCCTCCTCCTACAGTCGGTATAACTCTTTTGGTGACTTTCAGAACGCCCAACAAGCCTCCCCTCTTGGATAAAGCTCAACTTTCTCAAAAACCGTCGTCTACTGTAACCAACTCTGGGCCCAACAAAGGTGCATTACCCACCTTGGCCCAACAAGCTAAGAGACCTACAAGGTCCATCATACAAGGCCTCAAGCAGTGCCATCACCGATGCTAGGCTGGAATTTCATTGTTGTGGGCAAACTCCACCAAGAGGCAAGAATACCTCTCCCGTCCCACCACAAGAGTCAAAGACACAACCTGGCTTTCGAAGCATATCCTCAAGGATTGCAGATAATGCACGCTGGCAGGGTACTTGTCCCGTCCCAGGATGATCATGCTAAAAGGTCAATCTAATTACAAGGAACTCTACAAACTCACCACTTTTAACCTACGCGATGGCGAGGATCTCTACGAGAGATGATCATCACTTTGGGACCCCAGTGCAACCTCACTATGTCCCAAATATACAAATTGACAAGATGATCTACCCCGAATCTCTCAGCTTACGGGGAATGAAGTCTTGCCGACTTAATCAACAGGTCTACAACCATCAAATAGCATCACTACCTGACTGAGTCCTCGGGAAGACCCTGCCCAAGAAGTCCATAGTGACATACTCCCGCTTCCACGGCTCGACAATAGGCAAGAATTTGCAACTAAACCCAGCTGACCTCACGATGCTTTCGACCTTCACTTAACTGACAAGTAAGGCATAGAAACCTGGCTATCACATCCTTCTTACATACCCTACCACCAAAGCTGGCGACCCAAATCTCATACATCTTAGTGCCTCCGGATGCACCGCCTTGGCGTGAATGGTGAAACTCTGAATTACCTCCTCTCGGCAAGACTACAGCACAAACAACGGTCTCGAGTATCTCACACTCTGGTCACGGATACCGTCAA
This sequence comes from Camellia lanceoleosa, assembly GCA_025200525.1. Taxonomy (NCBI): domain Eukaryota; kingdom Viridiplantae; phylum Streptophyta; class Magnoliopsida; order Ericales; family Theaceae; genus Camellia; species Camellia lanceoleosa. The sequence goes on from CM045760.1 coordinate 52,561,871, forward strand.
ATCCTTCTCAACCTTCCCCTTGGAGATCTTCTTTGGGAGATTCACCACCTCAAAGAGTCACCTCTAT